>CM059790.1:47698277-48188277 GCA_030435695.1 Brachymystax lenok tsinlingensis | reverse complement strand
GTAGTGGTGGCAGACAGCTACTCAGCCTGCTATGTAATGGTACAGTAGTGGTGGCAGACAGCCACTCAGCCTGCTATGTAATGGTACAGTAGTGGTGGCAGACAGCTACTCAGCCTGCTATGTAATGGTACAGTAGTGGTGGCAGACAGCTACTCAGCCTGCTATGTAATGGTACAGTAGTGGTGGCAGACAGCTACTCAGCCTGCTATGTAATGGTACAGTAGTGGTGGCAGACAGCTACTCAGCCTGCTATGTAATGGTACAGTAGTGGTGGCAGACAGTTACTCAGCCTGCTATGTAATGGTACAGTAGTGGTGGCAGACAGCTACTCAGCCTGCTATGTAATGGTACAGTAGTGGTGGCAGACAGCTACTCAGCCTGCTATGTAATGGTACAGTAGTGGTGGCAGACAGCTACTCAGCCTGCTATGTAATGGTACAGTAGTGGTGGCAGACAGCTACTCAGCCTGCTATGTAATGGTACAGTAGTGGTGGCAGACAGCTACTCAGCCTGCTATGTAATGGTACAGTAGTGGTGGCAGACAGCTACTCAGCCTGCTATGTAATGGTACAGTAGTGGTGGCAGACAGCTACTCAGCCTGCTATGTAATGGTACAGTAGTGGTAGCAGACACATGCTCAGCATAAAATGTTTTAGTATTTTTTTAAGAGGCAAATCCTAACCTTCATTGTGTCACGTGTGCTCCCTGTCCTGGCCTCTAGGTCACCACACTGCTTGTTCTGGTGCACACCTGTCACCATGGTTACGCACATCAGGGAATAATGACACTCACCTGGACCCCCCGTCACCTCCTTGATTACCTGCCCTATATACAGTGGGGCAAAAAAGTATTTAGTCAGCCACCAATTGTGCAAGTTCTCCAACTTAAAAAGATGAGAGAGGCCTGTAATTTTCATCATAGGTACACTTCAAATATGACAGACGAAATGAGAAAAAGAAATCCAGAAAATCACATTGTAGGATTTTAAATTTATTTATTTGCAAATCATGGTGGAAAATAAGTATTTGGTCAATAACAAAAGTTTATCTCAATACTTTGTTATATACCCTTTGTTGGCAATGACAGAGGTCAAACGTTTTCTGTAAGTCTTCACAAGGTTTTCACACACTGTTGCTGGTATTTTGGCCCATTCCTCCATGCAGATCTCCTCTAGAGCAGTGATGTTTTGGGGCTGTCGCTGGGCAACACGGACTTTCAACTCCCTCCAAAGATTTTCTATGGGGTTGAGATCTGGAGACTGGCTAGGCCACTCCAGGACCTTGAAATGCTTCTTCTGAAGCCACTCCTTCGTTCGGCGGTGTGTTTGGGATCATTGTCATGCTGAAAGACCCAGCCACGTTTCATCTTCAATGCCCTTGCTGATGGAAGGAGGTTTTCACTCAAAATCTCACGATACATGGCCCCATTCATTCTTTCCTTTACACGGATCAGTCGTCCTGGTCCCTTTGCAGAAAAACAGCCCCAAAGCATGATGTTTCCACCCCCATGCTTCACAGTAGGTATGGTGTTCCTTGGATGCAACTCAGCATTCTTTGTCCTCCAAACACGACGAGTTGAGTTTTTACCAAAAAGTTATATTTTGGTTTCATCTGACCATATGACATTCTCCCAATCCTCATCTGGATCATCCAAATGCTCTCTAGCAAAATTCAGACGGGACTGAACATGTACTGTCTTAAGCAGGGGGACACGTCTGGCACTGCAGGATTTGAGTCCCTGGCGGCGTAGTGTGTTACTGATGGTAGGCTTTGTTACTTTGGTCCCAGCTCTCTGCAGGTCATTCACTAGGTCCCCCCGTGTGGTTCTGGGATTTTTGCTCACCGTTCTTGTGATCATTTTGACCCCACGGGTGAGATCTTGCGTGGAGCCCCAGATCGAGGAAGATTATCAGTGGTCTTGTATGTCTTCCATTTCCTAATAATTGCTCCCACAGTTGATTTCTTCAAACCAAGCTGCTTACCTATTGCAGATTCAGTCTTCCCAACCTGGTGCAGGTCTACAATTTTGTTTCTGGTGTCCTTTGACAGCTCTTTGGTCTTGGCCATAGTGGAGTTTGGAGTGTGACTGTTTGAGGTTGTGGACAGGTGTCTTTTATACTGATAACAAGTTCAAACAGGTGCCATTAATACAGGTAATGAGTGGAGGACAGAGGAGCCTCTTAAAGAAGAAGTTACAGGTCTGTCAGAGCCAGAAATCTTGCTTGTTTGTATGTGACCAAATACTTATTTTCCACCATAATTTGCAAATAAATTCATAAAAAATCCTACAATGTGATTTTCTGGATTTTCTTTCCTCATTTTGTCTGTCATAGTTGAAGTGTACCTATGATGAAAATTACAGGCCTCTCTCATCTTTTTAAGTGAGAGAACTTGCACAATTGGTGGCTGACTAAATACTTTTTTGCCCCACTGTATATGCCACTCCCTTCGGTTCCTTCCCCAGGGGTCATTGTTTCTGTTTCTGTTCCATGTTTTTTGCGTTGTTCATGTTTCTTGTTTCTGTTCCATGTTCGTTTATTTATTAAATGAATCACTCCCTGAACTTGCTTCCCAACTCCCAGCACACACATTACACATTGACATTAATACATGACTAAGTGAAAAATTGACCGCAGTGGAAGTTAGGCTTCACTTTTTTTATGTGATTTATTTCTGTTACATGAATTAAACTTTATAGTAGCTGCCTCTGAGAATCAGTTCCCCAGCATCACTCCCTCAGTGCTATTATCAAATGGGGTATTAGGAGCCTGAGTCGGATGAGAGCTCTGCCTGCTGGGAGGGGCTGCGGCTCTACTCTCTGATAGAGGGATGGGCTGCGGCTCTACTCTCTGATAGAGGGATGGGCTGCGGCTCTACTCTCTGATAGAGGGAGGGGCTGCAGCTCTACTCTCTGATAGAGGGATGGGCTGCGGCTCTACTCTCTGATAGAGGGAGGGGCTGCGGCTCTACTCTCTGATAGAGGGATGGGCTGCAGCTCTACTCTCTGATAGAGGGATGGGCTGCGGCTCTACTCTCTGATAGAGGGAGGAACTGCGGCTCTACTCTGATAGAGGGAGGGGCTGCGGCTCTATTCTCTGATAGAGGGATGGGCTGCGGCTCTACTCTCTGATAGAGGGAGGAACTGCGGCTCTACTCTGATAGAGGGATGGGCTGCGGCTCTATTCTCTGATAGAGGGATGGGCTGCGGCTCTACTCTCTGATAGAGGGAGGGGCTGCAGCTCTACTCTCTGATAGAGGGATGGGCTGCAGCTCTACTCTCTGTTAGAGGGATATATGTCTCCCTGTAACTGTGTATATCTCTCCCTGTAACTGTGTATATATCTCTCCCTGTAACTGTGTATATCTCTCCCTGTAACTGTGTATATCTCTCCCTGTAACTGTGTATATATCTCTCCTTGTAACTGTGTATATATCTCTCTTGTAACTGTGTATATATCTCTCCCTGTAACTGTGTATATCTCTCCCTGTAACTGTGTATATCTCTCTCCCTGTAACTGTGTATATCTCTCTCCCTGTAACTGTGTATATCTCTCCCTGTAACTGTGTAAATCTCTCCCTGTAACTGTGTATATATCTCTCCTTGTAACTGTGTATATATCTCTCTTGTAACTGTGTATATATCTCTCCCTGTAACTGTGTATATCTCTCTCCCTGTAACTGTGTATATCTCTCCTTGTAACTGTGTATATATCTCTCTTGTAACTGTGTATATATCTCTCTTGTAACTGTGTATATATCTCTCCCTGTAACTGTGTATATCTCTCCCTGTAACTGTGTATATCTCTCTCCCTGTAACTGTGTATATCTCTCCTTGTAACTGTGTATATCTCTCTCCCTGTAACTGTGTATATCTCTCCCTGTAACTGTGTATATATCTCTCCCTGTAACTGTGTATATATCTCTCCCTGTAACTGTGTATATATCTCCCTGTAACTGTGTATATATCTCTCCCTGTAACTGTGTGTATATCTCTCTCCCTGTAACTGTGTATATCTCTCCATGTAACTGTGTATATATCTCTCCCTGTAACTGTGTATATATCTCTCCCTGTAACTGTGTATATATCTCTCCCTGTAACTGTGTATATATCTCTCCCTGTAACAGTGTATATATCTCTCCCTCTCCCTGTAACTGTGTATATCTCTCTCCCTGTAACTGTGTGTATATCTCTACCTGTAACTGTGTATATATCTCTCCCTGTAACAGTGTATATATCTCTCCCTGTAACTGTGTATATCTCTCCCTGTAACAGTGTATATATCTCTCCCTGTAACTGTGTATATCTCTCTCCCTCTCCCTGTAACTGTGTATATCTCTCCCTGTAACTGTGTATATCTCTCCCTGTAACTGTGTATATATCTCTCCCTCTCCCTGTAACTGTGTATATCTCTCCCTGTAACTGTGTATATCTCTCTCCCTGTAACTGTGTATATATCTCTCCCTGTAACTGTGTATATATCTCTCCCTGTAACAGTGTATATATCTCTCCCTCTCCCTGTAACTGTGTATATCTCTCTCCCTGTAACTGTGTATATCTCTCTCCTGTAACTGTGTATATATCTCTCCCTGTAACTGTGTATATATCTCTCCCTGTAACTGTGTATATCTCTCCCTGTAACTGTGTATATCTCTCCCTGTAACTGTGTGTATATCTCTCCTTGTAACTGTGTATATATCTCTCCTGTAACTGTGTATATATCTCTCCCTGTAACTGTGTATATCTCTCCCTGTAACTGTGTATATCTCTCCCTGTAACAGTGTATATATCTCTCCCTCTCCCTGTAACTGTGTATATCTCTCCCTGTAACTGTGTATATATCTCTCCCTGTAACTGTGTATATCTCTCCCTGTAACTGTGTATATCTCTCCCTGTAACAGTGTATATATCTCTCCCTCTCCCTGTAACTGTGTATATCTCTCCCTGTAACTGTGTATATATCTCTCCCTCTGGGTGATAATGCTGAGAAGAGCAGAAGGCTGTTGTCATGGAGATGAAATGTATTAATACATCTTGCACCTCCCTCCCTCCCTCCGGGTATATATATATAGTCAATGTGGAGGCTATATACAGGGGGTACCGGTACAGAGTCAATGTGGAGGCTATATACAGGGGGTACCGGTACAGAGTCAATGTGGAGACTATATACAGGGGGTACTGCACAGAGTCAATGTGGAGGCTATATACAGGGGGTACTGCACAGAGTCAATGTGGAGGCTATATACAGGGGGTACAGTACAGAGTCAATGTGGAGGCTATATACAGGAGGTACTGCACAGAGTCAATGTGGAGACTATATACAGGGGGTACTGTACAGAGTCAATGTGGAGGCTATATACAGGGGGTACTGGTACAGAGTCAATGTGGAGGCTATATACAGGGGATACCAGTACAGAGTCAATGTGGAGGCTATATACAGGGGGTACTGTACAGAGTCAATGTGGAGGCTATATACAGGGGGTACTGGTACAGAGTCAATGTGGAGGCTATATACAGGGGGTACTGCACAGAGTCAATGTGGAGGCTATATACAGGGGTACAGTACAGAGTCAATGTGGAGGCTATATACAGGGGGTACCAGTACAGAGTCAATGTGGAGGCTATATACAGGGGGTACTGCACAGAGTCAATGTGGAGGCTATATACAGGGGGTACTGCACAGAGTCAATGTGGAGGCTATATACAGGGGGTACCTGTACAGAGTCAATGTGGAGGCTATATACAGGGGGTACCGGTACAGAGTCAATGTGGAGGCTATATACAGGGGGTACTGCACAGAGTCAATGTGGGGGCTATATACAGGGTACTGCACAGAGTCAATGTGGAGGCTATATACAGGGGGTACCGGTACAGAGTCAATGTGGAGGCTATATACAGGGGGTACCGTTACAGAGTCAATGTGGAGGCTATATACAGGGGGTACCGGTACAGAGTCAATGTGGAGGCTATATACAGGGGGTACTGTACAGAGTCAATGTGGAGGCTATATACAGGGTACTGCACAGAGTCAATGCGGAGGCTATATACAGGGGGTACTGCACAGAGTCAATGTGGAGGCTATATACAGGGGTACTGCACAGAGCCAATGTGGAGGCTATATACAGGGGTACTGCACAGAGTCAATGTGGAGGCTATATACAGGGGGTTCCTGCACAGAGTCAATGTGGAGACTATATACAGGGGTACCTGTACAGAGTCAATGTGGAGGCTATATACAGGGGGTACCGGTACAGAGTCAATGTGGAGGCTATATACAGGGGGTACCGGTACAGAGTCAATGTGGGGGCTATATACAGGGGGTACTGTACAGAGTCAATGTGGAGGCTATATACAGGGGGTACCGGTACAGAGTCAATGTGGAGGCTATATACAGGGGGTACTGCACAGAGTCAATGTGGAGGCTATATACAGGGGTACTGGTACAGAGTCAATGTGGAGACTATATACAGGGGGTACCGGTACAGAGTCAATGTGGAGGCTATATACAGGGGGTACTGCACAGAGTCAATGTGGAGGCTATATACAGGGGGTACTGCACAGAGTCAATGTGGAGGCTATATACAGGAGGTACCGGTACAGAGTCAATGTGGAGACTATATACAGGGGTACTGCACAGAGTCAATGTGGAGGCTATATACAGGGGGTACCGGTACAGAGTCAATGTGGAGGCTATATACAGGGGATACTGCACAGAGTCAATGTGGAGGCTATATACAGGGGGTACCGGTACAGAGTCAATGTGGAGGCTATATACAGGGGGTACTGCACAGAGTCAATGTGGAGGCTATATACAGGGGTACTGTACAGAGTCAATGTGGAGGCTATATACAGGGGGTACTGCACAGAGTCAATGTGGAGGCTATATACAGGGGGTACTGCACAGAGTCAATGTGGAGGCTATATACAGGGGGTACTGCACAGAGTCAATGTGGAGGCTATATACAGGGGTACCGGTACAGAGTCAATGTGGAGGCTATATACAGGGTACCTGTACAGAGTCAATGTGGAGGCTATATACAGGGGTACTGGTACAGAGTCAATGTGGAGGCTATATACAGGGGGTACTGTACAGAGTCAATGTGGGGGCTATATACAGGGGGTACTGCACAGAGTCAATGTGGAGGCTATATACAGGGAGTACCGGTACAGAGTCAATGTGGAGGCTATATACAGGGGGTACCGGTACAGAGTCAATGTGGGGGCTATATACAGGGGGTACCGGTACAGAGTCAATGTGGAGGCTATATACAGGGGGTACTGCACAGAGTCAATGTGGAGGCTATATACAGGGGGTACTGCACAGAGTCAATGCGGAGGCTATATACAGGGTACTGCACAGAGTCAATGTGGAGGCTATATACAGGGGGTACTGCACAGAGCCAATGTGGAGGCTATATACAGGGGGTACCGGTACAGAGTCAATGTGGAGGCTATATACAGGGGTTCCGCACAGAGTCAATGTGGAGACTATATACAGGGGGTACCTGTACAGAGTCAATGTGGAGGCTATATACAGGGGGTACTGCACAGAGTCAATGTGGAGGCTATATACAGGGGGTACTGCACAGAGTCAATGTGGGGGCTATATACAGGGGGTACCGGTACAGAGTCAATGTGGAGGCTATATACAGGGGGTACCGGTACAGAGTCAATGTGGAGGCTATATACAGGGGGTACCGCTACAGAGTCAATGTGGAGGCTATATACAGGGGGTACCGGTACAGAGTCAATGTGGAGACTATATACAGGGGGTACCTGTATAGGCACAATAAAGCTGGCCAGAGATTTCACAGTAACATGGGATCTGTAGGCACAATATAACTGGCCAGAGATATCACAGTAACATGGGATCTGTAGGCACAATATAACTGGCCAGAGATATCACAGTAACATGGGATCTGTAGGCACAATATAACTGGCCAGAGATTTCACAGTAACATGGGATCTGTAGGCACAATATAACTGGCCAGAGATATCACAGTAAAATGGGATCTGTAGGTACAATATAACTGTCCAGAGATTTCACAGTAACATGGGATCTGTAGGCACAATATAACTGGCCAGAGATTTCACAGTAACATGGGATCTGTAGGCACAATATAACTGGCCAGAGATATCACAGTAACATGGCATCTGTAGGCACAATATAACTGCTAGCTTCCGGCGCCAACAGAGATGGCAGCCTCGCTTCGCGTTCTTAGAAAGCTATGCAGAATTTTGTTTTTCTATATATTACTTCTTACATTGTTACCTTGGGAAATCTTAAGTTTTATTACATACAGCCAGGGGGGGAACAATTGGATATAAGAGCAACGTCAACTTACCAACATTACGACCAGGAATACAACTTTCCCTAAGCGGAACCTCTGTTTGGTCCACCAACCAGGTCAATAGACTGGATCCCAGCCGGCGACCCAAAACAACGGCGGCGCAGGAGAAGGGGCAGACGAGGCGGTGTTCTGGTCAGGCTCCGTAGACGGGCACATCGCGTATCGCTCCCGAGTATACTACTTGCCAATGTCCAGTCTCTGGACAACAAGGTAGATGAAATCCGAGCAAGGGTTGCTTCCAGAGAGACATCAGCAATTGCAACGTTCTTTGCTTCACGGAAACATGGCTCACCCTGGACACGTTATCAGAGTCGGTACAGCCATCCGGTTTCTTCATGCATCGCGCCGACAGAAGCAAACATTAATCTGGTAAGAAGAAGGGTGGGGTAATACAAACAGTGTAGCTATTCCCTCCGCAAGGCAATCAAACAAGCTAAGCATAGTATAGTATAGAGACCATGCTACTGCATGAGGTCTGGTACCTGGTACTGAGAGGGCCCAGCTCCATGTTACTGTATGAGGTCTGGTACTGAGAGCTGAGAGGGCCCTGCGCCATGTTACTGTATGAGGTCTGGTACTGAAAACTGAGAGGGCCCAACTCCATGTTACTGTATGAGGTCTGGTAGTGAGAGCTGAGAGGGCCCAGCTCCATGCTACTGTATGAGGTCTGGTACTGAGAGCTGAGAGGGTCCAGCTCCATGCTACTGTATGAGGTCTGGTACTGAGGTCTGGTACCTGGTACTGAGAGCTGAGATGGCCCAGCTCCATGCTACTGTATGAGGTCTGTTGTGTAAGCAGCATCTCTCATGCCCAGTCTGAATCACCCAGCCAGCCCATCCAGTCAGCCCACAGCCGGCCCATCCAGTCAGCCCACAGCTGGCCCATCCAGTCAGCCCACAGCCGGCCCATCCAGTCAGCCCACACTGCTACCTACTGCTGTTCCTCAGAGATGTTCTAATAAGGGTGTTTGATGCTTACACATATTAATGCTTCCCTCTACCGCCCATCTATCAGCAGAATACAGTTTGTTTCCCTCTACTTCCCCTGTTAATGCTTCCCTCTAATGCACCTCTGTCAAGATAATACAGTTTAATGCTACCCTCTACTGCCTATCTATCATAAGAATACAGTTTAACACTTCCTGACGGGCCGCCTCCGGTGGTGAGGGTAGGAAACAACATCTCCACCCCGCTGATCCTCAACACTGGGGCCCCACAAGGGTGCGTTCTCAGCCCTCTCCTGTACTCCCTTTTCACCCATGACTGCATGGCCAAGCACGCCTACAACTCAATCATCAAGTTTGCTGACGACACTACAGTGGTAGGCTTGATGACCAACAACGACGAGATGGAGGCCTACAGGGGAGGAGGTGAGGGCCCTCGGAGTGTGGTGTCAGGAAAATAACCTCTCACTCAACGTCAACAAAACAAAGGAGATGATCGTGGACTTCAGGAAACAGGAGAGGGAGCACCCCCATATCCACATCGACGGGACAGTAGTGGAGAAGGTGTAAAGTTTTAAGTTCCTCGGCGTACACATCACGGACAAACTGAAATGGTCCACCCACACAGACAGCGTGGTGAAGAAGGCCCAACAGCGCCATCGACTCAAATCTCTAGCCACTTTAATAATTATAATTGGATGTAATAAATGTATCACTAGCCACTTTAAACGATGCCATTTAAATAATGTTTACATATCCTACATTACTCATCTCATATGTATATACTGTACTCTATACACTCTACTGCATCTTGCCTAGGCCGTTCGGCCATCGCTCATCCATATATTTATATGTACATACTCGTATTCAATCCTTTACACTTGTGTGTACAAGGTAGTTGTTGTGAAATTGTTAGATTACTTGTTAGATACTACTGCATGGTCGGAACTAGAAGCACAAGCATTTCGCTACACTCGCATAAACATCTGCTAACCATGTGTATGTGACAAATAAAATTTGATTTGATTTGATTTGAATACAGTTTAATGCTTCCCTCTACTGCCTCTCTATCAGCAGAATACAGTTTAATGCTTCCCTATACTGCCCCTCTATCAGCAGAATACAGTTTAATGCTTCCCTCTACTGCCCCTCTATCAGGAGAATACAGTTTAATGCTTCCCTCTACTGCCCCTCTTTCAGCAGAATACAGTTTAATGCTTCCCTCTACTGCCCCTCTATCAGCAGAATACAGTTTAATGCTTCCCTCTACTGCCTCTTTATCAGCAGAATACAGTTTAATGCTTCCCTCTACTGCCCCTCTATCAGGAGAATACAGTTTAATGCTTCCCTCTACTGCCCCTCTATCAGGAGAATACAGTTTAATGCTTCCCTCTACTGCCCCTCTATCAGGAGAATACAGTTTAATTCTTCCCTATACTGCCTCTCTATCAGGAGAATACAGTTTAATGCTTCCCTATACCGCCCCTCTATCAGGAGAATACAGTTTAATGCTTCCCTCTACTGACCTCTCCTACATAGTCACTGACAGGTCTCATCCTATCATCTATAGGGGTCTCAGCCTCTCATCTATAGGGGGTCTCAGCCTCTCATCAATAGGGGGTCTCAGCCTCTCATCTATAGGGGGTCTCAGCCTCTCATCTATAGGGGGTCTCAGCCTCTCATCTATAGGGGGTCTCAGCCTCTCATCTATAGGGGGTCTCAGCCTCTCATCTATAAAGGGTCTCAGCCTCTCATCTATAGGGGGTCTCATCCTCATCTATAGGGGGTCTCAGCCTCTCATCTATAGGGGGTCTCAGCCTCTCATCTATAGGGGGTCTCAGCCTCTCATCTATAGGGGGTCTCAGCCTCTCATCTATAGGGGTCTCAGCCTCTCATCTGTAGGGTCACTGACAGATTTCAGTCTCTCATCTATAGGGGGTCTCAGCCTCTCATCTATAGGGTCACTGACAGGTCTTAGCCACTCATCTATAGGGGTCTCAGTCTCTCATCTATAGGGGGTCTCAGTCTCTCATCTATAGGGGGTCTCAGTCTCTCCTCCATAGGGGGTCTCAGCCTCTCATCTATCGGGGTCTCAGTCTCTCATCTATAGGGGGTCTCAGCCTCTCATCTATAGGGGGTCTCAGCCTCTCATCTATAGGGGTCTCAGCCTCTCATCTGTAGGGTCACTGACAGATTTCAGTCTCTCATCTATAGGGGTCTCAGCCAATCATCTATAGGGGGTCTCAGCCTCTCATCTATAGGGGGTCTCAGTCTCTCATCTATAGGGGTCTCAGCCTCTCATCTATACGGCCACTGACAGGGTCTCAGCCTCTCATCTATAGGGGTCTCAGTCTCTCATCTATAGGGGGTCTCAGTCTCTCATCTATAGGGGGTCTCAGCCTCTCATCTATAGGGTCACTGACAGGTCTCAGCCTCTCATCTATAGGGGGTCTCAGCCTCTCATCTATAGGGGTCTCAGCCTCTCATCTATAGGGCCACTGACAGGGTCTCAGCCTCTCATCTATAGGGGTCTCAGTCTCTCATCTATAGGGGGTCTCAGTCTCTCATCTATAGGGGGTCTCAGCCTTTCATCTATAGGGTCACTGACAGGTCTCAGCCTCTGATCTATAGGGGTCTCAGTCTCTCATCTATAGGGGGTCTCAGCCTCTTATCTATAGGGGGTCTCAGTCTCTCATCTATAGGGGGTCTCAGACTCTTATCTATAGGGGTCTCAGCCTCTCATCTATAGGGGGTCTCAGCCTTTCATCTATAGGGGTCTCAGCCTCTCATCTGTAGGGTCACTGACAGATTTCAGTCTCATCTATAGGGGGTCTCAGCCTCTCATCTATAGGGGGTCTCAGTCTCTCATCTATAGGGGGTCTCAGCCTCTCATCTATAGGGGGTCTCAGCCTCTCATCTATAGGGGGTCTCAGACTCTTATCTATAGGGGTCTCAGCCTCTCATCTATAGGGGGTCTCAGCCTTTCATCTATAGGGGTCTCAGCCTCTCATCTGTAGGGTCACTGACAGATTTCAGTCTCATCTATAGGGGGTCTCAGCCTCTCATCTATAGGGGGTCTCAGTCTCTCATCTATAGGGGGTCTCAGCCTCTCATCTATAGGGGTGTCTCAGCCTCTCATGTATTGGAGGTCTCATCCTCTCATCTATAGGGTCACTGACAGGTTTCAGCCTCTCCTCACATTACTGTGAATGATGCTCCATCACTGTTCCCCACAGAATTCACTCTCACCTTCCCAAGAATGTTATCCAGATATCTGTGGATGGATGTATATATATATATATATTCCTTATATGGTGAACTACTTGATTTCTGATGCATCATGTGTGGCAGTTACTCTGTTACAACTCTGGCCCAGCTGCTTCAAGGTTTATTTTTATTTTATTTTGAAGATTCAATTTGCAGCAGCGTCTTGGCACGGTGAGGTTATTGGCCAGCCTTACAAACGGAAACCTACATAGTAGTATTGATGCTGTTGCAGCAATACTGGAAATGTATGGTCTGAGGTCTGAGGGTCCAAATGGCACCCTAGTCCCAATATAGTTCCCTACCTTTCGCCAGAGCCTATAGGTAATATGGTTTCATTTGGGACGCACTCAGTCCTGCCTGCTTGCCTGCCAGAATGCTGCTCAGAGTCCCAGAGAAGGGGTGGGACTACATCAGACAGGTCCTGATAAATGGCTGAGGAGGGGGTGGGACTACATCAGACAGGTCCTGATAAATGGCTGAGGAGGGGGTGGGACTACATCAGACAGGTCCTGATAAATGGCTGAGGAGGGAGGGGGTGGGACTACATCAGACAGGCCCTGATAAATGGCTGAGGAGGGGGTGGGACTACATCAGACAGGTCCTGGTAAATGGCTGAGGAGGGGGTGGGACTACATCAGACAGGCCCTGATAAATGGCTGAGGAGGGGGTGGGACTACATCAGACAGGCCCTGATAAATGGCTGAGGAGGGGGTGGGACTACATCAGACAGGTCCTGATAAATGGCTGAGGAGGGGGTGGGACTACATCAGACAGGCCCTGATAAATGGCTGAGGAGGGGGTGGGACTACATCAGACAGGCCCTGATAAATGGCTGAGGAGGGGGTGGGACTACATCAGACAGGTCCTGATAAATGGCTACTGAGACCAGGTTGTTGGGACTATGGAGTTGTTTGACATATCTATAAATAAACTCAGCAAAAAAAGAAATGTCCTCTCTGTCACGATCCTCGGAAAGGACAGACCAAGGCGCAGCGAGGTATCCAGTATACATGTTTATTTAACAACGTAACTGGGACAAAAATAACAAAACGAACGTAACGAAGATCGTGAAGCTGAACATAACATGGAAACTAAACAAGCTATGTACAAACAATAACCCACCAAATACTATAGAAAACCCCAAACATATATATGGTTCCCAATTAGAGACAACAACACACAGCTGCCTCTAATTGGGAACCATTACCCCAACATAGAAATAGACAAACTAGAACCAAAATAACCCTACACCAAAATGAAACAAAAACACACCAGCCTAAACTCTGGCCTGGACGTGACACTCTCACTGTCTACTGCGTTTATTTCCAGCAAACTTAACATTTGTAAATATTTGTATGAACATAGCAAGATTCAACAACTGAGACATAAACTGAACAAGTTCCACAGACATGTGACTAACAGAAATTGAATAATGTGTCCCTGAACAAAGGGGGGGTCAAAATCAAAAGTAACAGTCAGTATCTGGTGTGGCCACCAGCTGCATTAAGTACTGCAGTGCATCTCCTCCTCATGGACTGCACCAGATTTGCCAGTTCTTGCTGTGAGATGTTACCCCACTCTTCCACCAAGGCAAAGTTCCCGGACATTTCTGGGGGGAATGGCCCTAGTCCTCACATTCCGATCCAACAGGTCCCAGACGTGCTCAATTGGATTTAGATCTGGGCTTTTCGCTGGCCATGGCAGAACACTGACATTCCTATCTTGCAGGAAACATGCACAGAACGAGCAGTATGGCTGGTGGCATTGTCATGCTGGAGGGTCATGTCAGGATGAGCCTGCAGGAAAGGTACAACATGAGGGAGGAGTATGTCTTCCCTGTAACGCACAGCGTTGAGATTGCCTGCAATGACAACAAGCTCAGTCCGATGATGCTGGGACACACCGCCCCAGACCATGACGGACCCTCCACCTCCAAATCGATCCCGCTCCAGAGTACAGGCCTCGGTGTAAAGCTCATTCCTTCGACGATAAACGCAAATCCGACCATCACCCCTGGTGAGACAAAACCACGACTCGTCAGTGAAGAGCTCTTTTTGCCAGTCCTGTCTGGTCCAGCGACGGTGGGTTTGTGCCCATAGGCGACGTTGTTTCTGGTGATATCTGGTGAGGACCTGCCTTACAACAGGCCTATCAGCCCTCAGTCCAGCCTCTATCAGCCTATTGCGGACAGTCTGAGCACTGACGTAGGGATTGTGCGTTCCTGGTGTAACTTGGGCAGTTATTGTAGCAATCCTGTACCTGTCCCGCAGGTGGGATGTTCAGATGTACCGATCATGTGCAGGTGTTGTTACACGTGGTCTGCCACTGAGAGGATGATCAGCTGTCCATCCTGTCACCCTGTAGCGCTGTCTTAGGCTCTCACAGTACGAACATTGCAATTTAATTCCCTGGCCACATCTGCAGTCCTCATGCCTACTTGCAGCATGCCTAAGGCACGTTCACCCAGACGAGCAGGGACCCTGGGCATCTTTCTTTTGGTGTTTTTCAGAGTCAGTAGAAAGGCCTCTTTAGTGTCCTAAGTTTTCATAACTGTGACCTTAATTGCCTACCGTCTGTAAGCTGTTAGTGTCTTAACGACTGTTCCACAGGTGCATGTTCATGAATTGTTTATGGTTCGTTGAACAAGCATGGGAAACAGTGTTTAAACCCTTTACAATGAAGATCTGTGAAGTTATTTGGATTTTTACGAATTATCTTTGAAAGACAGGGTCCTGAAAAAGGGATGTTTCTTTTTTTGCTGAGTTTATCACCTTGACTACAGGAAATCTACATGTATTTCCAGCATCAGAATGTGGATGTCGAAGCACCGCTGCATGGAAATGAGTTAGCAGAAGAGAACTCCATTGTCGGCAAGTCTTTCGTGTGCGCCATTGGCAGGGGAACAATGCGTGTGCGCGATTGGCTGGGGAACAACGTGTCTGCACGATTGGCTGGCGAACAACGGCTGGCTGGTGGCAGAATATTGTATGTACATTTGTTCATATGGGCAGAACATTGTATAAAATAAACAAATAAAAATGCTCTGCATTCGTTGCATTCCTTTTAGACAGAATAAATAAAACAGGGTTGGGAGAATAACTTAACATTTTTATCCAGCCTAATAATAATTTAAACCTAATAATACATTAGTGGGGAAACTCGTTTAAAGCTGTCTGAAGGCTCTCATATATTGGTTCACTCATCAATCAAATGTATTTATAAAGCCCTTTTTACATCAGCAGATCTCACAATGTGCTTATATAGAAACCCAGACTAAAACCCCAAACAGCAAGCAATGCAGATGTAGAAGCACGGTGGCTAGGAAAAACTCCCTAGCAAGGCCAGAACCTAGGAAGAAACCTAGAGAGGAACCAAGCTCCCGAGGGTTGACCAGTCCTCTTCTGGCTGTGCCGGGGGGAGATTATAGGGGACACTGTGGCCCTGTCTGACGATAGGGCCAACCAGGCGGGATACAACCTCACCCATTTTGCCAAAGCACAGCCCCCACTTCACTAGAGGGATATCAACAGACCACCAACTACCCTGAGACGAGGCTGAGTATAGCCCACGAAGATCTCCTCCACGGCACGAGCCCGAGGGGGGGCGCCAACCCGGACAGGAAGATCACGTTAGTGACTCAACCCACTCAAGTCGAGTATAGCGAAAACAGCCTGGCACGACGTGATGCACCCCTCCTAGGGACGGCATGGAAGAGCACCAGTAAGCCAGTGACTCAGCCCCCTGTAATAGGGTCGGAGGCAGAGAATCCCAGTGGAGAGAGACGGGAACCCAGCCAGGCAGAGACAGCAAGAGACGTCACTCCAGTGCCTTGCCTGTTCACCTTCATACCCCTGGGCCAGACTACACTCAATCATAGGACCTACTGAAGAGATGAGTCTTCAATAAAGACTTAAAGGTTGAGATCGAGTCTGTGTCTCTCACATGGACAGGCAGACTATTCCATAAAAATGTAACTCTATAGGTGAAAGCCCTGCCTCCAGCTGTTTGCTTAGAAATATCAATAAGGAGGCCTGTGTCTTGTGACCGTAGCATAATTAAAGAATTTATAGCGTGGCTTTTGATAATCCTTGGTTGGGGTCTGAGCAGATTATTCGTTGAGATTGCAAACATAATACATTTGTGGTCCGATAGTCCAGGATTATGAGGAAAAACATTAAGATCCACAACATTTATTCCATGGGACAAAACTAGATTACTCAGGGTATGACTTTGGCAATGAGTAGGTCAGGAGACATGTTGGACAAAATCCACTGAGTCAACGATGGATCCGAAAGCCTTTTGGAATGGGTCTGAGGACTTTTCCATGTGAATTTTGAATTAACACATATTTAACAAATATTATCTGCCATGACTACGAGGTCCGATTAGGAATTCAGTGAGTGCGATTGGGAACTCAGTGAGCAATTCTGTATATGACCCAGGAGGCCTGTAAACAGTAGCTATAAAAGTGATTGAGTAGGCTGCATAGATTTCATGACTAGAAGCTCAAAAGACAAAAAAACAGTCTATTCTTTCCGGGAAATTGACATTTGCTGTCGAAATGTTAGCAACACCTCCGCCTTTGCGGGATGCGCAGGAGATATGGTCATTAGCGTAACTAGGAGGAGAGGTCTCATTTAAAACATTAAATTCATCAGGCTTGAGACATGTTTCAGTCAGGCCAATCACATCAATATTATGATCAGTGATTAACTGCCTTGGAAGTGAGGGATCTAACATTATGTAGCCCTATTTTGAGATGTGAGATATCACAATCTCTTTCAATAATGGCAGCAATGGAGGAGGTCTTTATTCCAGTGAGATTGCTAAGGCGAACACCGCCATGTTTAGTTTTGCCCGACCTAGATCGAGGCACAGACACGGTCTCAATGGGGATAGCTGAGCTGACTACACTAACTGTGCTAGTGGCAGACTCCACTAAGCTGGCAGGCTGGCTAACAGCCTGCTGCCTGGCCTGCACCCTATCTCATTGTGGAGCTAGAGGAGTTAGAGCCCTGTCTATGTTCGTAGATAAGATGAGAGCACCCCTCCGACTAGGATGGAGTCCGTCACTCCTCAGCAGGCCAGGCTTGGTCCTGTTTGTGGGTGAGTCCCAGAAAGAGGGCCAATTATCTACAAATTCTATCTTTTTGTGTGGGGCAGAAAACAGTTTTCAACCAGCGATTGAGTTGTGCGACTCTGCTGTAGAGCTCATCACTCCCCCTAACTGGGAGGGGGCCAAAGACAAATACTCGATGCCGACACATCTTTCTAGCTGATTTACACGCTGAAGCTATGTTGCGCCTGGTGACCTCTGACTGTTTCATCCTAACATCTTTGTTGCCGACGTGGATAACAATATCCCTATACTCTCTACACTCGCCAGTTTTAGCCTCAGCCAGCACCATCTTCAGATTAGCCTTAACGTCGGTAGCCCTGCCCCCTGGTAAACAGTGTATGATCGCTGGGTGATTCGTTTTAAGTCTAATACTGCGGGTATTTGAGTCGCCAATGACTAGGGTTTTCAATTTGTCAGAGCTATTGGTGGAATGCTTCAACGGCTAAGACCCCCGTAACGGGTGGAGGAGAGACCAGAGAAGGCTCAGCCTCTGACTCGTTGCTCAATGGGGAGAACCTGTTGAAAGTTTCTGTCGGCTGAATGAGCGACACCGGTTGTATATTGTAATTACCTCGCCACCATGGCCTATTTATTGCCCTACCTCCCTTATCTTACCTCATTTGCACTCACTGTATATAGACTTTTATTTATTTTTTATTATGCTGTATTATTGGCTGTATTCCATGTGTAACTCTTTGTTGTTGTATGTATCAAACTGTTGTGCTTTATCTTGGCCAGGTCGCAGTTGTAAATTAGAACTTGTTCTCAACTAGCCTAACTGGTTAAATAAAGGTAAAACATTTTTTTTTATTTTTATTTTTACCCATCTACCAATAGGTGCACTCCTTTGTGAGGCATTGGAAAACCTCCCTGGCCTTTGTGGTTGAATCCGTGTTTGAAATTCACTGCTCGACTGAGGGACCATACAGATAATTGTATGTGTGCGATATAGATACGAGGTAGTCATTCAAAAATCATATTAAACACTATTATTGCGCACAGATTCTATGCAACTCATTATGTGACTTGTTAAGCATATTTTTACTCCTGAACTTATTTATTTATTTAGACTTGCCATAACAAAGGGGTTGAATAATTATTGACTCAAGAAATGTCTGCTTTTCATTTTTTATTAATTTGTAAAAAAAAAAAAAAAAAAAAAAGGAATTCCACTTTGACATTATGGGGTATTGTGGGTGGTGAATACTGTAAATATACACTCATTGGCCAGTTTATTAGGTACACCCATCTAGTTCCGGGTAAGACCCCCTTTGCCTCTAGAACAGATTGAATTTTTCAGGGCATGGAAATGTCGCTCAATTGGTATCAAGAAGGGACCTAACGTGTTTTAACCGTCTCAGGGAATGCTCATCTGCATGCCCGTCAAAATCAAATCAAATCACATTCTATTGGTCACATACACATGGTTAGCAGATGTTATTGGTCACATACACATGGTTAGCAGATGTTATTGGTCACATACACATGGTTAGCAGATGTTATTGGTCACATACACATGGTTAGCAGATGTTATTGGTCACATACACATGGTTAGCAGATGTTAATGCGAGTGTTGCGAAATGCTTGTGCTTCTAGTTCCGACCATGCAGTAGTATCTAACAAGTAATCTAACAAATTCACAACAAATACCTTATACACACAAGAGTAACGGAATGAATACGAGTATGTACATATAAATATATGGATGAGTGAGGCAGGATGCAGTAGATGGTATGGAGTACAGTATATACACATATATATGAGATGAGTAATGTAGGATATGTAAATATTATATAAATGGCATTGTTTAAAGTGGCTAGTGATACATTATTTCATCCAATTATAATTATTAAAGTGGCTAGAGATTTGGGTCGATGGCCGAACGGCATAGGCAAGATTCCGTAGATGGTTTAGAGTACAGTGTATACATTTGATATAAGTATGTCGTATAAGTAAACATTATATACAAAATTGTTTAAAGTGGCTAGTGATACATTGTTACATCCAATTCCTATGTTTAAAGCGGCTAGAGATTTAAGTCAGTATGTTGGCAGCAGCCACTCAATGTTAGTGATGGCTGTTTAACAGTCTGATGGCCTTGAGGTAGAAGCTGTTTTTCAGTCTCTCGGTCCCAGCTTTGATGCACCTGTACTGACCTCGCCTTCTGGATGATAGCGGGGTGAACAGGCAGTGGCTCGGGTGGTTGTTGTCCTTGATGATCTTTTGGCCTTCCTGTGACATCGGGTGGTGTAGGTGTCCTGAAGGTCAGGTAGTTTACCCCCGGTGATGCGTTGTGCAGTCCTCACTACCCTCTGGAGAGCCTTACGGTTGTGGGCGGAGCAGTTGCCGTACCAGGCGGTGATACAGCCCGACAGGATGCTCTCGATTGTGCATCTGTAGAAGTTTGTAAGTGATTTTGGTCATTGTCACAACTTCCGCCGAAGTCGGTCCCTCTTCTTTGTTCGGGCGGCGTTCGGCGGTCGTCGTCACCGACCTTCTAGCCATCGCCAATCCCTTTTTCCTGTTATCCATTGGTTTTGTCTTGTCTTCCATCACACCTGGTTCCAATTCCCTCAGTGACATGTTGTGTATTTAACCCTCTGGTTTCCCCATGTCCTTGTCCGGAATTGTTTATTGTCAGTGGCATGTTTTCCATCTGGTTGCGCCACACTGGTATTTTGTACTTTGTGCCGCACTTTTTCCTGCAGGCATAAGCTACAGACAACAAACACAATTGTATTTTACCAATGGCATTATGAATGCACAGAGACACCGTGACGAAATGCTGAGGCCCATTATCGTGCCATTCATCCGCCGCCATCACCTCGTGTTTCAGCATGATAATGCACGGCCCCATGTCGCAAGGATCTGATACACAGTTCCTGGAACATGAACATGTCCCAGTTCTTCCATGGCCTGCATAATGCATGTCACTCATTGAGCATGTTTGGGATGCTCTGGATCGACGTGTACGACAGCATGTTCCAGTTCCCACTAATATCCAGCAACTTCGCACAGCCATTGAAGAAGAGTGGGACTTCATTCCACAGGCCACAATCAACAGCCTGATCCAAATTAACTTATATGCACTGTAACTCAGTAAAATCGTTTAAATTGTTGCATGTTGCGTTCATATTTTTGTTCAGCGTATAATAATATATGCCATTTAGCATACGGTTCTATCCAAAGCAAATTGGTCCCTATCTTCATCTCCATACATACAGAAAGCCTTATCCCTGCTGTCATCTCCATACCTACAGAAAGCCTTATCCCTACTGTCATCTCCAGACCTACAGAAAGCCTTATCCCTGCTGTCATCTCCATACCTACAGAAATCCTTATCCTTACTGTCATCTCCAGACCTACAGAAAGCCTTATCCCTACTGTCATCTCCAGACATACAGAAATCCTTATCCCTACTGTCATCTCCAGACATACAGAAAGCCTTATCCCTACTGTCATCTCCAGACCTACAGAAAGCCTTATCCATACTGTCATCTCCAGACCTACAGAAAGCCTTATCCCTACTGTCATCTCTAGACATACAGAAATCCTTATCCCTACTGTCATCTCCAGACATACAGAAAGCCTTATCCCTACTGTCATCTCCAGACCTACAGAAAGCCTTATCCCTGCTGTCATCTCCAGACCTACAGAAAGCCTTATCCCTGCTGTCATCTCCAGACCTACAGAAATCCTTATCCCTACTGTCATCTCCAGACCTACAGAAAGCCTTATCCCTACTGTCATCTCCAGACCTACAGAAAGCCTTATCCATACTGTCATCTCCATACCTACATAAAGCCTTATCCCTACTGTCATCTCCAGACCTACAGAAAGCCTTATCCCTGCTGTCATCTCCAGACATACAGAAAGCCTTATCCCTGCTGTCATCTCCAGACCTACAGAAAGCCTTATCCCTTCTGTCATCTCCAGACCTACAGAAAGCCTTATCCCTACTGTCATCTCCAGACATACAGAAAGCCTTATCCCTGCTGTCATCTCCAGACCTACAGAAAGCCTTATCCCTGCTGTCATCTCCAGACCTACAGAAAGCCTTATCCCTGCTGTCATCTCCAGACCTACAGAAAGCCTTATCCCTTCTGTCATCTCCAGACCTACAGAAAGCCTTATCCCTACTGTCATCTCCAGACATACAGAAAGCCTTATCCCTACTGTCATCTCCAGACCTACAGAAATCCTTATCCCTACTGTCATCTCCAGACATACAGAAAGCCTTATCCCTGCTGTCATCCCCAGACATACAGAAAGCCTTATCCCTACTGTCATCTCCAGACCTACAGAAAGCCTTATCGCTGCTGTCATCTCCAGACCTACAGAAAGCCGTATCCCTACTGTCATCTCCAGACCTACAGAAAGCCTTATCCCTACTGTCATCTCCAGACATACAGAAAGCTGGATTTTCCCCAGTCAGTGTTCATGTTGAACCAACATGGTAAAGCCCTGAACACACAGGTCCTGTATAAACCGCTAGTTTCAACATGAACCCCCAGCAGCAGTCTGTCTTCTGGAGGTGTACTGATATCCTTACTCAACCCTGGCTCTAGTCTCACTCATTAAGACAGACCAGACAACAGAGATAGACCATAGTTTACTCTGACTGGTCCACTGGGGACAGTTTAAATCAGGGGTGTCAAACTCATTCCATGGAGGGCCTAGAGCCTGCAGAGTTTTTGAGTTTTTTTCCTTTCAATTAAGACCTAGACAATGTGAGGGGAATTCCTTACTAATTAGTGACCTTCATTAATCAATCAAGTACAAGGGAGGAGCTAAAACCATCAGACACTCTGCCCTTCGTGGAATGAGTTCGATAAGTGTGGTTTAAATGAATGGACACACTCAGTATTGCAAGGCAAAAACCAACCAACATGGATCTCTTTAACAAAGTGTCATGACCCCTGCCCTCGTATCCTGACCCTGCCCTCATGTCCTGACCCTGCCCTCGTGTCCTGACCCTGCCCTCGTGTCCTGCCATTGCCCTCGTGTCCTGACCCTGCCCTGACCCTGCCCTCGTGCCCTGACCCTGCCCTCGTGTCCTGACCCTGCCCTCGTGTCCTGACCCTGCCCTGACCCTGCCCTCGTGTCCTGACCCTGCCCTCGTGTCCTGACCCTGCCCTCCTGCCCTGACCCTTCCCTCGTGTCACTAAACGGGGCAGATTCTAGGAACCCAGATATTCCTATCTGAACAATCACTGCTAAAAATAGTGTATATATCCTTTCGGGATTGTATACAGTATGGTTGGTTTAGCCTTGGTCTGAGAAACTTACTGACTATATCCGTAAGATATAGGAAAGCAACGTTTCATGTCCTGGCTGGAGAAATTGTGGCAGAGCCTCTAAACGTTACCACATTACCACATTACCGTATATAAAACCCATTAGCATTGCTCCATTAATGGCCTCATAACAGACAAATAAAAGCCTCTACTCTTCCGCTATCCATTACTCCATTAATGGCCTCACCACTATGCATTTGTCAGATCTCTCTTCCTGGAAATCTTGATCTAATCCTGCATTGTTAAAGTGTTGGAATATGATGGTACCTAGTGGAGACACCCTGTGGAGACACCCTGTGGAGACACCCTGTGGAGACACCCTTTGGAGACCTCCTGTGGAGACACCCTGTGGAGACACCCTGTGGAGACCTCCTGTGGAGACACCCTGTGGAGACACCCTGTGGAGACCTCCTGTGGAGACACCCTGTGGAGACACCCTGTGGAGACACCCTGTGGAGACCTCCTGTGGAGACACCCTGTGGAGACACCCTGTGGATACACCCTGTGGAGACACCCTGTGGAGACACCCTATGGAAACACCCTGTGGATACACCCTGTGGGGACACCCTATGGAGACACCCTGTGGAGACACCCTGTGGAGACCTCCTGTGGAGACAACCTATGGAGACACCCTGTGGAGACACCATATGGAGACACCCTGTGGAGACACCCTATGGAGACACCCTGTGGAGACACCCTATAGAGACACCCTGTGGAGACCTCCTGTGGAGACACCCTGTGGAGACACCCTATGGAGATGCCATACGGAGACACTTTGTGGAGACACCATTTATTTTATTTAAAAAAAAAAAAATTTAAATCTTTATTTAACCAGGTAGGCCAGTTCACCTTTATTTATCAGGTAGGCCAGTTCACCTTTATTTAACCAGGTAGGCCAGTTCACCTTTATTTAACCAGGTAGGCCAGTTGAGAACAGGTTCTCATTTACAACTGTGACCTGGCCAAGATAAAGCAAAGCAGTTCGACACATACAACAACACATAGTTACACATGGAGTAAACAAGCGTACAGTCAATAACACAATAGAAAAAAAAGAAAGTCTATATACAGTGTGTGCAAATGGCGTGAGGAGGTAAGGCAATAAATAGGCCATAGTAGCGAAGTAATTACAATTTAGCAGATGATGATGTGCAAGTAGAGATACTGGTGTGCATAAGAGCAGAAAAGTAATTAAAAACAGTATGGGGACGAGGTAGTTAGATTGGGTCGGCTATTTACAGATGGACTATGTACAGCTGCAGCGATCGGTTAGCTGCTCAGATAACTGGTGTTTAAAGTTAGTGAGGGAGATATAAGTCTCCAGCTTCAGCGATTTTTGCAATTCGTTCCAGTCACTGGCAGCAGAGAACTGGAAGTCAAAGTTGCCATTATTAGTCAGTTGTACAACCAAATGCCTTCAACCGAAATGTGTCTTCCGCATTTAACCCGACCCCTCTGAATCAGAGAGGTGCGGGGGGCTGCCTTAATCGACATCCACGTCTTCGGCGCTCGGGAACAGTGGGTTAACTGCCTTGTTCAGGGGCAGAACGACAGATTTTTTCCTTGTCAGCTCGGGGATTCGAACTTGCAACCCTCCGGTTACAAGTCCAACGCTCTAACCACTAGGCTACCTAGTGGAAAGGCGGCCAAAGTAAGTCTTGGCTTTGGGGATGACCAGTGAGATATACCTGCTGGAGCGCGTACTACGGGTGGGTGTTGTTATCGTGATCAGTGAGCTGAGATAAGGCGGAGCTTGACCTAGCATAGACTTATAGATGACCTGGAGCCAGTGGGTCTGGCGACGGATGTGTAGCGAGGGCCAGCCGACTAGAGCATACAGGTCGCAGTTGTGGGTGGTATAAGGGGCTTTGGTAACAAAACAGATGGCACTGTGATAGACTGCATCCAGTTTGCTGAGTAGACTGTTGGAAGCTATTTTGTAGATGACATCGCCGAAGTCAAGGATCGGTAGGATAGTCAGTTTTACTAGGGTAAGTTTGGCGGCGTGAGTGAAGGAGGATTTGTTTCGAAATAGAAAGCCGATTCTAGATTAGATTTTGGATTGGAGATGTTAAATATGAGTCTGGAAGGAGAGTTTACTGTTTAGCCAGACACCTAGATATTTGTAGTTGTTCACATATTCTAGGTCAGAACCGTCCATGGTAGTGATGCTAGTCGGGCGGGCGGGTGCGGCAACGAACGGTTGAAAAGCATGCATTTGGTTTTACTACCGTTTAGGAGCAGTTGGAGGCCACGGAAGGAGTGTTGTATGGCATTGAAGCTCGTTTGGAGGTTAGTTAACACAGTGTCCAAAGAAGGGCCAGAAGTATACAGAATGGTGTCGTCTGCGTAGAAGTGGATCAGAGAATCACCCTCAGCAAGAGCGACATCATTGATGTATTCAGAGAAAAGTGTCGGCCCGAGAATTGAACCCTGTGGAACCCCGATAGAGACTGCCAGAGGTCCGGACAGCAGGCCCTCCGATTTGACACACTGAACTCTGTCTGCAAAGTAGTTGGTGAACCAGGCGAGGCAGTCATTTGACCTGTGGAGACGCCATATGGAAACACCCTGTGGAGACACCCTGTGGAGACACCCTGTGGAGACACTCTATGGAGACACCCTGTGGCTTACTGTTAATACAGTGAGGGAAAAAAGTATTTGATCCCCTGCTGATTTTGTACGTTTGCCACTGACAAAGAAATTATCAGTCTATAATTTTTATGGTAGGTTTATTTGAACAGTGAGAGACAGAATAACAACAAAACATCCAGAAAAAAGCATGTGAAAAATGTTATAAATTGATTTGCATTTTAATGAGGGAAATAAGTATTTGACCCCCTCTCAATCAGAAAGATTTCTGGCTCCCAGGTGTCTTTTATACAGGTAACGAGCTGAGATTAGGAGCACACTCTTAATCTAATCTCAACTTGTTACCTGTGTAAAAGACACCTGTCCACAGAAGCAATCAATCAATCAGATTCCAAACTCTCCACCATGGCCAAGACCAAAGAGCTCTCCAAGGATGTCAGGGACAAGATTGTAGACCTACACAAGGCTTGAATGGGCTACAAGACCATCGCCAAGCAGCTTGGTGAGAAGGTGACAACAGTTGGTGTGATTATTCGCAAATGGAAGAAACACAAAAGAATCTCCCTCGGCCTGGGGCTCCATCAAGATCTCACCTCGTGGAGTTGCAATGCTCATGAGAACGGTGAGGAATCAGCCCAGAACTACACGGGAGGATCTTGTCAATGATCTCAAGGCAGCTGGGACCATGGTCACCAAGAAAACAATTGGTAACACACTACGCCGTGAAGGACTGAAATCCTGCAGAACCCGCAAGGTCCCCCTGCTCAAGAAAGCACATATACATGCCAGTCTGAAGTTTGCCAATGAACATCTGAATGATTCAGAGGACAACTGTGTGAAAGTGTTGTGTTCAGATGAGACCAAAATGGAGCTCTTTGGCATCAACTCAACTCGCTGTGTTTGGAGGAGGAGGAATGCTGCCTATGACCCCAAGAACACCATCCCCACCGTCAAACATGGAGGTGGAAACATTATGCTTTGAGGGTGTTTTTCTGCTAAGGGGACAGGACAACTTCACCGCATCAAAGGGACGATGGACGGGCCATGTACCGTCAAATCTTGTGTGAGAACCTCCTTCCCTCAGCCAGGGCATTGAAAATGGGTCGTGGATGGGTATTCCAGCATGACAATGACCCAAAACACACAGCCAAGGCAACAAAGGAGTGGCTCAAGAAGAAGCACATTAAGGTCCTGGAGTGGCCTAGCCAGTCTCCAGACCTCAATCCCATAGAAAATCTGTGGAGGGAACTGAAGGTTCGAGTTGCCAAACGTCAGCCTCAAAACCTTAATGACTTGGAGAAGATCTTCAAAGAGGAGTGGGACAAAATCCCTCTTCAGATGTGTGCAAACCTGGTGGCCAACTACAAGAAACGTCTGACCTCTGTGATTGCCAACAAGGGTTTTGCCACCAAGTACTAAGTCATGTTTTGCAGAGGGGTCAAATACTTATTTCCCTCATTAAAATGCAAATCAATTTATAACATTTTTCACATGCGTTTTTCTGGATTTTTTTGTTGTTATTCTGTCTCTCACTGTTCAAATAAACCTACCATTAAAATTATAGACTGATCATTTCTTTGTCAGTGGACAAACGTACAAAATCAGCAGGGGATCAAATACTTTGTGACATGAGGTGTTGCTTTATTTGTTTTGTGAAACCAGGTTCTCTGTCCACTTGCACTAAATGAGATGGAATTCCATGCAATAATGGCTCTATATAATGTACGCTTTATATACTGTACGCTTTCTTGAATTTGTTCTGGATTTGGGGACTGTGAAAAGACCCCTGGTGGCATGTCTGGTGGGGTAAGTGTGTGTGTCAGTGCTGTGTGTAAGTTGACTATGCACACAATTTGGAATTTCCAACACATTCATGTTTCTTATAACAACAAGAAGCGATGCAGTCAGTCTTTCCTCAACTCTTAGCCAAGAAAGACTGGCATGCATATTATTGATATTAGCCCTCTGATTACAATGAAGAGCAAATGTTCTGCTTTGCTCTGGGCCAGCTGCAGCTTAACTAGGTCTTTCTTTCAAGCACTTGACCATACGACTGGACAATAATCAATATAAGATAAAACTTGAGCCTGCAGGAGCCTCCACTTGCTTTGTGGAGTGTGGTGTCAAAAAAGCAGAGCATCTCTTTATTACGGACAGACCTCTCCACATCTTTACGTATTGTATCGATATGTTTTGACCATGACAGTTTACAATCTACGGTAACACCAAGTAATTTAGTCTCCTCAACTTGCTCAACAGCCACACCATTTATTGCCAGAATCAGCTGAGTTCTAGAGCTTAGGGAATGATTTGTACCAAAGAGAATGCTCTTACTTTTGGCCACCCATTCTAAAACGTTAGCTGTTAAGTTAAAAACTTAACTATTTGTTTAGGGCTGCAGTGATTTCACTAGCTGTGGTTGCCGATGGGTATAGGGTTAAATCATCAGCATACATAGACCCACAAGCTTTGTTTAATGCCAGTGGCAGGTCATTGGCAAACATTGAAAAGAGTAGTGGGCCAAGAGAACTGCCCTGTGGTACACCACATGTTGCATTTGACATTAACTACTTAGGGAGCAGTGGGGCCCCACTCCCGACACTACCCGGTGAAATGTAAAGTGCCAAATTCAAAATCCAAAAGTTGAATTATAAATAATTCATCAATACACAAGTGTTGCATAGCCATCAAAAGCTCTGCTTCTTGGCAATATCACAGCATTGTCAGATTTCAAAAAGGCTTTACGGCAAAAGCACAACATTTGATTGTTTGAGGGTAGCACCTCTAATATTAATGCATTAGCATAAAACCATAACCCAACCCGGGTCTCACAAAACGCATAAAATCGCTAATATAAAATCGATTACCTTTGATAAACTTCTGCTGAGGACTTCCCAAGTGTCCAACGAAGACAATCCATGCTTCTTTGGTTAGAAAAAATAATTTATTATATCCATAAATCTTCTTTTGGTTGGCGTGTTATGTTCATAAAATCCACCGTCAAGTCGCCCATAGAACGGTGAAGAGAACGCGTTAAAATTATACCTATCATATTTCTACAAACAAATCAAACATCATTTTTTAATGTTTCCTTAGGTATTCTTTTATGTATATTTACTATAATATTTCAACCGGATTGTAGCCTGAACGATAAGAAAGGAAAAAACAGTGGAGCGCACTGTGACTGCGCGCTGCAAAAGCTTGTTGACATATGAGTTCCCTGGACCATATTCTCTCCCTATCCGTTCTGGTCAGGGATAACGTTTCCTGCTTTTGTATAGAGACTGTTGACATCTAGTGGAAGCCATCGGTACTGAAATCTCAGAGCTGCTTGCCTTTGCAATAAATAGGGAGACAGAGCCAATGTGACAAAAAACAGTAATTCCGGATGGATTTTTCTCGGGTTTTCGCCATATCTGTTCTGTTACACTCACAGACATTATGTTAACACTTTTAGAAACTTCAGAGTGTTTCCTATCCAATAGTACTAACTATGTGCATATCCTACTTTCTGGGCTTGAGTGGGAGGCATTTTACTTTGGGCACGCCAGACTCTCCAAAACCGTCACCTCGGGAGCCGCTCCCTAAGAAGTTAAAGAAACCCCTCTGTGTTCTGTTGGATAGCTCTGAATCTACGATATGGCAGAGGTTGAAAAGCCATAACAGTTTTTTTTAGCAGGTTATTGTCAATAATATCAAGGGCTGCACTGAAATCTAACAGTGCAGCTGCCACAATCTTCTTCTTATCAATTTCTTTCAACCAATCATCAGTAATTTGTGTCAGTGCAGTACGTGTTGTGTGCCCTTCTCTATAAGCATGCTGAAAGTCTGTTGTTAATGGCATTGTATTTGGTCAAACACAATGTTATCTAACAGTTTTCTAAGAGCTTGCAGCAAACTGATAGGTCTGTTGTTAGAACCAGTAAAGACCGCTTTTCCATTCTTGGGTAGTGGAATGACTTTGGCTTTCCTCTAGGCTCAGATTAAAGATATAACAGATAGGAGTGGCTATAGAGTCAGCTACCAACCTCAGTAGCTTTACATCTAAGATGCCAGAATGTTTGTCATTGTTGACTGATAACAATAATTGTTCCACCTTTCCCACACTAACTTCGTTTTTTTTATGCATGAGTACGATGGCTCACTGTTCGTTGTCTGATGGCTCAAGTTCCCGACTTTGCCAATGAAGTAATCATTCAAATAATTGGCAACATCAAATGGTTGTGTGATGAATAAGCCATCAGATTCATTGTAAGATGGAGTTGAATGTGTCTTTCTGCCCAGAATTTCATTTAAAGTACTCCAAAGTTTTTATATCATTGACCTTGGCTTCATAATTACAGTTTCTTCTTGTTTTGTTGAGTTTAGTCACATCATTTCTCAATTTGCAGTAAGTCAGCCAGTCAGATGTGCACCCAGACTTACTAGCCACTCCTTTTGCCAGTGAGGGAGGTCTGGTAATGAGGGAGGTCTGGTAATGAGGGAGGTCTGACAGTCAGGGAGGTCTGGTAATGAGGGAGGTCTGGTAATGAGGGAGGTCTGGTAATGAGGGAGGTCTGGTAATGAGGGAGGTCTGATTTATTGAGAATATGATTGCAAGCATGATATCTTCTAATGTATGGTCAGATGAAGGTGTTTGGGGTTTGGTTGAGTAACTAGGTCTGCCCATCAAATGAAGGTGTTTGGGTCTCTCTCTCTCTCTCTCTCTCTCTCTCTCTCTCTCTCTCTCTCTCTCTCTCTTCCTTGTTTTGGATAGAGCCATGTGCTCTTATCTCTCTCTTCCTTTGTCTCACTCTTCCCCTCTCACTCTACCTCACCTTCTCCCTCTACCTCTTCACACCCACACACAGGCAACACTTTGGGTTTATGTAAGCCTTTTTTGTGCTAAAATAGGCTGTGTATTTCTGTAAACCAATCTGGGGACTCCAAAAGTTCCTATTGAGGTAGATTAAATGTAGCAGAGAGAAACTAACAACGTTACCTAATGTAAAGCTTGTTGTATTGTACCAGAATACTAATAGCTGCTGTGAAAGGATTTTAAGCAGAATAGACAGGACGAACTAAAAGCTTAGAGACTGGGCGTAAGTGACATGCCCCCCTTAGAGACTAGACATGTCATGATAATCTGTATCACTGGCAGGCCGAGAAAGCGGCTAAATTACCTAAACAAAGATGAACCTTCTCGTCCAAAAGATCCTGCAAGTATAGGACCATGAAAAACAGAGTGTAGGGATGAACAAATCGGTATAGTCACACCACTTCTCAAAAAAAACAACTGTAAAACAAAGAGCGTTTATATCGGGCTGGTACTCCCTTCCAAGAGTCTCAGGCCTGTCTCATATGGGGCAGGTACTCCCTTCCAAGAGTCTCAGGCCTGTCTCATATGGGGCTGGTACTCCCTTCCAAGAGTCTCAGGCCTGTCTCATATGGGGCTGGTACTCCCTTCCAAGAGTCTCAGGCCTGTCTCATATGGGGCTGGTACTCCCTTCCAAGAGTCTCAGGCCTGTCTCATATGGGACTGGTACTCTCTTCCAAGAGTCTCAGGCCTGTCTCATATGGGGCTGGTACTCCCTTCCAAGAGTCTCAGGCCTGTCTAATATGGGACTGGTACTCCCTTCCAAGAGTCTCAGGCCTCTCATATTAGGCAGATACTCCCTTCCAAGAGTCTCAGGCCTGTCTCATATGGGGCTGGTACTCCCGTCCAAGAGTCTCAGGCCTGTCTCATATGGGGCTGGTACTCCCGTCCAAGAGTCTCAGGCCTGTCTCATATGGGGCTGGTACTCACTTCCAAGAGTCTCAGGCCTGTCTCGAAGATGAGGATGGAAAGCACACGGCATCACCCACTTATTCTTCAGAGCAGCCAGTGCTATGACATAAGACGTGAGCCAATATAACCGAAGAAAAAAGGAAACACCTGCAGCACAGTATTCGTAATCCTGGGAAGTAGGACCAGCTACGTAACTAGTGTGTCTTGGTCCTGCTCCATGGAGGAGCGTCGTCAAGGGCAAAGACAGTTCCAGCTGGGCTCGGGTTGCGCAGTCACTGTTGGCTCGTAGGCAAGAGGGCCTACTGAGATGGAATTATACATAATATTATACAGTAATATAGAATGCTTTCCACCTACACTACAATACAGTATTATAGAATGCTTTCCCCCTACACTACAATACAGTATTATAGAATGCTTTCCCCCTACACTACAATACAGTATTATAGAATGTTTTCCACCTACACTACAATACAGTATTATAGAATGCTTTCCTACACTACAATACAGTATTATAGAATGCTTTCCCCCTACACTACAATACAGTATTATAGAATGCTTTCCCCCTACACTACAATACAGTATTATAGAATGCTTTCCCCCTACACTACAATACAGTATTATAGAATGTTTTCCACCTACACTACAATACAGTATTATAGAATGCTTTCCCCCTACACTACAATACAGTATTATAGAATGCTTTCCCCCTACACTACAATACAGTATTATAGAATGTTTTCCCCCTACACTACAATACAGTATTATAGAATGCTTTCCCCCTACACTACAATACAGTATTATAGAATGCTTTCCCCCTACACTACAATACAGTAATATAGAATGTTTCCCCCCTACACTACAATACAGTATTATAGAATGCTTTCCCCCTACACTACAATACAGTATTATAGAATGCTTTCCCCCTACACTACAATACAGTATTATAGAATGCTTTCCCCCTACACTACAATACAGTAATATAGAATGTTTCCCCCCTACACTACAATACAGTATTATAGAATGCTTTCCCCCTACACTACAATACAGTATTATAGAATGCTTTCCCCCTACACTACAATACAGTATTATAGAATGCTTTCCCCCTACACTACAATACAGTATTATAGCATGCTTTCCCCCTACACTACAATACAGTATCATAGCATGCTTTCCCCCTACACTACAATACAGTATTATAGCATGCTTTCCCCCTACACTACAATACAGTATTATAGCATGCTTTCCCCCTACACTACAATACAGTATTATAGCATGCTTTCCCCCTACACTACAATACAGTATTATAGCATGCTTTCCCCCTACACTACAGTGAAAACATCCAGGCCCAGGTGAAGCTAGTTCAAATGCACTTTTCTTCCCTTCCAACTGATGTGTTTTGTTCTGTCTGAATCAGCATGTTGTGTGAAACATGCTTATATTTATATTACTGTACCCTGGAAGTGAATTAAATGAAATCGTGTGGAATGATTAGTTAATGTGCAAGGCAGCAAAGAATTCTTGCAGAGTTGGAGATTCGGAGACTGTAAGCACTTAGTGTACACAAAACGTCAGTTCCACTCACTCTGTTTTCAGCTTCCCATCAACATCTACATCAGGAGAAACACTCAGTAAGCAGTTCAAAAACACACTTCAAGAAAGCACTCCTGAAGCCAATGACCTGGTGTTTTAAGCAAACTTCCATGAATTTTTCGGAGACCAGATTTACAGAAATAAGATTGATCATTAATCACTGTTAAAAAGTGGTGTCTTCACCCTGCTCCACGCTGCAGACAGATCACCAAGAGATTCAGCTGGATGTCGTTTCTGTTGTGGATACTTCGAAACCCACTCCGACTACTGTTGTTTTAGCCTTGGTGTGAATGAACGTCGATTGAGGCTGCTTTGTTGGAGAATTTAACTCAAACTGGAGACGATACTTCCAAGTTAAGATTGATCAAACATAAAAAACTAGATACTGTACATCCCATTAAAGGAGCTCATTCTACCTTCACAGTTCTACTATCGTATCCCGACAGCTCTTCTCTCCCAACGAGCTCTTTCGACCTTCACAGTTCTACTATCGTATCCCGACAGCTCTTCTCTCCCAAAGAGCTCTTTCGACCTTCACAGTTCTACTATCGTATCCCAGCAGCTCTTCTCTCCCAAAGAGCTCTTTCTACCTTCACAGCAGCTCATTCCTACCTTCTTTACTCGTGCTCTTATGTTGAACACAAGCTTTAGTGTGAGATATTGCAATATGAGGGCACTTGTCAGCACCCACAGAGATAATGGTAAGCATCTATGAATGTGCACAGGAGTTTTTCCTACCTTCTCCCACAGCGACAAGGTGACAGCAGTCAGTAATTATGTGATTGTGGCTCTGAGAGAACGTGAGGAATCGTAAAAAGACAAAATGGAGAAAGAGCCTATCCCTCAATCCCAAATCAAGCCTTTTAAACCCTCTGCACTAGATCTGAGCGGGTTGGATAGGTATACGCAATATGGTGACAATACTACCTACAGTAGTAGCCTATCAGGGGGGCAAGATGGAGCTACTGTCGCCCAGCATATGTGAGTGTACTACTGCCTTCGATGCCTGGAATGTTCCACATGGCAGAGAGGCCTAGTTTGTTCTAAATAACATAGTTCAATCTGAACGTTTCCAAAATGTTGTACCCTGCTGAATGTGCTTCAGGTCTACCTGTAACCTGTGTGGTTTCTCCTCTCTCCTGGTCTACCTGTAACCTGTGTGGTTTCTCCTCTCTCCTGATCTACCTGTAACCTGTGTGGTTTCTCCTCTCTCCTGGTCTACCTGTAACCTGTGTGGTTTCTCCTCTCTCCTGGTCTACCTGTAACCTGTGTGGTTTCTCCTCTCTCCTGGTCTACCTGTAACCTGTGTGGTTTCTCCTCTCCTCTCTCTTGGTCTACCTGTAACCTGTGTGGTTTCTCCTCTCTCCTGGTCTACCTGTAACCTGTGTGGTTTCTCCTCTCCTCTCTCCTGGTCTACCTGTAACCTGTGTGGTTTCTCCTCTCTCCTGATCTACCTGTAACCTGTGTGGTTTCTCCTCTCCTCTCTCCTGGTCTACCTGTAACCTGTGTGGTTTCTCCTCTCTCCTGGTCTACCTGTAACCTGTGTGGTTTCTCCTCTCTCCTGATCTACCTGTAACCTGTGTGGTTTCTCCTCTCTCCTGGTCTACCTGTAACCTGTGTGGTTTCTCCTCTCTCCTGGTCTACCTGTAACCTGTGTGGTTTCTCCTCTCCTCTCTCTTGGTCTACCTGTAACCTGTGTGGTTTCTCCTCTCTCCTGGTCTACCTGTAACCTGTGTGGTTTCTCCTCTCCTCTCTCCTGGTCTACCTGTAACCTGTGTGGTTTCTCCTCTCTCCTGATCTACCTGTAACCTGTGTGGTTTCTCCTCTCCTCTCTCCTGGTCTACCTGTAACCTGTGTGGTTTCTCCTCTCTCCTGGTCTACCTGTAACCTGTGTGGTTTCTCCTCTCTCCTGATCTACCTGCAACCTGTGTGGTTTCTCCTCTCTCCTGGTCTACCTGTAACCTGTGTGGTTTCTCCTCTCTCCTGGTCTACCTGTAACCTGTGTGGTTTCTCCTCTCTCCTGGTCTACCTGTAACCTGTGTGGTTTCTCCTCTCTCCTGGTCTACCTGTAACCTGTGTGGTTTCTCCTCTCTCCTGGTCTACCTGCAACCTGTGTGGTTTCTCCAGTATTGTGGATTATACCAATTCCTAAAGCATCTAATCCCTCTGTGCTGAATGACTACCGCCCTGTCGCCTTGACACCCTTAGTAATGAAATGCCTTGAGAAAATTCATTCTCAGCTCCACCCAGAAGCTCCTCAGTCTGTTTCAGTTTGCCTATCAGCCCAGCAGAGGAGTTGATGATGCAATTCTTACCCTCCTTAACATGGTCTATAGACATCTAGAGGGTGTTGAATCCCATGTCAGGGTTCTGTTTGTTGACTTGTTTTCTGCCTTCAACACAATGCAGCCTTACATCCTGGCACAGAGACTCATTGGGGACTTCTCCTTAGATGGGGGGCTGGTTTTGTGGTGGTTGGACTGCCTGAGCCAGAGGTCACAGCAGGTCAAAGTAGGTCCCCACGTGTGGGACATACGCAACACAAACACAGGCTGTCCTCTGGGATGTGTTTTGTCCCCACTCCACCACCAACACAGGGATGTGTTTTGTCCCCACTCCATCACCAACACAGGGATGTGTTTTGTCCCCACTCCACCACCAACACAGGGATGTGTTTTGCCCTCACTCCACCAACAACACAGGCTGTCCTCAGGGATGTGTTTTGTCCCCACTCCACCACCAACACAGGCTGTCCTCAGGGATGTGTTTTGTCCCCACTCCACCACCAACACAGGCTGTCCTCAGGGATGTGTTTTGTCCCCACTCCACCACCAACACAGGCTGTCCTCAGGGATGTGTTTTGTCCCCACTCCACCACCAACACAGGCTGTCCTCAGGGATGTGTTTTGTCCCCACTCCACCACCAATACAGGGATGTGTTTTGTCCCCACTCCATCACCAACACAGGCTGTCCTCAGGGATGTGTTTTGTCCCCACTCCACCACCAACACAGGCTCTCCTCAGGGATGTGTTTTGTCCCCACTCCACCACCAACACAGGCTCTCCTCAGGGATGTGTTTTGTCCGCACTCCACCAACAACACAGGCTGTCCTCAGGGATGTGTTTTGTCCCCACTCCATCACCTACACAGGCTGTCCTCAGGGATGTGTTTTGTCCCCACTCCACCACCAACACAGGCTCTCCTCAGAGATGTGTTTTGTCCTCACTCCATCAACAACACAGGCTCTCCTCAGGGATGTGTTTTGTCCCCACTCCATCACCTACACAGGCTGTCCTCAGGGATGTGTTTTGTCCCCACTCCACCACCAACACAGGCTCTCCTCAGGGATGTATTTTATCCCCACTCCATCAACAACACAGGCTCTCCTCAGGGTTGTGTTTTGTCCCCACTCCATCGCAAACACAGGCTCTCCTCAGGGATGTGTTTTGTCCTCACTCCTGTACATAATGTACACTAATAGTTGAACTAGTTCCCATCCTGACAGACCTCGTCAAGTTGGCTGATGATACTGCCTTGATCAGCCTTTTGCATGATGACGAGGAACACCATGGCCCGGTCCTAAATGACTTGGTAGAGTGGTGTGACTAGATATTTAAGGTCAGGGCCTTCAGCAAGGTACTTGGAGTGAAACAGACAGGCCTGGATGAGATCTTTAAGGTCAGGGCCTTCAGCAGGGTACTTGGAGTCAAACAGACAGGCATGGATGAGATCTTTAAGGTCAGGGCCCTCAGCAAGGTACTTGGAGTCAAACAGCCAGGCCTGGATGAGATCTTTAAGGTCAGGGCCCTCCCCAATGTACTTGGAGTCAAACAGACAGGCCTGGATGAGATCTTTAAGGTCCTTCCCCAATGTACTTGGAGTCAAACAGACAGGCCTGGATGAGATCTTTAAGGTCAGGGCCTTCAGCAAGATAGTTGGAGTCAAACAGCCAGGCCTGGATGAGATCTTTAAGGTCCCTCCCCAATGTACTTGGAGTCAAACAGACAGGCCTGGATGAGATCTTTAAGGCCAGGGCCTTCAGCAAGATAGTTGGAGTCAAACAGCCAGGCCTGGATGAGATCTTTAAGGTCAGGGCCTTCAGCAGGGTACTTGGAGTCAAACAGACAGGCCTGGATGAGATCTTTAAGGGCCCTCCCCAATGTACTTGGAGTCAAACAGACAGGCCTGGATGAGATCTTTAAGGTCAGGGCCTTCAGCAGGGTACTTGGAGTCAAACAACCAAGAGTGGATGAGATCTTTAAGGTCAGGGCCCTCCCCCAATGTACTTGGAGTCAAACAGACAGGCCTGGATGAGATCTTTAAGGTCAGGGCCCTCCCCAATGCACTTGGAGTCAAACAGCCAGGCCTGGATGAGCTCTTTAAGGTCCCTCCCCAATGTACTTGGAGTCAAACCGCCAGGCCTGGATGAGCTCTTTTAAGGTCAGGGCCCTCCCCAAGCCACCCCCTGTACCTGGACTTTGAACTACTCCCCTCTGGGTGCAGGTATAGGGCAACCCTCGGTAGGAATAACACAACCAGGCAATATTTTGAGTCAAGTGTGATATCTCCTAAATAGCTTGGGGCTAATGTTCCTATTGACCCAGTAAGGCTAGCAGGCTAGTCTCTTTTTATTGCTATGTAACTGTTATGATAGTTGTATTGTCAATTAGTTTTGTATTTAAACGCCACTTTAAACGTGTACATGACACCGCAACAACATGTCCCCATGGGAACAATAAGGTCAGTACAGAGTGAGTCCATTCAACTTGTGACTTGTTAAGCACATTTTACTAATGAACCTGAGGCTTGCAATAACAAAGGGGTTGAATACTTACTGACTCAAGGCATTTCAGCTTTTTTTTTTTTATTAATTTGTCCCCCCCCAAAAAAAAAATCTAAATTATAATATCACATTTCCATAAGTATTCAGACCCTTTACGCTGTACTTTGTTGACGCACCTTTGGCAGGGATTACAGCCTCCAGTCTTCTTGGGTATGACGCTGCAAGCTTGGCAGGAGTTTCTCGGCCTGCTGTGTGAACAAGGCTTTAGAGACCTCATACAGAGATGGTTTGTCTACTAGAGCAGAGTTTCAGTTCTTTTCGGTTCTGGTTTATATAACAGTGTTTCGTGTCCATTTCAGTTTCAATGCCTTTTAGCCGGTGAAGTGCTCCCGAGTGGCACAGCGGTCTATGGCACTGAATCTCAGTGCTAAGAGGTGTCACTGCAGTCCCTGGTTCGAATCCTGGCTGCATCACATCTGGCTATGATTGGGAGTCCCGTAAGGCGGTGCACAATTGGCCCAGCGATGTCTGAATTTGGCTGGGGTAGGCTGCCATTGTAAATAATACTTTTTCTAACATCAGCTCAATGGAATCGTCCCGACATATACGGTGACTTTATAAAAATCACACAGGTTATTCAAAACCTTATAAATAAAGGTTAAGAAGTGTAGACTAGGTGTCACTCTGTCTCAGTAACACTTTACCTGTCCACACGCCTGAGTCTATACACTCTTAGAGAAAATGGTGCCAAAAGGGTTCTTCAGCTGTCCCCATAGGATAACCCTTTTTGGTTCCAGGTAGAACCCTTTTGGGTTTCTTGTAGAACCATCCATGAAACAGCTTCTACCTGGAACCAAATAGGTTCCAACTGGAATCAAAAACGGTTCTTCAAAACTGTTCTCCTATGAGGAAAGAAGGCACCTAAGATTGTTAACATTTTGTGAGGCCTCTCTATGATTCTCAATCATCAGTGTGTGTACTGAACACTGTCTCTCTGTCTCACATTTGTTACTGGACAACAAGGTGCTTTAGAGTTCTGTTTGCTTTTGGATTTGGCTGAACTGACCCCACAGTGGAGACATGAGACAGGAGAATAGTGACTGACCCCACAGTGGAGTCATGAGACAGGAGAATAGTGACTGACCCAACGGTGGAGACATGAGACAGGAGAATAGTGACTGACCCCACGGTGGAGTCATGAGACAGGAGAATAGTGACTGACCCAACGGTGGAGACATGAGACAGGAGAATAGTGACTGACCCCACGGTGGAGACATGAGACAGGAGAATAGTGACTGACCCAACGGTGGAGACATGAGACAGGAGAATAGTGACTGACCCCACGGTGGAGTCATGAGACAGGAGAATAGTGACTGACCCCAATTGACACCATAGTGCACTACATAAGGAATAGTGTGCCATTTGGGACACATACTATGGTTGTGTGTGTGTGTGTGTGTGTGTGTGTGGACTAGCCTCATTATTCTATTGGGTTTCTGGGCTCTCGGCCACGTAGTAAGGCATGCCCTCCCAGCATTACAGAGCTCAACTTCAGTTAAAGATATGGTCCTCCCTTCATTACATACAGGTGGTTAAGGGACCAACATTGTCCAGAGGTGACTTTACCTTAAATCACTGACCTGATGATGACAGTATCTTAGGGAGTCCAAAATGGCACCCTACCGTGCATTCGGAAAGTATTCATACCCCTTGACTTTTTTCAACATTTGGCTTATTCTAAAATTGATTAAATAAAAAATGTTCCTCATCAATCCACAGCCAATACCCCATAATGACACAGCAAAAACAGGTTTCTATACAAAAATAGACAATTATATACGTAAGTAATCAGACCCTTTGCTATGAGACTCAAAATTGAGCGTGCATCCTGTTTCCATTTATCTACCTAGAGATGTTTCTACAACTTGATTGGAGTCCACCGGTTGTAAATTCAATTGATTGGACACGATTGGAAAGGCAGACAACTTTCTATATAAGGTCCCACAGGTCAAAGGAATTGTCCGTTGAACTCAGAGAGAAGAAGTTTGGGAACCAAGACTCTTCCTAGAGCTGGCCGCCCGGTCAAACTGAGCAAGCGGGTGATAAGGGCCTTGGTCAGGGAGGTGACCAAAACCCCGAATGTCACTCTGACAGAGCTCCAGAGTTCCTCCGTAGAGATGGGAGAACCTTCCAGAAGGACAACACTCTGTGCAGCACTCCACCTATCAGGCCTTTACGGTAGAGTGGCCAGACGGAAGCCAATCCTCAGTAAAAAGCACATGACAGCCCACTTGGAGTTTTAAGAAAGGCACCTAAAGGACCATGAGAAACAAGATTCTCTGGTCTTATGAAACCAAGATTGAACCCTTTGTCTTGAATGATAATGAAACCATTTAATGAACTAAACACAGTTGAGTAACAACACTACGCAGTGTTGATTCCACTGTGATTCAAATAACACCTTGTCAAATTCAATCCCACTGGTGTTAACTCCACTACAATCAACTTCCAGATATAACACTGGTGTTAACCACACTAGATTTAACAGATATAACACTGGTGTTAACCCCACTAGATTTAACAGATATAACACTGGTGTTAACCCCACTAGATTTAACAGATATTACACTGGTGTTTTAACCCCACTAGATTTAACAGATATAACACTGGTGTTAACATCACTAGATTTAACAGATATAACACTGGTGTTAACCCCACTAGAACCAACAGATATAACACTGGTGTTAACCCCACTAGATTTAACAGATATAACACTGGTGTTTTAACCCCACTAGATTTAACAGATATAACACTGGTGTTAACCACACTAGATTTAACAGATATAACACTGGTGTTAACCCCACTAGATTTAACAGATATAACACTGGTGTTAACCCCACTAGATTTAACAGATATAACACTGGTGTTAACCCCACTAGATTTAACAGATATTACACTGGTGTTTTAACCCCACTAGATTTAACAGATATAACACTGGTGTTAACATCACTAGATTTAACAGATATAACACTGGTGTTAACCCCACTAGAACCAACAGATATAACACTGGTGTTAACCCCACTAGATTTAACAGATATTACACTGGTGTTTTAACCCCACTAGATTTAACAGATATAACACTGGTGTTAACATCACTAGATTTAACAGATATAACACTGGTGTTAACCCCACTAGAACCAACAGATATAACACTGGTGTTAACCCCACTAGATTTAACAGATATAACACTGGTGTTTTAACCCCAGTAGATTTAACAGATATAACACTGGTGTTAACCCCACTAGATTTAACAGATATAACACTGGTGTTAACCCCACTAGATTTAACAGATATAACACTGGTGTTAACCCCACTAGATTTAACAGATATAACACTGGTGTTAACATCACTAGATTTAACAGATATAACACTGGTGTTAACCCCACTAGAACCAACAGATATAACACTGGTGTTAACCCCTCTAGATTTAACAGATATTACACTGGTGTTTTAACCCAACTTGCTGTGTACTGTGTTTTGTGAATATGCCCGCTGTTCCTCAGCCCTTGTCTCCCTGTCCGTCTGCGTAGCAGAAGGGCCAGACGTATCGACATCAGTGATGGGCAATGTAGGAAGGTCCAGCCTTCTATGGACATGTTAGAGACATCAGAACACCTCCTGGGGATAAAATGGATTTGGTTTCGTAATATTCTCTCTAGGGTTTCCGTAATGTAATTAAATTTTTCTTCTTTTTTCCCTCGACCTGGACTTGTGTCTGTGCAACTGGTCGGCAACTGGTCGGCCACTGGTCGGCAACTGGTCGGCCACTGGTCGGCAACTGGTCGGCCACTGGTCGGCGGCAGGTAGCCTAGTGGTTAGAGTGTTGGACTTGTAATCGGAGGGTTGCAAGTTTGAATCCCCGAGCTGACAAGGTAAAAGTCTGTCGTTCTGCCCCTGAACAAGGCAGTTAACCCAGTGTTTCCCGGGCGCCGAAGACGTGGATGTCGATTAAGGCATCCCCCCCTCAGCTCCTCTCTGATTCAGAGGGGTTGGGTTAAATGTGGAAGACACATTTCAGTTGAAGGCATTCGGTTGTACAACTGACTAGTTCCCCCCGCCCTTTCCCTTTCATGTTAGACGATCTCATTAATACCAGTGAAACCTCTACATTATGATGAATTACGCTCCTTAAATGAAATGACAACATCCTTACAAATGTACAGACACACTGCATCTGTAGTAATAGATTAGATGTCTACTGCTGTTCTGTTCTGCTCTGGTCTGTCTTAGATTGGATGTCTACTGCTGTTATTTGCTGGTCTGTCTTAGATTGGATGTGTTCTGCTGTGGTCTGTCTTAGAGTTATCTGCTATTAAAACAGCATCAGCAGGTTTACCCCAGTCTGTGTCCTAAATGGTACCCTTATTCCCTATATAGTGGTCCCTATGGGCCCAAAAGCACTAGTGACTAGGGTGTAATTTGGGAGGCAGCCCCTTTCATCCCATGGGCCAGGCAGTCATCACTCTTCCCTGTGGCAGAACTTCATCCCAGGGCCAGGCGGTCATCACTCCTCCCTGTGACAGAGCTTCATCCCAGGGCCAGGCGGTCATCACTCCTCCCTGTGACAGAGCTTCATCCCAGGGCCAGGCAGTCATCACTCCTCCCTGTAACAGAGCTTCATCCCAGGGCCAGGCAGTCATCACTCTTCCCTGTGACAGAGTTAATATCTTTCATGCACATTCATTATGAGCAGCCTGTCAGAATGATGGGAGAAACGCTCATTCTTGAAATTAAGATAGCACACTGATGAATGCTCCCTCCCGCAGTTTATTGTGCAATGTTTGGATTCTTTGTCAGAGATGCTTATTCACCCTCCTCCTCCTCCTTCTCCACCTCCTCCTCTATAACCTACTCCTCCTCTACCTCCTCTTCCTCCACCTTCTCCTACTCCACCTTTACCTCATCTTCCTCCTCCTCTACCTCCTTCTCCTCCTCATCAACCTCCTCTACCCCCTCCTCTACCTCCTCATCTTCCTCCTTCTCCTCCTCTACCTCTTACTCCTCCTCATCAACCTCCTCCTCTACCTCCTCCTCTTCCTCCTCCTCCTCTACCTCCTCCTCCTCCTCATCAACCTCCTCCTCTACCTCCTCCTCTTCCTCCTTCTCCTCCTCCTCCTACTCCTCCTCATCAACCTCCTCCTCTACCTCCTCCTCTTCCTCCTTCTCCACCTCCTACTTCTCCTCATCAACCTCCTCCTCTTCCTCCTTCTCTTCCTCTACCTCCTACTCCTCCGCCTCCTGCCAACTTTACGGTTTTTACTTTTTAATTACCGTTTATATTTTTTGTTTCTCCATCGCTCTACTTTTTTCATTGAACTTTTTTCACTCCGGACGCTTTATCTGGACGTGGTTCGTCAGGACCTCCACCAACCGAAGTAGTAACACTAACATGATGCCTTTTGACTTTTGACTTTTGACTTTGACTTTCTAACTGCAGTCGCTGTATTCATAATATACAGGAGAACGATCGCCCCAAGGCGAGGATAGCTGTGCTGCAAGCCCAGCTTCAGACGCAATCGTTAGGCAAGGGTAATTTAAGTGTAGGAAAGGATAAAACAGTGTCTGTGCCACCAGTAAGAACAGATAGTAGTATAAATACCCTCGCACTGTCCCCGCAGCCGGACAATTTTCTCATGGCTTCTGGAAGAAACTGCTGTCGGAATGCTCATCCGGTGTCGCTCATTCAGCCGACAGAAACTTTCAACCGGTTCTCCCCAATAAGCAGCGAGTCGGAGTCAGAGTCCGAGCCTTCTCTGATCTCTCCTCCACCCATTACGGGGTCTGAGACGCCGAGGCCTCCCACCATTAGCTCTGACAAATTGAAAACCCTAGTCATTGGCGACTCCATTACATGCAGTATTAGACTTAAAACGAATCATCCAGCGATCATACACTGATTACCAGGGGGCAGGGCTACCGACGTTAAGGCTAATCTGAAGATGGTGCTGGCTAAGGCTAAAACTGGCGAGTGTAGAGAGTATAGGGATATTGTTATCCACGTCGGCAACAAAGATGTTAGGAGGAAACAGTCAGAGGTCACCAAGCGCAACATAGCTTCAGCGTGTAAATCAGCTAGAAAGATGTGTCGGCATCGAGTATTTGTCTCTGGCCCCCTCCCAGTTAGGGGGAGTGATGAGCTCTACAGCAGAGTCTCACAACTCAATCACTGGTTGAAAACTGTTTTCTGTCCTTCCCAAAAGATAGAATATGTAGATAATTGGCCCTCTTTCTGGGAATCACCTACAAACAGGACCAAGCCTGGCCTGCTGAGGAGTGACAGACTCCATCCTAGTCGGAGGGGTGCTCTCATCTTATCTACGAACATAGACAGGGCTCTAACTCCCCTAGCTCCACAATGAGATAGGGTGCAGGCGAGGCAGCAGGCTGTTAGCCAGCCTGTCAGCTTAGTGGAGTCTGCCACTAGCACAGTCAGTGTAGTCAGCTCAGCTATCCCCATTGAGACCATGTCTGTGACTCGACCTAGGTTGGGCAAAACTAAACATGGCGGTGTTCGCCTTAGCAATCTCACTAGAATACAGACCTCCTCCATTCCTGTCATTATTGAAAGAGATTGTGATACCTCACATCTCAAAATAGGGCTACTTAATGTTAGATCCCTCACTTCCAAGGCAGTTATAGTCAATTAACTAATCACTGATCATAATCTTGATGTGATTGGCCTGACTGAAACATGGCTTAAGTCTGATGAATTTACTATGTTAAATGAGGCCTCACCTCCTGGTTACACTAGTAACCATATCCTGCAAAGGTGGAGGTTTTGCTAACAATTACGATAGCAAATTTAAATTTATTGAGCTTCTAGTCATGAAATCTATGCAGCCTACTCAAACACTTTTTATAGCTACTGTTTACAGGCCTCCTGGGCCATATACAGCGTTCCTCACTGAGTTCCCTGAATTCCTATCGGACCTTGTAGTCATGGCAGATAATACTCAACTTTTGGTGACTTTAATATTCACATGGAAAAGTCTACAGACCCACTCCAAAAGGCTTTTGGAGCCATCATCGACTCAGTGGGTTTTGTCCAACATGTCTCCGGACCTACTCACAGGCCACAGTCATACTCTGGACCTAGTTTTCTCCCGTGGAATAAATATTGTGGATTTTAATGTTTTTCCTCATAATCCTGGACTATCGGACCACCATTTTCTTACGTTTGCAATCGCAACAAATAATCTGCTCAGACCCCAACCAAGGATTATCAAGTTGTGCTATGAATTCTCAGACAACCCAAAGATTCCTAGATGCCCTTCCAGACTCCCTCCACCTACCCAAGGACGTCAGAGTACAAAAATCAGTTAACCACCTAACTGAGGAACTTAATTTAACCTTGTGCAATACCCTGGATGCAGTTGCACCCCTAAAAACAAAAAACATTTGTCATAAGAAACTAGCTCCCTGGTATACAGAAAATACCCGAGCTCTGAAGCAAGCTTCCAGAAAGTTGGAATGGAAATGGCGCTACACCAAACTGGAAGTCTTCCAACTAGCTTGGAAAGACAGTACCGTGCAGTATCGAAGAGCCATCACTGCCGCTCGATCATCCTATTTTTCCAACTTAATTGAAGAAAATAAGAACAATTCCAAAATTATTTTTGATACTGTCGCAAAGCTAACTAAAAAGCAGCATTCTCCAAGAGAGGATGGCTTTTACTTAAGCAGTGATGAATTCATGAACTTCTTTGAGGAAAAGATAATGATTATTAGAAAGGAACCACACACGTGGTTAGCAGATGTTAATGCGAGTGTAGCGAAATGCTTGTGCTTCTATTTTTTCTTCTATTTCCATGCAGTAGTATCTAACAAGTAATCTAACAATTTCCCAACAACTACCTTATACACACAAGTGTACAGGAATGAATAGGAGAATGTACATATACATATATGGATAGCAAGATGAGGTGAATGGTTTACAGTATATACATATGAGATGAGTAATTGTTGTAGGATATGTAACATTATATAGAGTGACATTGTTTAAAGTTGCTAGTGATTTTTAATTATTAATGTGGCTAGAGCTTTGAGTCGATGGCCTAACAGCCTAGGCAAGATGCAGTAGATGGTATAGAGTACAGTATATACATATGAGATGAGTAATGTAGGATATGTAGACATTATATAAAGTGGCATTGTTTAAAACGGCTAGTGATACATTTATTACATCCAATTTTTAACTATTAAAGTGGCTAGAAATTTGAGTCAGTATGTTGGCAGCAGCCACTCAATGTTAGTGATGGCTGTTTAACAGTCTGATGGCCTTGAGATAGAAGCTGTTTTTCAGTCTCTCAGTCCCAGCTTTAATGCATCTGTACTGACCTCGTCTTCTGGAGGATAGCGGGGTGAAACTGCATACTGGACCCTATTCCAACTAAACTACTGAATGAGTTGCTTCCTGTGCTTGGCCCTCCTATGTTGAACATAATAGACGGTGCCTATCCACCGGATGTGTATCAAACTCACTAAAAGTGGCAGTAATAAAGCCTCTCTTGAAAAAGCCAAACCAGAAAAAAAAAAAAATATCGGCCTATATCGAATCTCCCATTCCTCTCAAAAATTGTAGAAAAAGCTGTTGCGAAGCTCTTCAGTCTGGTTTTAGACCCCATCATAGCACTGAGACTGCACTCGTGAAGGTGGCAAATTACCTTTTAATGGCGTCAGACCGAGGCTCTGCATCTGTCCTCGTGCTCCTAGACTTAGTGTTGCTTTTGATACCATCGATCACCACATTCTTTTGGAGAGATTGTAAACCCAAATTGGTCTACAAGTTCTGGCCTGGTTTAGATCTTATCTGTCAGAAAGATATCAGTTTGTGTCTGTGGATGATTTGTCCTCTGACAAATCAACTTTAAATGTTGGTGTTCCTCAAGGCTCCGTTTTAGGACCACTATTGTTTTCACTGAATATTTTACCTCTTGGTGATGTCATTCGGAAACATAATGTTAACTTTCACTGCTATGCTGATGACACACAGCAGTACATTTCGATGAAACATGGTGAAGCCCCAAAATTGCCCTCCCTGGAAGCCTGTGTTTCAGACATAAGGGACTGGATGGCGGTAAATGTTTTACTTTTGAACTCGGACAAAACAGAGATGCTGGTTCTAGGTCCCAAGAAACAAAGAGATCTTCTGTTGAATCTGACAATTAATCTTGATGGTTGTACAGTCGTCTCAAATAAAACTGTGAAGGACCTTGGCGTTACTCTGGACCGTGATCTATCTTTTGATGAACATATCAAGACTGTTTCAAGGACAGCTTTTTTTAGTCTACGTAACATTACAGAAATCAGAAACTTTCTGTCCAAAAATGATGCAGAAAAATGTATCCATGCTTTTGTCACTTCTAGGTTAGACTACTGCAATGCTCTACTTTCCGGCTACCCGGATAAAGCACTAAATAAACTTCAGTTAGTGCTAAACACGGCTGCTAGAATCTTGACTAGAACCAAAAGATTTGATCATATTACTCCAGTGCTAGCCTCTCTACACTGGCTTCCTGTTAGGGCTATGGCTGATTTCAAGGTTTTACTGCTAACCTACAAAGCATTACATGGGCTTGCTCCTACCTATCTTTCCGATTTGGTCCTGCCGTACATACCTACACGTACGCTACGGTCACAAGGCGCAGTCCTCCTTACTGTCCTTAGAATTTATAAGCAAACAGCTGTAGGCAGGGCTTTCTACTATAGAGCAAAATTTTTATGGAATGGTCTGCCTATCCATGTGAGAGACGCAGACTCGGTCTCAACCTTTAAGTCTTTATTGAAGACTCATCTCCTATGATTGAGTGTAGTCTGGTCCAGGAGTGTGAAGGTGAGCGGAAAGGCACTGGAGCAACGAACCGCCCTGGTTGTCTCTGCCTGGCCGGATCCCCTCTCTCCACTGGGATTCTCTGCCTCTGACCCTATTACAGGGGCTGAGTCACTGGCTTACTAGTGCTCTTCCATGCTGTCCCTAGGAGGGGTGCGTCGCTTGAGTGGGTTGAGTCACTGACGTGATCTTCCTGTCCGGGTTGGCGCCCCCCCCACCCTTGGGTTGTGCCGTGGCGGAGATCTTTGTGGGCTATACTCTGCCTTGTCTCTCTGATACTCTGAATGATCGGCTATGAAAAGCCAAATAACATTTACTCCTGAGGTGCTGACCTGTTGCACCCTCGACAACCACTGTGATTATTATTATTTGACCCTGCTGGTCATCTATGAACATTTTAACATCTTGGCCATGTTCTGTTATAATCTCCATCCGGCACAGCCAGAAGAGGACTGGCCACCCCTCATAGCCTAGTTCCTCTCTAGGTTTATTCCTAGGTTCTGGCCTTTCTAGGGAGTTTTTCCTAGCCACCGTGCTTCTACAGCTGCATTGCTTGCTGTTTGGGGTTTGAGGCTGAGTTTCTGTACAGCCCTTTGTGACATCAGCTGATGTAAGAAGGGCTATATAAATACATGTGATTGCTTCTCCTCTTCTACCTCCCACTCCTCCTCCTCCTCCTCCTCCTCCTCCTCCACCTCCTACTCCACCTCCTCCTCTACCTCCTTCTCCTCCTCCACCTCCTCTAACTCCACCTCCTCCTCTGTTTCAGTTGGATATCTAGTGCTCAGAAATCCATCTATATTTTTTTGGTGTCAGATATGTTGTTGATTTGTGCCTCTTCCCTATTGGCTCTCTGTAATTCATGTAGAATCTATACCTTAATTCTATGATCTTTCCTTTGAAGTGACTCAAATTTATCAGTGTAAATCTCTATAAATAAATAAATTAAAGCTGTGTGAATGTCTACATGTTCTGCCAATCTCAGTGATTCTAAATATCATGAACAACAGACGTAGTAGTGGGTGGAAATGTCCTGGCTTGAGCACTGTGGCAGCTACGCCTACACAAAGTCTTGATATTCACTGTTGGGTTCTGAATCTGAGTGACTGTGGTGTAAGCCTGCGTCCCTGTTGGGTTCTGAATCTGAGTGACTGTGGTGTAAGCCTGCGTCCCTGTTGGGTTCTGAATCTGAGTGACTGTGGTGTAAGGCTGCGTCCCTGTTTGGTTCTGAATCTGAGTGACTGTGGTGTAAGGCTGCGTCCCTGTTGGGTCCCTGTTGGGTTCTGAATCTGAGTGACTGTGGTGTTAGGCTGCGTCCCTGTTGGGTTCTGAATCTGAGTGACTGTGGTGTTAGGCTGCATCCCTGTTGGGTTCTGAATCTGAGTGACTGTGGTGTTAGGCTGCGTGCCTGTTGGGTTCTGAATCTGAGTGACTATGGTGTTAGGCTGCATCCCTGTTGGGTTCTGAATCTGAGTGACTGTGGTGTTAGGCTGCGTCCCTGTTGGGTTCTGAATCTGAGTGACTGTGGTGTTAGGCTGCGTCCCTGTTGGGTTCTGAATCTGAGTGACTGTGGTGTTAGGCTGCGTCCCTGTTGGGTTCTGAATCTGCACTATATGTGTCATTTGGGATGTTACAGCCTATGTGATTCTCTATGCTTACCACTGATTGAGTTTATTGTGGTTTGACAAAATGAGGGAATACAACAACAAGACAGTGGAATAGTGCTGGAACACTGACAAATTAAATTAAATCAAATGTTACTGGTCACATGCGCCAAATACAACAGGTGTAGTCTTGACTGTGAAATTGTAAGTAATAATTTCACAGAGCCCTTTCCCACATCCCTGAAGTGGACACACACACACAGCTACACACACACACACACACACACACACACACACACACACACACACACACACACACACACACACACACACACACACACACACACACACACACACACACACACACACACACACAGTAATGGCACAAACACGCAAACACGCACACACGCACACACGCAAACATACAAACAAACAGATATTCACGCACGGCCAAGCATTAATACACACCAGAGATTTGGGACCAGTCTGCTCTAGTGCAGTAGTTACTGCTGTCTGCTCTAGTGTAGTAGTTACTGCTGTCTGCTCTAGTGTAGTGGTTACTGCTGTCTGCTCTAGTGTAGTGGTTACTGCTGTCTGCTCTAGTGTAGTGGTTACTGCTGTCTGCTCTAGTGTAGTGGTTACTGCTGTCTGCTCTAGTGTAGTGGTTACTGCTGCCTGCCCCAGTGTAGTAGTTACTGCTGTCTGCTCTAGTGCAGTAGTTACTGCTGTCTGCTCTAGTGTAGTGGTTACTGCTGTCTGCTCTAGTGTAGTGGTTACTGCTGTCTGCCCTAGTGTAGTGGTTACTGCTGTCTGCTCTAGTGTAGTGGTTACTGCTGTCTGCTCTAGTGCAGTAGTTACTGCTGTCTGCTCTAGTGTAGTGGTTACTGCTGTCTGCTCTAGTGTAGTGGTTACTGCTGTCTGCCCTAGTGTAGTGGTTACTGTTGTCTGCTCTAGTGTAGTGGTTACTGCTGTCTGCCCTAGTGTAGTGGTTACTGCTGTCTGCTCTAGTGTAGTGGTTACTGCTGTCTGCTCAAGTGTAGTGGTTACTGCTGTCTGCCCTAGTGTAGTGGTTACTGCTGTCTGCTCTAGTGTAGTGGTTACTGCTGTCTGCCCTAGTGTAGTGGTAAATGCTGTCTGCTCTAGTGTAGTGGTTACTGCTGTCTGCTATAGTGTAGTGGTTACTGCTGCCTGCCCTAGTGTAGTGGTTACTGCTGTCTGCTCTAGTGTAGTGGTAAATGCTGCCTGCCCTATTACAGTGGGTTATAGTGGGCTGTGTGTTTGGTATAGCGACATATTATTACAGTGGGTTATAGTGGGCTGTGTGTTTGGTATAGCGACATATTATTACAGTGGGTTATAGTGGGCTGTGTGTTTGGTATAGCGACATATTATTACAGTGGGTTATAGTGGGCTGTGTGTTTGGTATAGCGACATATTATTACAGTGGGTTATAGTGGGCTGTGTGTTTGGTATAGCGACATATTATTACAGTGGGTTATAGTGGGCTGTGTGTTAGGTATAGCGACATATTATTACAGTGGGTTATAGTGGGCTATGTGTTTGGTATAGCGACATATTATTACAGTGGGTTATAGTGGGCTGTGTGTTTGGTATAGCGACATATTATTACAGTGGGTTATAGTGGGCTATGTGTTTGGTATAGCGACATATTATTACAGTGGGTTATAGTGGGCTGTGTGTTTGGTATAGCGACATATTATTACAGTGGGTTATAGTGGGCTGTGTGTTAGGTATAGCGACATATTATTACAGTGGGTTATAGTGGGCTGTGTGTTAGGTATAGCGACATATTATTACAGTGGGTTATAGTGGGCTGTGTGTTTGGTATAGCGACATATTATTACAGTGGGTTATAGTGGGCTGTGTGTTTGGTATAGCGACATATTATTACAGTGGGTTATAGTGGGCTGTGTGTTTGGTATAGCGACATATTATTACAGTGGGTTATAGTGGGCTGTGTGTTTGGTATAGCGACATATTATTACAGTGGGTTATAGTGGGCTGTGTGTTTGGTATAGCGACATATTATTACAGTGGGTTATAGTGGGCTGTGTGTTTGGTATAGCGACATATTATTACAGTGGGTTATAGTGGGCTGTGTGTTAGGTATAGCGACATATTATTACAGTGGGTTATAGTGGGCTATGTGTTTGGTATAGCGACATATTATTACAGTGGGTTATAGTGGGCTGTGTGTTTGGTATAGCGACATATTATTACAGTGGGTTATAGTGGGCTATGTGTTTGGTATAGCGACATATTATTACAGTGGGTTATAGTGGGCTGTGTGTTTGGTATAGCGACATATTATTACAGTGGGTTATAGTGGGCTGTGTGTTAGGTATAGCGACATATTATTACAGTGGGTTATAGTGGGCTGTGTGTTTGGTATAGCGACATATTATTACAGTGGGTTATAGTGGGCTGTGTGTTTGGTATAGCAACATATTATTACAGTGGGTTATAGTGGGCTGTGTGTTTGGTATAGCGACATATTATTACAGTGGGTTATAGTGGGCTGTGTGTTTGGTATAGCAACATATTATTACAGTGGGTTATAGTGGGTTGTGTGTTTGGTATAGCGACATATTATTACAGTGGGTTATAGTGGGCTGCACCCTATGTAGGCCCCCCCAGATCAGATCTGCAGCAAGGACCTCAACATGACAGCCGCACAGATGCCCAGGTCGTGAGCAGAGCAACAGGCCCAACCCCACTAATATACCCCCTCCCTAAGCCCCATCCTGCACCCTAAGAGGTCTGTATCAGATACTCAACATGCTCTGCTCACACCTACTGTGATGGTCCGGGCCTAAACCACTCAAAACCAACACTAGACACTATGGAACACAAAGATTCTACTATCTCATCCTGGAATATACAAGGTCTGAGGTTATCTGCCTTTGGCCTAAAGAGCAGGAACCAGGACTTCAAAGAAATTGGAAATACGGACGTTGTCATCCTACAAGAAACATGATATAGAGGAGACGGATCCACTGGTTTCCCTCGGGGTTACAGAGAGCTGGTAGTCCCATCCATCAAACTACCAGGTGTGAAACAGGGAAGAGACTCAGGGGGTACGCTAATTTGATATAGAGTAGACCTTTTACATCTGGCTAGAAATTATTAATAAGGAAATGATCTCAACAGAAAAAAAAATCCTCATGTGTGCTACCTATATCCCCCCATTAGAATCCCCATACTTTAACGATGACATCTTCTCCATCCTAGAGGGGAGATCAACCATTTCCAGGCCCAGGGACATGTCCTTGTCTGTGGCGACCTAAATGCCAGAACTGGACAAGAACCTGACACTCTCAGCATACAGGGGGACAAACACCTACCTGGAGTTGGCAGCATACCCTCCCAAATATGGGGCAGCAGGGTAGCCTAGTGGTTAGAGCGTTGGGCCAGTACCCGAAAAGTTGCTGGATTGAATCCCTGAGGTGACAAGGTAAAAAATCAGTCGTTCTGCCCCTGAACAAGGCAGTTAACCCAGTGCTCCCCGGTAGGCCGTCATTGGAAATAAGAATTTGTACTTGCCTAGTTAAAGGTTCAATAAAAACAATGTTAAAAATTAAATGCCCCCCTAGACACAACTATGACAAAATAACCAACAAAAATGGGTCACAAATCCTAGGCTACCTGCCACACGCTGGGTCTGTACATAGTCAATGGTAGGCTTCGAGGAGACTCCTATGGTAGGTACACCTACAGCTCATTCTATTGGCAGTAGTACTGTAGACTACTTTATCACTGACCTCAACCCAGAGTGTTCACAGTCAGTCCACTGACACCCCTATCAGATCACAGCATAATCACAGTCTACATGAACAGAGCGATACTCAGTCATGAGGCATCAAAGCCAAAAGAAAGAAACTGAATTATATTATGAAATGCTATAGATGGAAGGAATGTAGTGTGGAAACCAACCAAAAAACAATTAGACAACAACAAATCCAATCCCTTTTAGACAACTTCCTGGACAAAACGTTCCACTGTAATAGTGAAGGTGTAAAGTAGAAAATCTAAACAGTATATTTGACCTCTCAGCTTCCCTATCCAACCAAAAAATGTCAAAAACACAACCTAAGAAAAATGAAAACAATGACAAATGATTTGATGAAGAATGCAAAAACCTAAGAAGGAAATTGAGACTTATCCAACCACAAACATAGAGACCCAGAAAACCTGAGTCTACGCCTTCACTATGGTGAATCACATAGAATTGAATCACAACAAAAAACTCTAAACAAACATCACAAAGAGTTATCTATCCAAAACGGAGATGTATGGATAAACCACTTTCTTTTTGGCGCTATATCCAATCTCCAATCTTTTTGGATCTATATCAAAGAACAAGCAGCAAAAACATGATCAAAAAATAAATCTTAGAATCAACTATTAAAGACTATACCAGAACCCACTGGATTCACCAACTACATTGAATGAAGAACAGGACAAAACTACAAACCCTCCATCTGTGGGAATCCTATATTAAATGATCAAATATACAGACCACACATTCAGATTGGCTATACTTAAACTCTTTAACATCATCCTTGGCTCTGGCATCTTCTCCAATATTTTAAACCAAGGACTGATCACCCCAATCCACAAAAGTAGAGACAAATTTGACCCCAATAACTACTGTGGGATATGGCGTCAACAGCAACCTTGGGAAAATCCTCTGCATTATCATTAACAGCATAGTCGTACATTTCCTCAGTGAAAACAATGTACTGAGCAAATGTCAAATTGCCTTTTTACCAAATTACCGTACGACAGACCACGAATTCACCCTGCACACCCTAATTGACAAACAAACAAACAAAAAAAAAGGCAAAGTCTTCTCATGCTTTGTTGATTTCAAAAACGGTTTGAATCAATTTGGCATGAGGGTCTGCTATACAAATTGATGGAAAGTGGTGTTGGGGGAAAAACATACTACATTATAAGATGATGTACACAACCAACAAGTGTGTGGTTAAAATTGGCAAAAAAAAACATCCACATTTCTTTCTACAGGGCCGTGGGGTGAGACAGGGATGCAGCTTAAGCTCCACCACCTTCAACAGCTCTGGAAAAAATTAAGAGACCACTGCAAAATGAACAGTTTCTCTGGTTTTACTATTGATAGGTTTGTGTTTGGGTAAAATTAAATTTTTGTTGTATTCTATAAACTACTGTAAACATTTCTCCCAAATTCCAAATAGAAATATTGTCATTTAGAGTATTTATTTGCAGAAAATGACAACTGGTCAAAAGAACAAAAAATATTTGGTGTTGTCAGACCTCGAATAATGCAAACAAACATTATTTTTAAACAAACACAATACTAATGTTTTAACTTAGAAGGAGTTCAGAAATCAATATTTTGTGGAATAACCCTGATTTTCAATCACAGCTTTCATGCGTCTTGGCACACTCTCCACCAGTCTTTCACATTGATGTTGGATGACTTTATGCATCTCCTGGCGCAAAAATTCAAGCAGCTCAGCTTTGTTTGATGGCTTGTGACCATCCATCTTCCTCTTGATCACATTCCAGAGGTTTTCAATTGGGGCTCAGGTCTGGAGATTGGGCTGGCCATGACAGGGTCTTGATCTGGTGGTCCTCCATCCACACCTTGATTGACCTGGCTGTGTGGCATGGAGCATTGTCCTGCTGAAATAAACAATCCTCAGAGTTGGGGAACATTGTCACAGCAGAAGGAAGCAAGTTTTCTTCCAGGACAACCTTGTACGTGGCTTGATGCATGCGTCCTTCACAAAGACAAATCTGCCCGATTCCAGCCTTGCTGAACCACCCCCAGATCGTCACTGATCCTCCACCAAATTTTACAGTGGGTGCGAGACCTGGAGAGGCCTACAAGCCACAGTGTCTCGTACCCACTGTGAAATTTGGCAAACTTTGGTCACCTCTCAAACAAACAGGTTCCGAGACAGTTTCTACCCCCAAGTCATAAGACTGCTAAATAGCCATACGACTGCTAAGTAGTTAAGTCCTGAACAGTGAAAATAATGTTTTTCATCAAATTGGATGATATTTGGATGAAACCAGGTCATAGTAAATTGTCCCAAATATAGAAAATGACTGTAGCTGATCATAAAGTTACTGTTCACCCCATGTCAAACGTTTGGATTCAGGAGGCATGCATTATTTCTGTCTTTATGCAACTTCACGTAAAGCCGGAAATTGTATAAACCAATGGTAGCGTCTCGTAATCTTAACTAATTTAAATATGTAACGCCTTAAAACCATCGTCACATGTGCGCATCAAACGATTTAGTTTAAGATATCTGAAACAGAACGATATATTTTAATCTGTGTTGTGACTTGTTGCTAGCTACTACTTACCAGCATTCAGTGTTGTGACTGGATGCCATAGTGTTAATGATGGCATTCAGTCACATCCAAACAGCAGTGGAAAATTACAATCATGTCACGCGTGTGCATTATAATTTCACATTCCATCTCCTTATGTCTTTCCACTGTCATCGAGCTGTAATGATAGACATTTTATCAAATTCAACATCTATTTCTTCACAGCTTCCCAGGCAACTACCGCAGCAGGAATGCTGTGATACAAAATCAGCTTTCCCAAGGCAATGAAAGGGGAGATATGCTGTTAAGCCTGTGAAGACAGACCAAAGAAGGGGAGATATGCTGTGAAGCCTGTGAAGACAGACCAAAGAAGGGAGATATGCTGTGAAGCCTGTGAAGACAGACCAAAGAAGGGGAGATATGCTGTGAAGCCTGTGAAGACAGACCAAAGGGGAGATATGCTGTGAAGCTTGTGAAGACAGACCAAAGAAGGGGAGATATGCTGTGAAGCCTGTGAAGACAGACCAAAGAAGGGGAGATATGCTGTGAAGCCTGTGAAGACAGACCAAAGAAGGGGAGATATGCTGTGAAGCCTGTGAAGACAGACCAAAGGGGAGATATGCTGTGAAGCTTGTGAAGACAGACCAAAGAAGGGGAGATATGCTGTGAAGCCTGTGAAGACAGACCCAACATGCTGCAAGTGATTGTTATACGTTTAAAATCAACGGAGCTTTTCAGGCACACAAAAATGTTAAATACAAGCATTGAAAAGTGCATGACCAAATATTTCAAATTGAGTACCTCAAAAACACCAGACAACGCATTGTAATGAGTAGATCACTACAACGTATATATTAATAATTATATAAAATATGTGCGTATATATTAATAATTATCTAAAATATATGTATCGGATTTTCCAACAACAGGTTTTTGTACCAATGCACCTGTTAACGATCCTGTGTGTAGCTGGTGTAGAGGAGTCAGGCGCTGGACAGCAGATATGAGTAACAAACAGGTTTACTCCGATGTGCACAAAATACAAATCACATAATTAGAGCCCACATAAACATACAAACACATATACAAAAAACACAGCATTGAAACCCAAAACAAAATAGCAAGGAAATAAATGAAGTAAATACAGATACGCACAATGATCAAAACACAGGACGAGGCCCGGAATCATGTGCGCAATCCAACATGGCACGAAAGCCAAAACACACAGCATAGGTACTCACATGCACCAATGGACATAGAACAACAATCGACAGCCCAATGGAGAACCAAAGGGCACATATCTACAAACACTAATGATTGCCAATTGGGGCCAGGTGTGCGCAATGACAGTTCCCGGAGGGAACCGGGACAGCACCACACAACCAATAAACAAAGCATACCAACTTCGGGCACATCAATATCATGGTTTGCGTTTTCAACAAATAAAAAATACAGAAAAAACATCCCTCCCTACCTTGCAGGCTTACCCAGTATCGAAGGCTTGACTTGACAATTTCAGAATGTCTGTCACGCCAAAACACCCACTCCCCCACTCCGGCGCTCGACGTCGCCGGTCTACTAACTACCGGCCTTGACTCTCTTTACGCACAGCTGGTCCCCGTCATTATCCACACCTGGTCCCCGTCATTATCCACACCTGGTCCCCATCATTATCCACACCTGTCCCCATCATTATCCACACCTGGTCCCCGTCATTATCCATACCTGGTCCCCGTCATTATCCACACCTGGTCCCCGTCATTATCCACACCTTGTCCCCGTCATTATCCACACCTTGTCCCTGTAATTATCCACACCTGGTCCCCGTCATTATCCACACCTGGTCCCCGTCATTATCCACACCTGGTCCCCGTCATTATCCACACCTGCTCCCCGTCATTATCCACACCTGCTCCCCGTCATTATCCACACCTGGTCCCCATCATTATCCACACCTGGTCCCCATCATTATCCACACCTGCTCCCCGTCATTATCCATACCTGGTCCCCGTCATTATCCACACCTGGTCCCCGTACTTATCCACACCTGGTCCCCGTCATTATCCACACCTGGTCCCCGTCATTATCCATACCTGGTCCCCGTCATTATCCACACCTGGTCCCCGTCATTATCCACACCTGGTCCCCATCATTATCCACACCTGCTCCCCGTCATTATCCACACCTGGTCCCCGTCATTATCCACACCTGGACCGACATCCTGGACCCCAACATCATCCAGGATTTACATTTCCGAACCGGCCTACTCCTCGCCCTCGGGTCGTCCCCCTGGCCGGTGTCGTCTTGCGGCTGGAGCCGCGCGTCATTTTTCCCTCGATCCTGACTAGTCTCCCAGTCCCTGCCACTGTAAAATAACCCCACAGCATGATGCTGCCACCACCATGCTTCACTGTAGGGATGGTGTCAGGTTTCCTCCAGATGTGATTCTTGGCATTCAGGCCAAAGAGTTCAATCTTGGTTTCATCAGATGAGAGAGTCTTGTTTCTCATGGTCTGAGTCCTTTAGGTGTCCTTTGGAAAACTCCAAGCGGGCTGTCATGTGCCTTTTACTGAGGAGTGGCTTCCATCTGGCCACACTATCATAAAGACCTGGTTGGTGGAGTGCTGCAGAGATGGTTGTCCTTCTGGAAGGTTCTCCCATCTCCACAGAGGAACTCTGGAGCTCTGTCAGAGTGACCATCGGCACTTCTCCCCCAATTGCTCAGTTTGGCCGGGCTGCCAGCTCTAGGAAGAGTCTTGGTGGTTCCAAACTTCTTCCATTTAAGAATGATGGATGCCACTGTGTTCTTGGGGAACTTCAATGCTGCATAAGTGTTTTGGTACCCTTCCCCAGATATGTGCCTCGACACAATCCTGTCTCATTGCTCTACGGTCAAATCCTTTGACCTCATGGCTTGGTTTTTGCTGTGACATACACTGTTAACTGTGGGACCCTATATAGACAGATGTGTGCCTTTCCAAATCATGTCCAATCAATTGATATTTACCACAGGTAGACTCCAATCAAGTTGTAGAAACATCTCAAGGATGATCAATGGAAACAGGATGCACCTGAGCTCAATTTTAATAGATTTGCAAAAGATTCTAAAAACCTCTTTTTGCTTTGTCATTATGGGGTATTGTTTGAAGATTGATGAGGATTTTAATTTATTTATTCCATTTTATAATAAGGCTGGTACGTAACATATGTGGAAAAAGTCAAGGGTTCTGAGAACGTTCAAAATGCACTGGATACGCACTATATGCACACTATATACACACTATATACTGTGGCAAAGAAGGGGGTCGAGTGATAAATGGCAGACATGTGAGAGCAGAACTAATAAAAGGGCTCTGCCCTATCACTAAAATGGCAACCCTGATCAGAACTACAGATCACAAAATGTCCGACCGCCCCGTAGAACGATGGCTTCCAAAAATATCGCCAAGGAATTAGTGCTCCTGTTCACCAGACTAGGGGTTCCAAAGGAGATCCTTACTGACCAGGGGACTCCCTTTACGTCCCGCCTTATGGCGGACCTTTGTAAATTGTGGCAGGTGAAACAGTTGAGGACATCGGTTTATCATCCTCAGACAGACGGGCTGGTTGAGAGATTCAACCGCACCCTGAAGTCAATGCTCAGGAAGGTAATCGATAAGGATGGGAAAAACTGGGATTGCATGTTGCCGTATCTGATGTTTGCCATTAGAGAGGTTCCCAAGCCTCCTGGGGTTTTTCCCCCTTTGAGCTGGTATATGGGAGGCACCCCCGGGGAATCTTAGACATCGCCCGGGAAACCTGGGAGCACCAATCCACCCCGTATACTAGTGTCATAGAGCACATCACGGCAATGCAAGACAGGATAGCCACAGTCATGCCCATCGTCAGAGAGCACATGAGACAAGCACAAGAGCACCAGCGGCACACTTATAACCGGCAGGCTACCCTGAGGGAATTTCAACCGGGAGATAAGGTGTTAGTGCTGATCCCCACGGTAGAGTGCAAACTACTAGCCACATGGAAAGGACCATATGAAGTACTGGAGAAGATAGGAGAAGTGAATTATCGGATCCGACAGCCAGGTCGACGGCCCCAGGAACAGATCTACCACATAAACCTGTTAAAAGCATGGAGAGAGAGAGAAACACTAATGGTCACGTACCCCACACACACTCAGGAAACAGCCAAAGTAAATATTTCACCTACTTTGTCCCCAGCACAAGTACAGGAAGTAAAGACTCTGATCCAGAAAACCGAGATGTGTTTTCAGAGGTACCCGGCCGAACTGAAGTTACGGCTCATGATATCGTTTCCCTACCAGGGAGAAAAGTGAGCATGAGGCCATATCGGGTACCTGAGGCTCGAAAGGCCGCGATTAGAGCAGAGACAGAGAAAATGTTAGCAGTGGGAGTGATTGAAGAGTCACATAGTGAGTGGTCTAGCCCAATTGTGATGGTCTCCAAAACCAGTGAATAAGAAGCAGGTTCTTGCCTTATTAGGGTTGACCGGTTACTACCGGAAGTTCATCCCAAATTATGCCACAGTGGCCGCCCCACTCACCGACGTGACTAGAGCCAGAGGGCCAAACATGGTCCAAAGGGATGAAGTGGCCACCAAAGCATTTTGAACATTACAGGAGGCTCTCTGCTGTAATCCAGTGTTGGTGGTACCAGACTTTGATAGAGAGTTCGTGGTTCAGACGGATGCCTCAGAGGTCGGCTTGGGAGCAGTGCTATCCCAAGAGGTAGAAGGGGTGGAACACCCCATCCTGTTTTTAAGCAGGAAGCTGGAACCACAATATATTGGCTGGATTTACCTTGTATGAACTGGACTGTTTTGGACTTACCTGTTGGCGTTTGGACTTGGACCGACCGAGAACCTGATTTGTGTACCGAACCCTGCTATCCTTGACCTTGCCAGCGGCCTGGGTGCACCAGAACGGAGAAACAAGCACACAGGTACTGTCCTGTTCTAAATAACTCTCAATTTGGGGTGATTTTGGTGACTGTCCCACTTAAATTGTGACAAACGCTCCTAATCTTGAAGAGGTTTGCCATAATACACACACTGCACTGATACTCACACACACTAACATACACTACATAAACACGCACATAACAAACACTCATACTGACACATACACATACAGTTGAAGTCGGAAGTTTACATACACCTTAGCCAAGTAGATTTAAACTCCGTTTTCACAATTTCTGACATTTAATCCTATTAAAAATTCGCTGTTTTAGGTTAGTTAGGATCACCACTTTGTTTTAAGAATGTGAAATGTCAGAATAATAGTAGAGAGAATTATTTATTTAAGCTTTTATTTCTTTCATCACATTCCCAGTGGGTCAGAAGTTTACATACACTCAATTAGTATTTGGTAGTATTGCCTTTAAATTGTTTAACTTGGGTCAAACTTTCGGGTAGGCTTCCACAAGCTTCCCACAATAATTTGGGTGAATTTTGGCCCATTCCTCCTGACAGAGCTGGTGTAACTGAGTCAGGTTTGTAGGCCTCCTTGCTTTTTCAGTTCTGCCCACAAATTTTCTATAGGATTGAGGTCAGGGCTTTGTGATGGCCACTCCAATACCTTGACTTTGTTGTCCTTAAGTCATTTTTCTACAACTTTGGAAGTATGCTTGGGGTCATTGTCCATTTGTAAGACCCATTTGCGACCAAGCTTTAACTTCCTGACTGATGTCTTGAGATGTTGCTTCAATATATCCACATCATTTTTCTTCCTCATGATGTCATCTATTTTGTGAAGTGCAACAATCCCTCCTGCAGCAAAGCACCCCCACAACATGATGCTGCCACCCCCGTGCTTTGCGGTTGGGATGGTGTTCTTCGGCTTGCAAGCCTCCCCCTTTTTCCTCCAAACATAACAATGGTCATTATGGCCAAACAGTTAGATTTTTGTTTCATCAGACCAGAGGACATTTTTCCAAAAAGTACGATCTTTGTCCCCATGTGCAGTTGCAAACTGTAGACTTGCTTTTTTTATGGCGGTTTTGGAGCAGTGGCTTCTTCCTTGCTGAGCGGCCTTTCAGGTTATGTCGATATAGGACTTGTTTTACTGTGGATATAGATACCTTTGTACCTGTTTCCTCCAGCATCTTCACAAGTTCCTTTGCTGTTGTTCTGGGATCGATTTGTACTTTTCGTACCAAAGTACGTTTATCTCTAGGAGACAGAACGTGTCTCCTTCCTGAGCGGTATGATGGCTGCGTGGTCCCATGGTGTTTATACTTGCGTACTATTGTGTGTACAGATGAACGTGGTCCCTTCAGGCGTTTGGAAATTGCTCCCAAGAATGAACCAGACTTGTGGAGGTCTAATTTTTTGAGGTCTTGGCTGATTTCTTTTGATTTTCCCATGATGTCAAGCAAAGAGGCACTGAGTTTGAAGGTAGGCCTTGAAATACATCCACAGGTACACTTACAATTGACTCAAATGGTGTCAATTAGCCTGTCAGAAGCTTCTAAAGCCATGACATCATTTTCTGGAATTTTCCAACCTGTTTAAAGGCACAGTCAACTTAGTGGAGGTAAACTTCTGACCCACTGGAATTGTGATACAGTGAATTATAAGTGAAATATTCTGTCTGTAAACAATTGTTGGAAAAATGACTTGTGTCATGCACAAAGTAGATGTCCTAACCGACTTGCCAAAACTATAGTATGTTAACAAGAAATTTGTGGAGTGGTTGAAAAAACGAGTTTTAATGACTGGAACCTAAGTGTATGTCAACTTCCGACTTCTATTGTATATGTACACACACACACACACACACACACACACACACACACACACACACACACACACACACACACAATTTCAAATTCATCATTTGCTGCTGCTACACTGTTCTTTATTTTACTCTTATTATTATCTATCCTGATGCCTAGTCACTTTACCCTGCCTTCATGTACATATCTACCTCAAATACCTTATTATTATCTATCCTGATGCCTAGTCACTTTACCCTGCCTTCATGTACATATCTACCTCAAATACCTTATTATTATCTATCCTGATGCCTAGTCACTTTACCCTGCCTTCATGTACATATCTACCTCAAATACCTTATTATTATCTATCCTGATGCCTGGTCACTTTACCCTGCCTTCATGTACATATCTACCTCAAATACCTTATTATTATCTATCCTGATGCCTGGTCACTTTACCCTGCCATCATGTACATATCTACCTCTAATACCTTATTATTATGTATCCTGATGTCTAGTCACTTTACCCTGCCTTCATGTACATATCTACCTCTAATACCTTATTATTATCTATCCTAATGCCTCGTCACTTTACCCTGCCTTCATGTACATATCTACCTCAAATACCTTGTACCTCTGCACATTGGTCTGGTACTGGTACTCCCTGTATATAGCTCCACATCGATCTGGTACTGGTACTCCCTGTATATAGCTCCACATTGATCTAGTACTTCCTGTATTAAGCTCCACATTGATGGGGATGGGCGGCAGGTAGCCTAGTGGTTAGAGCGTTGGACTTGTAACTGAAAGGTTGCAAGATTGAATCCCCGAGCTGCCAAGGTAAAAATCTGTCGTTCTGCCCCTGAACAAGGCAGTTAACCCACTGTTCCTAGGCTGTCATTGTTCTTAACTGACTTGCCTAGTTAAATACAGGTAAATAAATTGATCTGGTACTTCCTGTATAAAGCTCCATTCTTCTGTATTTAATTCCTCTTGTGCTACTTGTATATATATTTTGTACTCTGCATCGTTGGAAAGGGCTCATAAGCAAGCATTTCACAGTAAAGTCTATACCTGTTGTATTTGCCGCATATGACACATAAAAATTTATTAGATTTGAGAGAGAGAGAGAGCTGGGCCACTTAGACAGCCGTGGCAGGAGATAAATCTGTGGCCCATATTAGGACCCGTCATCTGTGATTTGCAGTATGACCAGCCAGATGTTGGGTCAAAATATTGGTTGGACTCTTTGGCGTGCTGGCAGGGGGAACGATTCAATTTCCCCTTGATGGATGAGCGACCGGAGACAGGATGCCCGAGGGCTGGACCTGACCTTAGAGATAGACAGGGACCAGCGCTATGTCACCATCCTCTCCACTCCTTCTCAGAGCCACTGTAAAATATCACCATATCACCATTCATTCTTCTCAGGGCATCTCTCTCTCTCTCTCTCTCTCTCTATCTATCTGAGCTGACACAGAGGCCGGCTACGCCTCTCAGCCAATGTTGCATTCATTAGACCTGTTTTCATCATACTCGCTGTTTACCTTCAAGTGGCCACCAGTGATGCGGAGCTGTTATGGGTTTTATGGTGGTTCTGAATTAGCTATTATCTTATCAACAAACAAGTAGAATACGTCTGTAGACACTGGTTCCATTGTATTTACTGTGTAGGCAATTGAAACTTCAAGATTTTCAAAAGTCTCTCAACCACCTTTCTCAGTATGAACGTTTTGTACTGCAGTGATGTATGTTATAATGTTGTTTCCATGCATTATTAATACATAAAAATGACTAGATCATCCAGTATCATCAAAATCATACAACACAAATATTCTTAGGCCTCCCTCCCTTGTAAACAGTGGACTTCTAAAATAGATGCGTGGTATCTGAGTGAAGTAGGAGCTGATGTTGGAGAGGATACACAAACAAACTGCAGGATTCAGGCTGGTCTGACTAAAAAACACTCAGTCGTCACTGCAGGATTCATGCTGGTCTGACTAAAAAACACTCAGTCGTCACTGCAGGATTCAGGCTGGTCTGACTAAAAAACACTCAGTCGTCACTGCAGGATTCAGGCTGGTCTGACTAAAAAACACTCAGTCGTCACTGCAGGATTCAGGCTGGTCTGACTAAAAAACACTCAGTCGTCACTGCAGGATTCAGGCTGGTCTGACTAAAAAACACTCAGTCGTCACTGCAGGATTCAGGCTGGTCTGACTAAAAAACACTCAGTCGTCACTGCAGGATTCAGGCTGGTCTTAACTAAAAAACACTCAGTCGTCACTGCAGGATTCAGGCTGGTCTGACTAAAAAACACTCAGTCGTCACTGCAGGATTCAGGCTGGTCTGACTAAAAAACACTTAGTCGTCACTGCAGGATTCAGGCTGGTCTGACTAAAAATACTCAGTCGTCACTGCAGGATTCAGGCTGGTCTGACTAAAAAACACTCAGTCGTCACTCAGTCGTCATTGCAGGATTCAGGCTGGTCTGACTAAAAAACACTCAGTCGTCACTGCAGGATTCAGGCTGGTCTGACTAAAAAACACTTAGTCGTCACTGCAGGATTCAGGCTGGTCTGACTAAAAAACACTTAGTCGTCACTGCAGGATTCAGGCTGGTCTGACTAAAAAATACTCAGTCGTCACTGCAGGATTCAGGCTGGTCTGACTAAAAAACACTCAGTCGTCACTCAGTCGTCATTGCAGGATTCAGGCTGGTCTGACTAAAAAACACTTAGTCGTCACTGCAGGATTCAGGCTGGTCTGACTAAAAAACACTTAGTCGTCACTGCAGGATTCAGGCTGGTCTTAGCTAAAAAACACTCAGTCGTCACTGCAGGATTCAGGCTGGTCTGACTAAAAAACACTCAGTCGTCACTGCAGGATTCAGGCTGGTCTGACTAAAAAACTTCTGTCGGTCTTCTTTGTAGACTGAAGACACAGAAAAGGAGACGGACCCCTGCAGAACTAATGCATTTTCTCTGGGTTTCATCTCAACAAAATATACAATGGAACTTTTTTGTCATGTAAGATTTTTGTTTCATGTTTATTTCACCTTTATTTAACCAGGTAGGCCAGTTGACCTTTATTTAACCAGGTAGGCCAGTTGAGAACAAGTTCTAATTTACAACTGTGACCTGGCCAAGATAAAGCACAGCAGTTTGACACATACAACAACACAGAGTTACACATGGAGTAAAACAAACATACAGTCAATAGTACAGTAGAAAAAAGAAAAACAATACGTTTATATACAGTGAGTGCAAATGACGTAAGATAAGGGATGTAAGGCAATAAATAGGCCATGGTGGCGAGGTAATTACAATATAGCAATTAAACACTGGAATGGTAGATGTGCAGAAGTTGAATGTGCAAGTAGATACTGGGGTGCAAAGGAGAAAGATAAATAAAATAAATAACAGTATGGGGATGAGGTAGTAGGATGGGCTGTTTACAGATGGGCTATGTGCAGGTGCAGTGATCTGTGAGCTGCTCTGACAGCTGGTGCTTAAAGCTAGAGAGGGAGATATGAGTCTCCAGCTTCAGTGATTTTTGTAGTTCATTCCAGTCATTGGCGTTGTACTGGATGGCTGGCGTTTTGCAAGCTCCAAACCAACTTTGTTATTTTGTGATTCTTTAGGCGTTCTTTAAAAGTTCTTCAGGCTAGGGTCTATTTTTCTCAATTTCCGCTTGACTGATGTGCCCAAAGTAAACGGCCTGTTGCTCAGGACCTGAAGCCAGGATATGCATATAATTGGTACCATTGGAAAGAAAACACTCTGAAGTTTGTGGAAATTTTAAAATAATGTAGGAGACTATAGCACAATAGATATGGTAGGAGAAAATCTAGCTCCCAGTATGCAATTCCTATGGCTTCCACTGGATGTCAGTAGTCTTTGTTCAAGGTTTCAGGCTTGATTCTTCCCAAAAGAGGAAGAATTATGAGTTTTAGTACTGGGACTCAGACCTGGAAATCAGTCTATGCGTGCACGGCGAAGAGGATATTTGCACCTGCTAACATCATTTTCCTATTGAACATACTTCTTTCTGTATAAAATATTATAGTTTAATTACATTTTAGGGTATCTGAGGATTAAATAGTTATACATATTTTGACTTGTTTTAACAAAGTCTAGCAGTAGCTTTTTGGATTCCTTTCTCTGCATGTTGAACGAGTGGATTACTCAAATCGATGGCGCCAACTAAACAGACTATTTGGGATGTAAAGAAGGATTTTATCTAACAAAACAACACTACATGTTGTAGCTGGGATCGTTTGGATGAAAAATCAGAGGAATATTTTCAAGAAGTAAGTGAATATTTAATCGCTATTGGGGAATTTCTGAAACCTGTGCTGGTGGAAAAATATTTTGATGTGGGCCGCCGTCCTCAAACAATCGCATGGCACGCTTTCGCTGTAAAGCCTATTGTAAATCGGACAGTGCAGTTACATTAACAAGAATTTAAGCTTTTAACCGATATAAGACACTTGTATCTTCCTAAATGTTTAATATCCCTCCAGTTTCATCAGAAGTTGTCCCGCTAGTGGGACGCCTAGCCTTAAGAATTAAGATAGGACCACCGCATATCTCAATCATAGTCAGTACATTTTTCCTCAGTAAAGTAGCTATCAGCAAAGTCAGCGAAAAGCTTGGACTGGGCTGAGCGGGAGCTTCCTTCCATAGGGGTGAGGTGGCAGAACGGAGTGCTCAAGTAGGCAAGTACCATGGTCGTGTAGTGTACGCGAGCTTCGACTGGAAGCCAGTGGAGTGTGCGGCGGAGTGGGGTTGACATGGGAGAACTTGGAAAGGTTGAACACCAGGCGAGCTGCAGCACTGTGGATAAGTTGCAGAGGCTTGATGGCACAAGCAGGGAGCCCAGCCAACAGCGAGTTGCAGTAGTCCAGACGGGAGAGGACAAGTGCCTGGATTAGGGCCTGCACCGCATCCTATGTGAGGTCTATCTATCTATACTATCTACGGATGTTGAAGAGCACGTGTCAAACTCATTCCATGGAGGGCCGAGTGTCTGCAGGTTTTCGCCCTTACCCTTTGCACTTGATTACTGGCCTTAATTCATCAATTAGTAAGGATCTCCCCTCACCTGGTTGTCTAGGTCTTAAAAAAACGAAAACCCCACAGACACTCGGCCCTCTGTGTAATGAGTTTGACACCCCTGTTGTAGAACATGAACCTGCAGGAGCGAGTCACTGCCTTGGTGTTTGCAGAGAACGACAGGGTGTTGTCCAGGGTCACGCCAAGGTTCTTTGAAGGGGGACACCGTGGAGTTGTCAACCGTGATGGATAGGTCTTTGAGTGTCAGAAGTACACTCAAAGTAGTTGAGTATCATCCACACAGCAATGATAGGAGAGACCATGTGAGGATATGACGGAGCCAAGTGACGTGGCGTAAAGAGAGAAGAGAGGGCCTAGAACCGAGCCCTGGGGAACACCAGTAGTGAGAGTACATGGTGCAGACACAGATCCTCTCCACGTCTGAGAAGCAACCCCACACATGAATGGTCTCAGGGTGCTTTGCTGTTGGCATGAAACAGGACTGATGGTAGCGCTCACCTTGTTATCTCCGGACAAGGAGGCGTGGCAGTGGGTGTGGCAGGGCCATGGTTAATGACATGGTCGCCAACGAACATCTTCGAAGCCCTCCTCTTGGCCGCATAGACAACATTTTGTTGTTTTAAAGATAACATCCTGAATATTCTACAAAATGTTCCATGTGTGGAGAGAACATTTGACGGTTTTTAAAGCTAGTTTCCTTCAATTCTACACATTTTGACATGGCTTATGCTGTGTTCGTATGTTATCTAAGTGATGGATGCCATGACAAAAATACTCCTGAATGCATATAGGTCTATGATATGTTTTATAAACTTTATATCTGATATAGGTCTATGATATGTTCTATATGCTTTATATCTGATATAGGTCTATGACATGTTCTATATACTTTATATCTGGTATAGGTCTATGATATGTTCTATATACTTTATATCTGGTATAGGTCTATGGTATGTTCTATATACTTCATATCTGATATAGTCACACTAAATTTGTTTTACAGTTTGGATTTAGGCAGCCTAAAAAACAGTTAGGTGACCCACCCAATACTTGCAGCAAAAACCCTGATCTCCATTAAGTGTTAAATCCCAAAACCTGAGCATCCACACAAATCTTGTCACTCCTTATCTCCTCTCCTTTCTCATCTCCTGTCACCGGCTAGCAGAAACATGTTAATTTCTCTGAGATATGGTGGTGAATACCTAGAGACAGCGCTGGATGGGAAACTTACCCATCTCAGGAAATAAAGTCTTCCACCTGCAGCCTAGGTTAACATGACAGCTATAAAATACACATACACAATATGGGGCAGCAGGGAGCCTTGAGGTTACATGTTGCTGGTTCGAATCCCGGAGCGACTAGGTAAAGAATCACTTAACCTGAATTGCTCCAGGGGAGTTGAAAGACCACAGCACCAGCAGTAACAGTTAGTAAACAGGGGAAGACCACCAACCAGTAAACAGGAGAAGACCTCAGTAAGTCACATTGCCTCTTTCCTCTGTCAGCTCTAATACACTACAGCTTCATAGAGGAAACAGTGCCCTACCATCAAGGTTACTGTGTTCCTGACACCTCTAAAACACTACAGCTTCATAGAGGAAACAGTCGCCCTACCTTCAAGGTTACTGTGTTCCTGACACCTCTAATACACTACAGCTTCGTAGAGGAAACAGTGCCCTACCATCAAGGTTACTGTGCTTTCAAAAAGCAGTAATGCTGATTAAACATTTTTCCCGCTGTTGTTGGCTGTAGCAAGGTGAAATAGAAGTTGTATTAGTTCGTGTAAAAAGCTGACCGATGATATCTTTTTGTTTTTTATATATTGTAGATAAATAAAGTAAATGCGGTATATTGCTGCTTTCAGGTTAAGTGATTCTTCACCTAGTCGCTCCGGGATTCGAACCAGCAACCTGTAACCTCGAGGCTACCTGCTGCCCCATATTGTGTATGTGTATTTTATAGCGGTCATGTTAACCTAGGCTGCAGGAGGAAGACTTTAACATATTTCCTCAGATGGATCAGTATCCCAGCCAGCTCTGTCTCTAGGTATTTACCACCAGAGGAGAGGAGAGGAGAGGAGGGGAGAGGAGAGGAGAGGGGTTGAGAAGAGAGGAGAGGAGAGGAAATGAGAGGAGAGCTACTAGCACCTCTCACTGAGTGTGTTTCTCCCTGCTTTCCTTCTCACCCTCCTCCTCCCCTCTCTCTCTCTCTCTCTCTCTCTCTCCTCCCCCTTCCTCCTTCTCTTCCTCTCCTCATCTCTCTCTCTCTCCTTTCTCCCCCACTCTCTACCTCCCCTCCCTCCATTCTTTCCCTCCCTCCCTCCCTCCCTCTACCTCATTAATCTCAGGTGATGGGGCTAATGATGTCAGCATGATTCAGGTGGCTGATGTGGGCGTCGGCATCTCAGGACAGGAGGGCACGCAGGTAAAGAGAAACATGGTCGGAGCGAAGCGGAAGAAAGGGATAAAAGAGGGGGATAGACTGATGAATAGACAGATGGGGACAGCAGGAGGACAGGGGGAGAGGGGAGAGGGGATGGATAAGAGGATGCAGAGATGAAGAAATTGGACGGAGGAGAAGGGATGGACAGAGGAGGAGACCGATGAACAGAGAGACAGGGAGAGCAGGATGAGAGGAAGGAATGATTTAGAGGCAACAATAAAATATATAAAGGAGTGAGTGAGTGGATGAGGTGGAGTACAGGAGAGAGACGAAACATGAGGATGAGGATTAAAGAATAGAAGGTAATGGGTGTAGATGGATTAAAGAATAGAAGGTAATGGATATAGATGGATTAAAGAATAGAAGGTAATGGATATAGATGGATTAAAGAATAGAAGGTAATGGGTATAGATGGATTAAAGAATAGAAGGTAATGGGTATAGATGGATTAAAGGATAGAAGGTAATGGATATAGATGGATTAAAGAATAGAAGGTAATGGATATAGATGGATTAAAGAATAGAAGGTAATGGGTATAGATGGATTAAAGAATAGAAGGTAATGGATATAGATGGATTAAAGAATAGAAGGTAATGGGTGAAGATAGATGAGGATTAAAGAATAGAAGGTAATGGGTATAGATGGATTAAAGAATAGAAGGTAATGGGTGAAGATAGATGAGGATTAAAGAATAGAAGGTAATGGGTATAGATGGATTAAAGAATAGAAGGTAATGGGTGAATATAGATGAGGATTAAAGAATAGAAGGTAATGGATATAGATGGATTAAAGGATAGAAGGTAATGGGTGAATATAGATGAGGATTAAAGAATAGAAGGTAATGGATATAGATGGATTAAAGAATAGAAGGTAATGGGTGCATAGATGAGGATTAAAGAATAGAAGGTAATGGGTACAGATGGTTTAAGGAATAGAAGGTAATGGGTATAGATAGATGAGGATTAAAGGATAGAAGGTAATGGGTATAGATGGATTAAAGAATAGAAGGTAATGGGTATAGATAGATGAGGATTAAAGGATAGAAGGTAATGGGTATAGATGGATTAAAGAATAGAAGGTAATGGGTATAGATGGATTAAAGGATAGAAGGTAATGGGTATAGATGGATTAAAGGATAGAAGGTAATGGATATAGATGGATTAAAGAATAGAAGGTAATGGATATAGATGGATTAAAGAATAGAAGGTAATGGGTATAGATGGATTAAAGAATAGAAGGTAATGGATATAGATGGATTAAAGAATAGAAGGTAATGGGTGAAGATAGATGAGGATTAAAGAATAGAAGGTAATGGGTATAGATGGATTAAAGAATAGAAGGTAATGGGTGAAGATAGATGAGGATTAAAGAATAGAAGGTAATGGGTATAGATGGATTAAAGAATAGAAGGTAATGGGTATAGATGGATTAAAGAATAGAAGGTAATGGGTGAAGATGGATTAAAGAATAGAAGGTAATGGGTGAATATAGATGAGGATTAAAGGATAGAAGGTAATGGGTGTAGATGGATTAAAGAATAGAAGGTAATGGGTATAGATGGATTAAAGAATAGAAGGTAATGGGTGAATATAGATGAGGATTAAAGGATAGAAGGTAATGGGTATAAATTGATTAGAGAATAGAAGGTAATGGGTATAGATGGATTAAAGAATAGAAGGTAATGGGTATAGATGGATTAAAGAATAGAAGGTAATGGGTGAAGATAGATGAGGATTAAAGAATAGAAGGTAATGGGTATAGATGGATTAAAGAATAGAAGGTAATGGGTGAATATAGATGAGGATTAAAGAATAGAAGGTAATGGATATAGATGGATTAAAGAATAGAAGGTAATGGGTGAAGATAGATGAGGATTAAAGAATAGAAGGTAATGGGTATAGATGGATTAAAGAATAGAAGGTAATGGGTGAAGATGGATTAAAGAATAGAAGGTAATGGGTGAATATAGATGAGGATTAAAGGATAGAAGGTAATGGGTGTAGATGGATTAAAGAATAGAAGGTAATGGGTATAGATGGATTAAAGAATAGAAGGTAATGGGTGAATATAGATGAGGATTAAAGGATAGAAGGTAATGGGTATAAATTGATTAGAGAATAGAAGGTAATGGGTATAGATGGATTAAAGAATAGAAGGTAATGGGTATAGATGGATTAAAGAATAGAAGGTAATGGGTGAAGATAGATGAGGATTAAAGAATAGAAGGTAATGGGTATAGATGGATTAAAGAATAGAAGGTAATGGGTGAATATAGATGAGGATTAAAGAATAGAAGGTAATGGATATAGATGGATTAAAGAATAGAAGGTAATGGGTGAAGATAGATGAGGATTAAAGAATAGAAGGTAATGGGTATAGATGGATTAAAGAATAGAAGGTAATGGGTGAAGATAGATGAGGATTAAAGAATAGAAGGTAATGGGTACAGATGGTTTAAGGAATAGAAGGTAATGGGTATAGATAGATGAGGATTAAAGGATAGAAGGTAATGGGTATAGATGGATTAAAGAATAGAAGGTAATGGGTATAGATAGATGAGGATTAAAGGATAGAAGGTAATGGGTATAGATGGATTAAAGAATAGAAGGTAATGGGTATAGATGGATTAAAGGATAGAAGGTAATGGGTGTAGATGGATTAAAGAATAGAAGGTAATGGGTATAGATGGATTAAAGAATAGAAGGTAATGGGTATAGATAGATGAGGATTAAATAATAGAAGTTAATGAGAGTAGATAAATGAGGATTAAAGGATAGAAGGTAATGGGTGTAGATAGATGAGGATTAAAGAATAGAAGGTAATGGGTATAGATGGATTAAAGAATAGAAGGTAATGGGTATAGATGGATTAAAGAATAGAAGGTAATGGGTATAGATAGATGAGGATTAAAGGATATAAATTAATGGGTATAGATAGATTAAATAATAGAAGGTAATGGGTATAGATAGATGAGGATTAAAGGATATAAATTAATGGGTATAGATAGATTAAATAATAGAAGGTAATGGGTATAGATAGATTAAATAATAAAAGGTAACACAGAAATTGATTGTGTGCTGGATCGTCACACGTGAACGTTTACTCCAGGTAGTACAGTGACTACTGTAGTTCGTGTGTGTTCCATTGAATGCTTTTACACTAACCTATTTGTGCCAGCCTCTGGAGAATTCACTCAACCTTCACCCTGCAAATCAAAGTTTATTGGTTGCGTACACAGATTTGCAGATGTTGCCGCAGGTGCAGCGAAATGCTTGTGTTACTAGCTCCTAGTGCAGTAATACCTAACTAAATGCTTATGTTTCTAGCTCCTAGTGCAGTAATACCTAGCAATATGCTTATGTTCCTAAGTACAACAGTGCAGTAATACCTAACTAAATGCTTGTGTTACTAGCTCCTAGTGCAGTAATACCTAGCAATATGCTTATGTTCCTAGGTACAACAGTGCAGTAATACCTAACTAAATGCTTGTGTCACGATCTTCTGTATGGACAGACCAAGTCGAGGCATCCAGTATACATGTTTATTTAAACGAAACGTAACTGGGCAAAATAACAAAATGAACGAAGATCGTAACTAAACATAGACTTACAATACAAAACAAAGATATGCAGCAACAATAACCCACAAACCCCAAGTGAAAACTACAAACATATATATGGTTCCCAATTAGAGACAATGACACTCAGCTGCCTCTAATTGGGAACCGTTAATCCAACATAGAAATATATAACCTAGAACAGAAAACCCCTACACCAAAAACAAAACTAAACACTCCAGCCTGTCTTCTCAGGCCTGGACGTGACAGCTTGTGTTACTAGCTCCTAGTGCAGTAATGCCTAGCAATATGCTTATGTTCCTAGGTACAACAGTGCAGTAATACCTAACTAAATGCTTGTGTTTCTAGCTCCAACAGAGCAGTAATAACTAACTAAATGCTTGTGTTCCTAGCTCCAACAGAGCAGTAATACCCAACTAAATGCTGGTGTTTTCCAGCTCCAACAGAGCAGTAATACCTAACTAAATGCTGGTGTTTTCCAGCTCCAACAGAGCAGTAATACCTAACTAAATGCTGGTGTTTTCCAGCTCCAACAGAGCAGTAATAACTAACTAAATGCTTGTGTTCCTAGCTCCAACAGAGCAGTAATACCTAACTAAATGCTTGTGTTTCTAGCTCCTACAGAGCAGTAATAACTAACTAAATGCTTGTGTTCCTAGCTCCAACAGAGCAGTAATACCCAACTAAATGCTGGTGTTTTCCAGCTCCAACAGAGCAGTAATACCTAACTAAATGCTGGTGTTTCTAGCTCCAACAGAGCAGTAATACCTAGCAATAAAAAAACAACACACATATAATTTAAAAGATTAAGAAATGAAGACATTTCAGAACGATGTCATACCGGAATATAGTGTCAAGGTTCTCCGAGTCGAATATGAGTGTGCATAAGCTTTACTCAAAAATTCAAATACATGACTGGGGAAAAACAACCACTCGAAAACACGGAAAAACAAATTAACACAGCCAATCACGCACAAAAACATGAGGGGAACAGAGGGTTAAATAAGGAACATGTAATCATGGGAATGAAAACCAGGTGTGTAAAAAAGGAAGACAAAACCAACGGAAAGTGAACAATGGATCGTTGGCGGCTAGAAGACCGCCCGAACAAGGAGAGGCACCGACTTCGGCTGTGATCGTGACATATAGAAACTATTCACACCCTTTGACTTTTTATACATTTGGTTGAGTCACTGGCCTACACACAATACCCAATACTATCAAAGTGGAATTATGTTTTTAGAAATGCTTACAAAGTAATTAACTGTAAAAAAAAAAGCTGAAATGTTTTGCATCAATAAGTATTCAACCCCTTTTGCTATGGCAAACCTAAATAAGTTCAGAAGTAAAAATGTGCTTTAACAAGTCGAATAATGAGTTGCATGGACTCACCTCTGTGTGCAATAATAGTGTTTATCCTGATTTTTCTATGACCACCTCGTCTCTCTACCCCACACATATAATTATCTGTAAGGTCCCTCATGAGCGGTGAATTTCAAACACATATTCAACCACAGAGAACAGGGAGGTTTTTCAATGTATCGCAAAGAAAGGCACCTATTGGTAGATGGGTCGAAAAAAAAGCAGACATTGAATATCCCTTTGAGCATGGTGAAGTTATTAATTACACTTTGGATGGTGTATCAATACACCCAGTCACTACAAACATACAGGCGTCCTTCCTAACTCAGTTGCTGGAGAGGAAGGAAACTGCTCAGAGATTTAACCATGAGGCCAATGGTAACTTTTACACAATTGGCTGTGATAGTAGATAACTGAGTATGGATCAACAACATTGTAGTTACTAATTGACAGAGTGAAAAGGAAGGCTGTAGAAACACTACACAGAGGCACTAAAGTTAAACTGCAAAATGTGGCAAAGAAATGTACTTTTTGTCCTGAATACAAAGCGTTCTGTTTGGAGCAAATTCAACACATCACTGAGTACCACTCTCCATATTCCAAACATGGTGGTGGCTGAATCATGTTATGGGTATGCTTGTCCCTCACTAACTTTAAGCATCAGCTGTCAGAGCAGCTCACAGATCACTGCACCTGTACACAGCCCATCTGAAAAATAGCCCATCCAACTACCTCATCGTCCTATTGTTATTTATAAAGAATGTTGCTCCTTTGCACCCCAGTATCTCTACTTGCACATTCATCTTCTGCACATCTATCACTCCAGTGTTTAATTGCTATATTGTAATTACTTCGCCACTTCGGCCCTTTTATTGCCTTACCTTTCTAATCTTACCTCATTTGCACACACTGTATATAGATTTTTTTCCTATTGTGTTATTGACTGTACATTTGTTTATTCAATGTGTAACTCTGTGTTGTTTGTGTCGCACTGCTTTGCTTTATCTTGGCCAGATCGCAGTTGTAAATGAGCACTTGTTCTCAACTGGCCTACCTGGTTAACTAAAGGTGAACTGGCCTACCTGGTTAACTAAAGGTGAACTGGCCTACCTGGTTAAATAAAAGAGAAATAACATTTAAAAAATAAAAATGCACTGGAGTTGCTCACCAAGAAGACATTGAATGTTCCTGAGTGGCCTAGTTACAGTTTGGACTTAAATCGGCTTGAAAAAATCTATGGCAAGACTTTAAATAGTCTGTCTAGCAGTGATCAACAACCAATTTGACAGAGTTTGAATAATGTTTTGAAAAATAATGTGCAAATATTGTACAGTCCAGTGGTGCAAAGCTCTTCGCTGCCAAAGATGATTCTAACATGTATTGACTCTGGAGTGAACACTTATGTAAATTAGATATTTCTGTATTTACATTTCAAGAAATGTGCATGAATTGATATAAACATGTTTTCCCTTCGTCATTATGGGGTATTTTGTGTAAATGAATGAGAAAAATATATATTTAACGCCTTAGAGTTGATGTTGCGCCCCAGAGGAAATCCCCTATCAAAATCTGTCAGTTTAAGCTAGAGATATGTTTTTTTGCTGCGCCTCGATCGACTGCATCCGCTGGTGTCACCCTTCTGCATCTGCGGAAGAGTGGTGTTAGTCAGACCTCATGAAAAAAACCTCTGTAGCGTCCGAACGGTTTGGTCAACTATTATGACCCATATATGAAAAGGTCTCTCACCAACACAAATGGTGTGTTCACCGGTTTTTCTTTACGACTCAAACAACGGGACTCGTCTGAAGTCGATCTGGCACCTTCTGTAAGTAGTGTTCGAACAGTTTAGGCTACATCCCCTTCTAACTCTCACGTACATGTTGTTTGTTTTACTCTAGAACACCAGACTAGAAAGAGGAGTGGGAGGCCCCGGTGCACAACTGAGCAAGAGGACAAGTACATTAGAGTGTCTAGTTTGAGAAACAGACGCCTCACAAAACACCAGTCTCAACATCAACAGTGAAGATGCAACTACGGGATGCTGGCCTTCCTCTGTCCAGTATCTGTGTTATTTTGCCAATCTTAGTCTTTTCTTTTTATTGGCCAGTCTGAGATATGGCTTTTTCTTTGCAAGTCTGCCTAGAAGGCCAGCATCCCGGAGTTGCCTGGAGACTGGTGTTTTGCGGGGAACTATGTAATGACTTGTGTGGCGTCTGTTTCTCAAACTAGACACTGTAATGTACTTGTCCTCTTGCTCAGTTGTGCACCGGGCCTCCCACTACTCTTTCTATTCTGGTTAGAGCCAGTTTGCGCTGTTCTGTGAAGGGGAGTAGTGGCAATTTCTCGCATAGAATAGCCTTCATTTCTCAAAACAAGAATAGACTAACAAGTTTCAGAAGAAAGTCTTTGTTTCTGGCCATTTTGAACCTCAAATCAAATCAAAGTTTATTTGTCACGTGTGCCGAATACAACAGGTGTAGACCTTACAGTGAAATGCTTACTTACAGGCTCTAACCAACAGTGCAAAAAAGGTATTAGGTGAACAATAGGTAAGTAAACAAATAAAAACAACAGTAAAAAGACAGTGACAAATATTAGAACCTGTAATCTAACCCACAAATGCTGATGCTCCAGATAATCAACTAGTCTAAAGAAGGCCAGTTTTATTGCTTCTTTAATCAGGACATCAGTTTTCAGCTGAGCTAACAAAAGGGTTTTCTAATGATCAATTAGCCTTTTAAAATGATGAACTTGGATTAGCTGATAACAACATTAACAATGTCTACACTGTATTTCTGATGAATTTAATGTCATTTTAACAAACAATTTTTTTTGCTTTTCATTCAAAAACAAGAACATTTCTAAGTGACCCCTAACTTTTCAACGGTAGTGTACAGTGGGGAAAAAAAGTATTTAGTCAGCCACCAATTGTGCAAGTTCTCTCACTTAAAAAGATGAGAGAGGCCTGTGATTTTCATCATAGGTACACTTCAACTATGACAGACAAAATGAGGAAAAAAAATCCAGAAAATCACATTGTAGGAATTTTTATGAATTTATTTGCAAATTATGGTGGAAAATAAGTATTTGGTCACATACAAACAAGCAAGATTTCTCACAGACCTGTAACTTATTCTTTACGAGGCTCCTCTGTCCTCCACTCATTACATGTATTAATGGCACCTGTTTGAACTTGTTATCAGTATAAAAGACACCTGTCCACAACCTCAAACAGTCACACTCCAAACTCCACTATGGCCAAGACCAAAGAGCTGTCAAAGGACACCAGAAACAAAATTGTAGACCTGCACCAGGTTGGGAAGACTGAATCTGCAATAGGTAAGCAGCTTGGTTTGAAGAAATCAACTGTGGGAGCAATTATTAGGAAATGGAAGACATACAAGACCACTGATAATCTTCCTCGATCTGGGGCTCCACGCAAGATCTCACCCGTGGGGTCAAAATGATCACAAGAACGGTGAGCAAAAATCCCAGAACCACACGGGGGACCTAGTGAATGACCTGCAGAGAGCTGGGACCAAAGTAACAAAGCCTACCATCAGTAACACACTACGCCGCCAGGGACTCAAATCCTGCAGTGCCAGACGTGTCCCCCTGCTTAAGCCAGTACATGTTCAGGCCCGTCTAAAGTTTGCTAGAGAGCATTTGGATGATCCAGATGAGGATTGGGAGAATGTCAGATGAAACCAAAATAGAACTTTTTGGTAAAAACTCAACTCGTCGTGTTTGGAGGACAAAGAATGCTGAGTTGCATCCAAAGAACACCATACCTACTGTGAAGCATGGGGTGGAAACATCATGCTTTGGGGCTGTTTTTCTGCAAAGGGACCAGGACGACTGATCCGTGTAAAGGAAAGAATGAATGGGGCCATGTATCGTGAGATTTTGAGTGAAAACCTCCTTCCATCAGCAAGGGCATTGAAGATGAAACATGGCTGGGTCTTTCAGCATGACAATGATCCCAAACACACCGCCCGGGCAATCTAAAGAGTGGCTTCGTAAGAAGCATTTCAAGGTCCTGGAGTGGCCTAGCCAGTCTCCAGATCTCAACCCCATAGAAAATCTTTGAAAGTCCGTGTTGCCCAGCGACAGCCCCAAAACATCACTGCTCTAGAGGAGATCTGCATGGAGGAATGGGCCAAAATACTAGCAACAGTGTGTGAAAACCTTGTGAAGACTTACAGAAAACGTTTGACCTCTGTCATTGCCAACAAAGGGTATATAACAAAGTATTGAGATAAACTTTTGTTATTGACCAAATACTTATTTTCCACCATAATTTGCAAATAAATTCATAAAAAATCCTACAATGTGATTTTCTGGATTTTCTTTTCCTCATTTTGTCTGTCATAGTTGAAGTGTACCTATGATGAAAATTACAGGCCTCTCTCATCTTTTTAAGTGAGAGAACTTGCACAATTGGTGGCTGACTAAATACTTTTTTTCCCCACTGTATATAATAACAAATGTAATATCACATTTACATGTAGTATTTAGACCCTATAAACTGTACTTTGTTGAAGCACCTTTGGTAGGGATTACAGCCTCCAGTCTTCTTGGGTATGACGCTACAAGCTTGGCACACCTGTATTTGGGGAGTTTCTCCCATCCTTCTCTGCAGATCCCCCATCTCTGTCAGGTTGGATAGGGAGCGTCGCTGCACAACTATTTTCAGGTGTCTCCGGGGATGTTTGATCGGGATCATGTCCTGGCTCTGGCTGGGCCACTCAAGGACATTCAGAGACGTGTCCCGAAGCCACTCCTGTGTTGTCTTGGCTGTGTGCTTAGGGTCGTATTCCTGTTGGAAGGTGAACCTTCGCCCCTGTCTAAGGTCCGGAGCGCTCTGGAGCCGGTTTTCATCAAGGATCTCCCTGTGCTCCATTCATCTTTCCCTCAATCCTGACTAGTCTCCCAGCCCCTGCCACTGAATAACATCCCCGCAGCATCATGGTGCCACCACCATGCTTCACCCTATGTATGGTGCCAGGTTTCCTCCAGATGCGACGCTTGGCATTCAGGCCAAAGAATTCAATATTGGTTTCATATTGGTCTGAGAGTCTTTAGGTGCCTTTTGGCAAACTCCAAGCGAGCTGTCATGTGCCTTTTACTGAGGAGAGGCTTCGGTCTGGTCACTCTACTATAAAGGCCTGATTGGTGGAGTGCTGCAGAGATGGTTGTCTTTCTGGAAGGTTCTCCCATCTCCACAGGAATTCTGGAGCTCTGTCAGAGTGACCATCAGGTTCTTGTTCACCTCCCTGATCAAGGCCCTTCTCCCCCGATTGCTCAGTTTAGGTGGGCATCCAGCTCTAGGAAGAGTCTTGGTGTTTCCAAACTTCTTCCATTTAGGAATGATGGAGGCCACTGTGTTTTTGGGGACCTTCAATGCTGCAGACATTTTTTGGTACCCTTCCCCAGATCTGTGCCTCGACTCAATCCTGTCTCTGAGCACTACGGACAATTCCTTCGATCTCATGGCTTGGTTTTTGCTCTGACATGCACTGTCAACTGTGGGTTCTTATATAGACAGGTGTGTGCCTTTCCAAATCATGTCCAATCAATAGAATTTACTACAAGTGGACTCCAATCAAGTTTTAGAAACACTTCAAGGATGGTCAATGGAAACAGGATGCACCTGAGCTCAATTCCCAGTCTCACAGCAGAGGGTCTGAATACTTATGTAAATAAGGTATCTCAGTTTTTTTCTTTTAATACATAAAAAAAAAAAAAAAAAACTTTTAACGCTTTGTCATCATGGGGGTATTGTGATGTCATTATGGGGTATTGTGATGTCATCATGGGGTATTGTGATGTCATTATGGGGGTATTGTGATGTCATTATGGGGTATTGTGATGTCATTATGGGGGTATTGTGCTGTCATTATGGGGTATTGTGATGTCATTATGGGGTATTGTGATGTCATTATGGGGGTATTGTGCTGTCATTATGGGGGTATTGTGCTGTCATTATGGGGGTATTGTGCTGTCATTATGGGGGTATTGTGATGTCATTATGGGGTATTGTGCTGTCATTATGGGGGTATTGTGCTGTCATTATGGGGGTATTGTGATGTCATTATGGGGTATTGTGATGTCATTATGGGGGTATTGTGCTGTCATTATGGGGGTATTGTGCTGTCATTATGGGGGTATTGTGATGTCATTATGGGGTATTGTGATGTCATTATGGGGGTATTGTGATGTCATTGTGGGGTATTGTGATGTCATTATGGGGGTATTGTGTGTAGATTTCTGGGGAAATGTTTTTATTTAATCCATTTTAGAATGAGGCTGTAACATAACAAAATGTGGAAAAAGTCAAGTGGTCTGAGTACTTTCCGAAGGCACTGTATTTGGGACAAACATAAACTTCAACCTGGCCATAAATTAACTTAAAGACAAAGCAAGCAGGGCTTTCTATGCTATTAGGATCTGGCTCAAAATATTCTAATCAATAATAGAACCAATAGCACTGTATGGCAGTGAAGTGTGGGGTCCACTATACGGCAGTGAAGTGTGGGGTCCACTATATGGCAGTGAAGGGTGGGGTCCACTATACGGCAGTGAAGTGTGGGGTCCACTATACGGCAGTGAAGTGTGGGGTCCACTATACGGCAGTGAAGTGTGGGGTCCACTATACGGCAGTGAAGTGTGGGGTCCACTATATGGCAGTGAATTGTGGGGTCCACTATACGGCAGTGAAGTGTGGGGTCCACTATACGGCAGTGAAGTGTGGGGTCCACTATATGGCAGTGAAGTGTGGGGTCCACTATACGGCAGTGAAGTGTGGGGTCCACTATACGGCAGTGAATTGTGGGGTCCACTATACGGCAGTGAATTGTGGGGTCCACTATACGGCAGTGAAGTGTGGGGTCCACTATACGGCAGTGAAGTGTGGGGTCCACTATACGGCAGTGAATTGTGGGGTCCACTATACGGCAGTGAATTGTGGGGTCCGCTATATGGCAGTGAATTGTGGGGTCCACTATACGGCAGTGAAGTGTGGGGTCCGTTTACAAAGCAAGAATTTGCCAAATGGGACAAACACCCAACTGAAACACGGAATTGTGTAAAAGCCGCCTCAGAGTAGAGAGAACAAATACAAACAATGCATGCAGGGCCGAATCCCTCTTCAGATTATTATCCAGAAAAGAGACACCAAATGTTAGAATAATTTAAAAACAAGTGACCCCTACTCCTGCCATTACAAAGCCCTCAACTGCCAAGAGGTGACCGTAGCCAGCTGGTCCTGATGCTAAGTCCATATACCACTACCAACCCGACAAAGCCTCAGGACAGAAAATCTGGCCCAACCAAATATAAATATATCACTGATTGGAAAGACCAAAAATCGATGTGATCTTCAATGTTATTTGTCTCTAAACAGAGAGTACATGATGGCAGACTATCTGACCACTGTGACTGATAGAAAACAGAGGAAAACACGGACTAGGTACAGACTCTGCCCTCAGAGAGAGGTCGAGACAGAGCTGCATTTTCTCCAACACTGCCAGAAGTATACAGACTTAGTTGCAATTTCCTCCCCCAAAAGCTGAAAACAAATACAAAGATTTTGAAACCAAAACAGAAAGTACAACATCCAATATCTATTGGGAGAGAAATTAAAACTTTGTGCCATATTAAGATGCAAAATATATAGCTTCCTGCCGTACCTGTAGGGACAGCAAGTGCAATGACCAACCAATAACATTGCGACCTACAGTGGTTAAGTTGTACGTCGGGATGTTCCGGAACAAAAAGCCCTGGTGAGCTCTGAGAAACGCATAATAACTACTTTATAATAAAGATTTATCAGCGTTTTTCCGTAGCGGCACAGAGCAGCAGAGCAGCAGAGCAGCAGAGCAGTAGAGCAGTAGAGCAGTCGAGGAGCAGAGCAGCAGAGCAGTAGAGCAGCAGAGCAGCAGAGCAGCAGAGCAGCAGAGCAGTAGAGCAGTAGAGCAGCAGAGCAGCAGAGCAGCAGAGCAGTCGAGGAGCAGAGCAGTAGAGCAGTCGAGGAGCAGAGCAGTAGAGGAGTAGAGCAGCAGATCAGTAGAGCAGCAGAGCAGCAGAGCAGCAGAGCAGTCGAGGAGCAGAGCAGTAGAGCAGCAGAGCAGTAGAGCAGCAGAGCAGCAGAGCAGCAGAGCAGTAGAGGAGTAGAGCAGCAGAGCAGCAGAGCAGTCGAGGAGCAGAGCAGTAGAGCAGCAGAGCAGTAGAGCAGCAGAGCAGCAGAGCAGTAGAGCAGCAGAGCAGCAGAGCAGCAGAGCAGCAGAGCAGTAGAGGAGTAGAGCAGCAGAGCAGCAGAGCAGCAGAGCAGCAGAGCAGCAGAGCAGTAGAGCAGCAGAGCAGCAGAGCAGCAGAGCAGTAGAGCAGCAGAGCAGTAGAGCAGCAGAGCAGCAGAGCAGCAGAGCAGCAGAGCAGTAGAGGAGTAGAGCAGCAGAGCAGTAGAGGAGTAGAGTAGTAGAGTAGAGGTGCTTAACATTGGGAATGTCTTTTGCAGCTTAGGGTCCAGAAAAAATGTGGCCTTTATAAACATAATTTTACATGACTTTAGCAGAATATTTTAATACCTCACAAACGATTGAAATGACAGGCTACTTCGACACTGACAAATTGAAACCAATAAAAACGACCTGGTCTTGAATCAATCAATAGCCTAGGCCTAGGTGTGTGGAGGACAGACATATTACACAATATGAGGACGAAATTAAAGTCCTAAAAATGCTTTCCAGTTTCACTGACTCACCCCATGATGTTCGGCTGACTCACCCCATGATGTTCGGCTGACTCACCACATGATGTTCGGCTGACTCACCACATGATGTTCGGCTGACTCACCCCATGACGTTCGGCTGACTCACCCCATGACGTTCGGCTGACTCACCCCATGACGTTCGGCTGACTCACCCCATGACGTTCGGCTGACTCACCACATGATGTTCGGCTGACTCACCCCATGACGTTCGGCTGACTCACCACATGATGTTCGGCTGACTCACCCCATGACGTTCGGCTGACTCACCCCATGACGTTCGGCTGACTCACCCCATGACGTTCAGCTGACTCACCCCATGACGTTCAGCTGACTCACCCCATGACGTTCAGCTGACTCACCCCATGACGTTCAGCTGACTCACCCCATGACGTTCAGCTGACTCACCCCATGATGTTCAGCTGACTCACAGTTGACGGCCGATGCGCTCTTGCCAAAAGCTTATGTTGCTCTTGTTTTACATGGTGAAACACTGCTGTTCCCTCAATAGGCCTATTTGTTAGCCTACAGACAGATTAGAGTCTTCTCTTTTCAGTAGGAGCCATTTGCTTTCAAACCTGTGTTTTCACGCAATTGTAGACGATTTGAAATATTGCGAAAGGCCTGTATTGGCTGTTCCCCCCTGTAGGCTCTGCCTTGTTATTGGGCTACACACAATCCACAGCTAGGCTTTTTTTTAAATGTTATTTATAATAAGCTATTGGTCCTCTGTGGCTAAATTATAGCCCTACTCCTGGTGTAGTATTCTGAATTATTTCATTCATTTTTGAAGAGACTGCAGTAACTCTACTTTGGCCAAATGCATTTACATGTATCAGGCTGCAGCTCCTCCAGACCATGTATCAGGCTGCAGCTCCTCCAGAACATGTATCAGGCTGCAGCTCCTCCAGAACATGTATCAGGCTGCAGCTCCTCCAGAACATGTATCAGGCTGCAGCTCCTCCAGAACATGTATCAGGCTGCAGCTCCTCCAGAACATGTATCAGGCTGCAGATCCTCCAGAACATGTATCAGGCTGCAGCTCCTCCAGAACATGTATCAGGCTGCAGCTCCTCCAGAACATGTATCAGGCTGCAGCTCCTCCAGAACATTTATCAGGCTGCAGCTCCTCCAGAACATGTATCAGGCTGCAGCTCCTCCAGAACATGTATCAGGCTGCAGCTCCTCCAGAACATGTATCAGGCTGCAGCTCCTCCAGAACAAGTATCAGGCTGCAGCTCCTCCAGAACATATATCAGGCTGCAGCTCCTCCAGAACATGTATCAGGCTGCAGCTCCTCCAGAACATGTATCAGGCTGCAGCTCCTCCAGAACATATATCAGGCTGCAGCTCCTCCAGAACATGTATCAGGCTGCAGCTCCTCCAGAACATGTATCAGGCTGCAGCTCCTCCAGAACATGTATCAGGCTGCAGCTCCTCCAGAACATGTATCAGGCTGCAGCTCCTCCAGAACATGTATCAGGCTGCAGATCCTCCAGAACATGTATCAGGCTGCAGCTCCTCCAGAACATGTATCAGGCTGCAGCTCCTCCAGAACATGTATCAGGCTGCAGCTCCTCCAGAACATTTATCAGGCTGCAGCTCCTCCAGAACATGTATCAGGCTGCAGCTCCTCCAGAACATGTATCAGGCTGCAGATCCTCCAGAACATGTATCAGGCTGCAGCTCCTCCAGAACATGTATCAGGCTGCAGCTCCTCCAGAACATTTATCAGGCTGCAGCTCCTCCAGAACATGTATCAGGCTGCAGCTCCTCCAGAACATGTATCAGGCTGCAGATCCTCCAGAACATGTATCAGGCTGCAGCTCCTCCAGAACATGTATCAGGCTGCAGCTCCTCCAGAACATTTATCAGGCTGCAGCTCCTCCAGAACATGTATCAGGCTGCAGCTCCTCCAGAACATGTATCAGGCTGCAGCTCCTCCAGAACATGTATCAGGCTGCAGCTCCTCCAGAACAAGTATCAGGCTGCAGCTCCTCCAGAACATATATCAGGCTGCAGCTCCTCCAGAACATGTATCAGGCTGCAGCTCCTCCAGAACATATATCAGGCTGCAGCTCCTCCAGAACATGTATCAGGCTGCAGCTCCTCCAGAACCCTTCGCACAGCTGTGATTCTATCAGGAAATTAACGATGAAGTGCAATGCTGGAGAGATGAGAGTTGCAGGCTATCAGAGAGATCATAGAAAGTGAATGTCATTCTAGTTCTGTGAGGGATACAGGCGATGGCCACAGCAATGGCCATGCGTTGGTCTACATAGGCTATCAACGCAAATCAATTCTTAGAATATCAGGCACGTTTTCACATTATGTTTTTTTTTTAGGGGGCAATCAGGAGAATTACAAGGAGTCCACATGAATTAACTTTTGTTTATGCCACGAGAGGCACCGGATCCTGGAACACGGGTTTCCGGAACAAAACAGTCCAAAACTGAGAGGTGCCGGAAAATGTCTCTCACTATTGAATTATTGTCTTACTGTATTGTCCTGTTCATTATTATTAATGTTTTCCTATTATTATCTCTCTGCGTCATCATTGATGTGTCTATATGTTTACTTTGGCAATGTATGTGGTGACACTTTTCATGCCAGTAAAGCCTTTTGAATTTAACTGAGAGAGAGAGAGAGAGAGAGAGAGAGAGAGAGAGAGAGAGAGAGAGAGAGAGAGAGAGAGAGAGAGAGAGAGAGCGTGAGAGAGCGAGATAGTGAGAGAGAGACAGTGTGAGAGAGAAAGAGAGAGTGAGCGTGAGTGAGACAGCGAGAGAGAGAGACAGCGAGAGAGAGACAGTGTGTGAGAGAGAGAGAGAGAGAGAGAGAGAGAGAGAGAGAGAGAGAGAGAGAGAGAGAGAGAGAGAGAGAGTGAGTGAGCGTGAGTGAGAGGGAGAGAGACAGAGAGAGAGAGATAGAGAGACAGCGAGAGAGAGAGCGTGAGTGAGACAGCGAGAGAGAGAGAGAGAGAGAGTGAGCGTGAGTGAGACAGCGAGAGAGAGTGTGTGTCAGTGAATTTAAAAAAGAGACCAAATCCAAACTAACAAAATACGACATGAAGAGGCAGACCAGGCTTTGGTAGAAGTTATCCATCACGTTTATCCAGAACATACATGGCTTGTATTCCTAAACACAAACAACACAATGAGCATTTCACAACAATAACAATTTCAGAGCAACAGCCGCTGAGCTGGACCAAAACAGGATTAACCTGGTACTATGACTGTGTCGCATTGCCAATACACCACACCATAGTATGTACTAGTGCACCAGTTTGGGACACAGATCCTGTCATGAGACTTCTAATAGAGCAATAGAACGTTACGATTCGTAACCAATAATGTCTTCTTCTGTGTCCAAGCAACCATCCCACTTTACCTGGTCCTGATTGGACCATCCTGTTCTAACTGGTCCTGGTTGGACCATCCTGTTCTAACTGGTCCTGGTTGGACCATCCTGTTCTAACTGTTTGGACCATCCTGTTCTAACTGGTTGGACCATCCTGTTCTAACTGGTTGGACCATCCTGTTCTAACTGGTCCTGGTTGGCCCATCCTGTTCTAACTGGTTGGACCAACCTGTTCTAACTGGTCCTGGTTGGCCCATCCTGTTCTAACTGGTTGGACCATCCTGTTCTAACTGGTCCTGGTTGGACCATCCTGTTCTAACTGGTTGGACTATCCTGTTCTAACTGGTTGGACCATCCTGTTCTAACTGGTTGGACCATCCTGTTCTAACTGGTTGGACCATCCTGTTCTAACTGGTTGGACTATCCTGTTCTAACTGGTTGGACTATCCTGTTCTAACTGGTTGGACCATCCTGTTCTAACTGGTTGGACCATCCTGTTCTAACTGGTTGGACTATCCTGTTCTAACTGGTTGGACCATCCTGTTCTAACTGGTTGGACTATCCTGTTCTAACTGGTTGGACCATCCTGTTCTAACTGGTTGGACCATTCTGTTCTAACTGTTCCTGGTTGGACCATCCTGTTCTAACTGGTTGGACCATCCTTTTCTAACTGGTCCTGGTTGGACTATCCTGTTCTAACTGGTGGGACCACCCTGTTCTAACTGGTCCTGGTTGGACCATCCTGTTCCAACTGGTTGGACCATCCTGTTCTAACTGGTCCTGGTTGGACAATCCTGTTCTAACTGGTTGGACCAACCTGTTCTATCTGGTCCTGGTTGGACTATCCTGTTCTAACTGGTTGGACTATCCTGTTCTAACTGGTCCTGGTTGGCCCATCCTGTTCTAACTGGTTGGACCAACCTGTTCTAACTGGTCCTGGTTGGACTATCCTGTTCTAACTGGTTGGACTATCCTGTTCTAACTGGTCCTGGTTGGACCATCCTGTTCTAACCGGTTGGACCATCCTGTTCTTTGGATGTTGTAATTGAGTTGTATAAACACAGTGCATGTCATTCAGTTTATTGAATTTCCCTGGTTGGGCCTCCCGAGTGGCACAGCGGTCTATGGCACTGCAGTGCTTCAGGCGTCTCTCCAGATCCGGGTTCAATCCCGGGCTGTGTCACAGCCGGCCGTGACCAGGAGACGCATGAGGCGACGTACAATTGGCCCAGCGTCGTCCAGGTTAAGAGATGGTTTGGCCGGCCCGGGATGTCCTTGTCCTATTGCACTCTAGCAACTCCTGTGGCAGGTGCATGCACGCAGACAGGGCCGCCAGTATGGTGCTTCATCTTAAGATAAGAACATTGAATAAACAGACAAACAGTCAACAACGTCAGGCTTGATAAATGAAAATTGGCAGCAGAAAATGTTGAACCAAAAAATAACCTTGTTTAAAAATGGGAGGGTTTGACAATCGTGTGATTAAGCGATTATTGATTTAATATGACTCTATGTACATAGGGCATTAGTCTCTAAGGTACCGGGTGGCAGCCAGCTAGTAACAGTCTCTAAGGTGTCAGGCAGAGTACAGGGCAGTTGCTGGCCAGTGATGGCTGTTGAACAGTCTGATGGCCTGTAGATAGAAGCTGTTTCTCAGTCTATCGCTCCCGGCTTTGATACACCTGTACTGTCTCTGCCTTCTAGATGTAATAGGGTGATCAGGTCGTGGTTCGGGTGGCTCAGAGGTCCTTGATGATCTTCTTGGCGTTCCTATAATACCGGGGTGCTGTAGATGTCCTGGAGGGCAGGCAGTGTGCCCCGGCTGATGCGTTGGACAGCCATGCGGTTGCGGGTGGTTCAGTTGCCATACCAGGCGGTGATGTAGCCAGACAGAATGCTTTCGATGGTGCATCTGTAGAAAATCAAAATTTCTTTTGCGAATCTTCACCACGATGAGGGTGTTGTGGGGCCATTTCAGGTCCTTGGTGATGTCCACGCGTCTTGTGTCCAAGCCATTGAACTGCGACTCTACTTTGTCCCTGTGCTCTTGTTCTGCCTCTGATCTCCTTACAGAGGTCATAGCTGGTCATATTCCCGGTCGCCTTGCTGTGGTTCACGCTTTCAGTTTTGTGCGAATGCTGCCATCTATCCACAGGTTTTGGTTTGGATATGTTCTGATCGTCACCATTGGAACAACATCCTCCACACCTTTCCTGATGAACCCAGTGACCGAGGCAGTGTAATTGTCAATGTTATTCCCAGAGGCGACCTGGAACAAATCCCAGTCCACCTGATCAAAATAGTCCTGTAGCATAGATTCCGATCCTTGATGAAAACCTGCTCCACAGCGCTCAGGACCTCAGACTGGGGTGAAGGTTTACCTTCCAACAGGATAACAATCCTAAGCACACAGCCAAGACAAATGCAGGAGTGGCTTCAGGACAAGTCTCTGAATGTCCTTGAGTGGCCCAGCCAGAGCCCTGACTTGAACCCTATCGAACATCTCTGGAGGGACCTGAGATTAGCTGTGCAGCAAAGTGTTTTTTGTTTGAGCGTTTTATTGAACCGCTCGATGAGCCCATCCGTCTGTGAATACGGAGGTCCAGATCCGATGATCGTAGGGGGACCAGCGGGTTTCGGAAGTGTGCTTTTGGGACAGTGATTTGACACTCCGGGAATCTGTGACAATAGTCTTCCACAGCCCTCCTTATCCCGGGCCAGGGGAACCGGGCGGCGATCCGTTCCCGGGTCTTCTCCATTCCCAGGTGTGCCCCCAACAGATGGGTGTGGGCCTGCTGAGGAACGGTTCCCACATACCGCGGGCAGCAACAGTACCTCTTGAAGTTCCCCCTGTTGGTACTACACCTGATACAAAAGGTTATTCTTGATTTGGTCACTCACCCCCTGAAGTAGCTGGCCATCCATCGCTATCACTTGGGCTGCGGCGGCATTCAAGTTCGGATCCTCCCACTGGGTAGTCCAGAACTGTCCCCTTAGTTCGCATATGGAGGGTGTCTCAGCTGGTCCCTCAAAATTGATGAGTGGGAGGATGGGCTCCTCCTTTAGATGTTCACCAGGGGGGTCGGGTTCCAACGCCCCCTAGGACTCCGGACCCGTAGATACGGGTTTGTTAACCGCTTGCATAGGCGACGCATAGGCGATGGGTCGTCCTCTCTCTCGACTCCCGCCGGCTCGTACCTTTTTCTTCAGCTCATGCCTCCACAGTGCCGTGAACCTCGGACAATCTCGGAGGGGTACCGGCAACTCGGGTACGGCACCCACCATCATCTGGCAGCTCCCTTGTGGCGTCACGATGTTGACCTGTATAGACGGATACCGCTTGATGTTACCCCGCCACATTCGGTCCCCTGGGCCAGCAGGCTTGTGGTTATGAGCGTAGCCACACTCCCGGAGTCAAATAGAGCTTCGGTGTCGTGTCTGTCGACTTTCACCGGGACCATGGGTGCAGTTGGTTCATGGTGCACCCAACAGGAGATGACGTAGTTCACTGCATGGCCCACCTCGCCTCCGGGGCTCGCTGATGGCATTGACTCCTCTCGAGCCGGGCAATTCCATGCAAGGTGCCCCCGGGCGCCACACTCAAAACACCTCTTTTGGTCTCCAACACCTCTTTTGGTCTCCTCTCCCCCCGGCCGTCTATCCGTGAGTCTGTGGTCCTTTGGCCCTACTGACTGTCGGTTCGGAGTATATGGCGGTGAGGGTGTCCTTCCTTCCCCTCGGTCGGGTGTCCGACTCTGCCCGGCTCCCCTTCAGCAGGGCCTCTGTGTTCTGATGAGTCTTCACTGCCCCCAGGAGGTCCTCCAAGGTCTGGGGCGCGCGTAGACTCACTGCTCTCTTGAGTATCTCCCGTTGGAGACAGTCATAATTAGCCGCCTGTTCGCATAATTAGTAATTAGTACTAATTATGTGCATATCCTATTTTCTGGGCCTGAGTGGGAGGCATTTTACTTTGGCCACGCCAGACTCTCCAAAACGCACCAGCCAGCTGGTCTGCGCATGCTTTGAGGACACGGCTAGGGATTTGGGCCAGCAGCCTTGCGAGGGTTAACACGTTTAAATGTTTTACTCATGTTGGCTGTGGTGAAGGAGAGCCCGCAGGTTTTGGCGAGCAAAGAAGTTGTTTAGTTGGTCTGGGAGCAAGACATCGGTGTCCGCGACGGGGCTTGTTTTCTTTTTGTAGTCCGTGATTGACTGTAGACCTTGCCAAATACATCTCGAGCCGTTGAATTGCAACTCTACTTTGTTTCTATACTGACGCTTAGCTTGTTTGATTGCCTTGCGGAGGGAATAGCTACACTGTTTGTATTCGGTCATGTTTCCAGTCGCCTTGCCTTGATTAAAAGCAGTGGTTCGCGCTTCAAGTTTTGTACAAATGATGCCATCAATCCACGGTTTCTGGTTGGGGAAGGTTTTAATAGTTGCTATGGGTACAACATCACCGATGCACTTGCTAATAAACTCGCTCACCGAATCAGCGTATACGTCAAAGTTGTTGTCTGACGCTGTCCGGAACATATCCCAGTCCACGTGACCGAAGCAATCTTGAAGCGTGGAATAAGATTGGTCGGACCAGCATTGAACAGACCTGAGCACGGGCATTTCCTGTTTTAGTTTCTGTCTGTAGGCTGGGTCGTGGTCAGATTTGCCGAAAGGAGGGCGAGGGAGGGCTTTGTATGCGTCGCGGAAATTAGAGTAGCAATGATCTAAGGTTTTACCAGCCCGGGTCGCGCATTCGATATGCTGATAATTCTCTTGGTAGATAATGCGGTCAGCATTTGATCCTAAGGAATTCTATGTCAGGTGAACAAAAGGACTTCAGTTCCTGTATGTTGTTATGATCACACCACGTCTCGTTAATCATAAGACACACACCCCCGCTCTTCTTCTTACCATAGAGATGTTTGTTTCCGTCGGCGTGATGCGTGAAGAAACCAAGTGGCTGCACCGACTCTGATAAAGTATCCCGAGTAAGCCATGTTTTCCGTGACACAGAGAATGTTACAATCTCTGATGTCTCTCTGGAAGGCAACCCTTGCTCGAATTTCGTCTACCTTGTTGTAAAGAGACCGGACGTTGGCGAGTAGTATACTCGGGAGCGGTGGGCGATGTGTGTAATCAGCGCCTTGATTACTCACCAACAACAATCATCCCCAATTAGTCCTGGCCGGAGAGCCCGTCGAGACCTGGCACGTCCAGCAGAGGGAGCCATCGCCTCGTGATGTATACCACGTCTGTCAGCCCATACTTTTACAATCCAGCTTAGGCAGGGGCATATGGTCAGCACAGACCCCTGTGGGGTTCTAATGGCAGGGAGTGTGGGGGTGTCTCTGGGGGTTCTAGTGGCAGGGAGGGTGTGGGTGTCTCTGGGGGTTATAATGGCAGGGAGGGTGTTGGTGTCTCTGGGGGTTATAATGGCAGGGAGGGTGTGGGTGTCTCTGGGGGTTCTAGTGGCAGGGAGTGTGTGGGTGTCTCTGGGGGTTCTAGTGGCAAGGAGGGTGTGGGTGTCTGTGGGGGTTCTAGTGGCAGGGAGTGTGTGGTTGTCTCTGGGGGTTCTAGTGGCAGGGAGGGTGTGGGTGTCTGTTGGGTTCTAGTGGCAGGGAGTGTATGGGTGTCTGTGGGGTTCTAGTGGCAGGGAGGGTTTGGGTGTCTGTGGGGTAATAGTGGCAGGGAGGGTGTGGGTGTCTGTGGGGTTCTAGTGGCAGGGACGGTGTGGGTGTCTGTGGGTGTCTGTGGGGTTCTAGTGGCAGGGAGGGTGTGGGTGTCTGTGGGGTTCTAGTGGCAGGGAGGGTGTGGGTGTCTCTGGGGGTTCTAATGGCAGGGAGTGTGTGGGTGTCTCTGGGGGTTCTAGTGGCAGGGAGTGTGTGGGTGTCTCTGGGGGTTCTAGTGGCAGGGAGGGTGTGGGTGTCTCTGGGGGTTCTAGTGGCAGGGAGGGTGTGGGTGTCTGTGAGGTTCTAATGGCAGGGAGGGTGTGGGTGTCTCTGGGGTTCTAGAAGCAGGGAGTGTGTGGGTGTCTCTGGGGTTCTAGAAGCAGGGAGGGTGTGGGTGTCTCTGGGGTTCTAGAAGCAAGGAGTGTGTGGGTGTCTGTGTGGTTCTAGAAGCAGGGAGTGTGTGGGTGTCTCTGGGGTTCTAGTGGCAGGGAGGGTGTGGGTGTCTCTGGGGTTCTAGTGGCAGGGAGGGTGTGGGTGTCTCTGGGGTTCTAGTGGCAGGGAGGGTGTGGGTGTCTGTGGGGTTCTAGTAACAGGGAGTGTGTGGGTGTCTGTGGGGTTCTAGTGGCAGGGAGGGTGTGGGTGGCTCTGGGGGTTCTTGTGGCAGGGAGGGTGTGGGTGTCTCTGGGGGTTCTAGTGCCAGGAAGGGTGTTATTGTCTGTGGGGTTCTAATGGCAGGGAGGGTGTGGGTGTCTGTGGGGTTCTAGTGGCAGGGAGGGTGTGGGTGTCTGTGGGGTTCTAGTGGCAGGGAGGGTGTGGGTGTCTCTGGGGTTCTAATGGCAGGGAGTGTGTAGGTGTCTCTGGGGGTTCTAGTGGCAGGGAGTGTGTGGGTGTCTGTGAGGTTCTAGTGGCAGGGAGGGTGTGGGTGTCTGTGGGGTTATAGTGGCAGGGAGAGTGTGGGTGTCTCTGGGGGTTCTAGTGGCAGGGAGGGTGTGGGTGTCTCTGGTGTTCCAGTAGCAGGGAGGGTGTGGGTGTCTCCGGGGGTCTAGTGGCAGGGAGGGTGTGGGTGTCTCTGGGGTTCTAGTGGCAGTGAGTGTGTGGGTGCCTCTGGGGTTCTAGTGGCAGGGAGGGTGTGGGTGTCTCTGGGGTTCTAGAAGCAGGGAGGGTGTGGGTGTCTCTGGGGTTCTAGAAGCAGGGAGGGTGTAGGTGTCTCTGGGGTTCTAGAAGCAGGGAGTGTGTGGGTGTCTCTGGGGTTCTAGAAGCAGGGAGGGTGTGGGTGTCTCTGGGGTTCTAGTGGCAGGAAGGGTGTGGGTGTCTCTGGGGGTTCTAATGGCAGGGAGGGTGTGGGTGTCTCTGGGGTTCTAGAAGCAGGGAGGGTGTGGGTGTCTCTGGGGTTCTAGAAGCAGGGTGTGTGGGTGTCTGTGGGGTTCTAGGAGCAGGGAGGGTGTGGGTGTCTCTGGGGTTCTAGAAGCAAGGAGTGTGTGGGTGTCTGTGTGGTTCTAGAAGCAGGGAGTGTGTGGGTGTCTCTGGGGTTCTAGTGGCAGGGAGGGTGTGGGTGTCTCTGGGGTTCTAGGAGCAGGGAGTGTGTGGGTGTCTGTGGGGTTCTAGAAGCAGGGAGTGTGTGGGTGTCTGTGGGGTTCTAGTGGCAGGGAGGGTGTGGGTGTCTCTGGGGTTCTAGAAGCAGGGAGTGTGTGGGTGTCTCTGGGGTTCTAGTGGCAGGGAGGGTGTGGGTGTCTCTGGGGTTCTAGAAGCAGGGAGTGTGTGGGTGTCTGTGGGGTTCTAGAAGCAGGGAGGGTGTGGGTGTCTCTGGGGTTCTAGAAGCAGGGAGTGTGTGGGTGTCTGTGTGGTTCTAGAAGCAGGGAGTGTGTGGGTGTCTCTGGGGTTCTAGAAGCAGGGAGGGTGTAGGTGTCTCTGGGGTTCTAGAAGCAGGGAGTGTGTGGGTGTCTCTGGGGTTCTAGAAGCAGGGAGTGTGTGGGTGTCTCTGGGGTTCTAGAAGCAGGGAGGGTGTGGTTGTCTCTGGGGTTCTAGTGGCAGGGAGGGTGTAGGTGTCTCTGGGGGTTCTAATGGCAGGGAGGGTGTGGGTGTCTCTGGGGTTCTAGAAGCAGGGAGGGTGTGGGTGTCTCTGGGGTTCTAATGGCAGGGAGTGTGTGGGTGTCTCTGGGGGTTCTAGTGGCAGGGAGTGTGTGGGTGTCTGTGAGGTTCTAGTGGCAGGGAGGGTGTGGGTGTCTGTGGGGTTCTAGTGGCAGGGAGGGTGTAGGTTTCTCTGGGGTTCTAGAAGCAGGGAGGGTGTAGGTGTCTCTGGGGGTTCTAATGGCAGGGAGGGTGTGGGTGTCTCTGGGGTTCTTGAAGCAGGGAGGGTGTGGGTGTCTCTGGGGTTCTAGTGGCAGGGAGGGTGTGGGTGTCTCTGGGGTTCTAGAAGCAGGGAGGGTGTGGGTGTCTCTGGGGTTCTAGAAGCAGGGAGTGTGTGGGTGTCTCTGGGGTTCTAGAAGCAGGGAGGGTGTGGGTGTCTCTGGGGTTCTTGAAGCAGGGAGGGTGTGGGTGTCTCTAGGGTTCTAGTGGCAGGGAGGGTGTGGGTGTCTCTGGGGTTCTAGAAGCAGGGAGGGTGTGGGTGTCTCTGGGGTTCTAGAAGCAGGGAGTGTGTGGGTGTCTCTGGGGTTCTAGAAGCAGGGAGGGTGTGGGTGTCTCTGGGGTTCTTGAATCAGGGAGGGTGTGGGTGTCTCTGGGGTTCTAGTGGCAGGGAGGGTGTGGGTGTCTGTGGGGTTCTAGAAGCAGGGAGGGTGTGGGTGTCATGCATCTTTGTTCGTCCTACAAGATCCAAACGTTCCTCTTTCTCCCCTCTCTCCACTTTAATACACCTGTGTAAAAATGAATCGTTTATTCCTCATTTGATCATCTGGCTGTCATACACCCTTCTACATATGGGGTATATGTGTCTTTCTGTCCAGTCATTGTTAAAAGCATTTGTCTTGTTCTTTAAACTCTGCGGTGCTCTCCGCTGCCTCCTCTTTCTCCCCTCTCCCTCTTTCTCCCCTCTCCCTCTTTCTCCCCTCCCCTCTTTCTCCCCTCTCCCTCTTTCTCCCCTCTCCCTCTTTCTCCCCTCCCCTCTTTCTCCCATCTCCCTCTTTCTGCCCTCTCCTCTCCCTCTTTCTCCCCTCTCCCTCTTTCTCCCCTCTCCCTCTTTCTCCCCTCTCCCCTCTCCCTCTTTCTCCCCTCTCTCCTCTTTCTGCCCTCTCTCTCCCCTCTCCCTCTTTCTCTCCCCTCTCCCCTCTTTCTCTCCCTCTCTCCCTCTTTCTCCCCTCTCTCCCCTCTCTCCCCTCTTTCTCCCCTCTCCTCTCTTTTCTCCCCTCTCCTCCCTCCCTCTTTCTCCCCTCTCCCTCTTTTCTCCCCTCTCCCCTCTTTCTCCCCTCTCTCTCTCTCTCCCCTCTCCCTCTCCCTCTTTCTCCCCTCCCCCTCTTTCTCCCCTCTCTCCTCTTTCTCCCTCTCCCTCTTTTCTCCTCCCTCCCCTCTTTCTCCCTCTCCCTCTTTCTCTCCCCTCTCTCCCTCTTTCTCCTCCTCCTCTTTCTCCCTCTCCCTCTTTCTCCCTCTCCTCTTTCTCCCCCTCTCCCTATTTCTCCCTCCCCTCTTTCTCCCTCCCCCTCTTTCTCCCCTCTCTCTCCCCTCTCTTTCTCCCCTCTCTCCCTCTTTCTCCCTCTCTCCTCTCTTTCTCCCCTCTCCCTCTTTCTCCCCTCTCCCCTCTTTCTCCCTCTCTCCTCTTTCTCCCCATCTCCCTATTTCTCTCCCTCCCTCTTTCTCCCCTCTCTCCCCTCTCTTTCTCTCTCCCCTCTCTCCCTCTTTTCTCCCCTCCCCTCTTCTCTCCCCTCTCCCTATTTCTCTCCTCCCCTCTTTCTCCTCTTTCTGCCCTCTCCCTCTCTCCTCTTTCTCCCCTCTCCCTCTCTTCTCCCATCTCCCTCTTTCTCCTCCTCCCCTCTTTCTCCCTCTCTCTCCTCTTTCTCCTCTCCCTCTTTCTCCCCTCTCCCTATTTCTCCCCTCCCCTCTTTCTCCCCTCTCTTTCTGCCCTCTCCCCTCTCCCCCCTCTTTCTCTCCCCTCTCCCTCTTTCTCCCATCTCCTCTTTCTCTCTCCCCTCCTCTTTCTCTCTCCCTCTCCCCTCTTTCTCCTCCCCTCTCTCCCTCTCTCCCTCTTTCTCCCCTCTCTCTCTCCTCTTTCTGCCCTCTCCTCTTTCTCTCCCTCTCCTCTTTCTCCCATCTCCCTCTTTCTCCCTCCCTCTCTTTCCACCCATCTCCCTCTTTCTCCCATCTCCCTCTTTCTCCCCCTCTCCTCTTTCTCCCTCTCTCCCCTCTCCCTCTTTCTCCCCTCTCCCTCTTTCTGCCCTCTCCCCTCTCCCCCCTCTTTCTCCCCTCTCCCTCTTTCTCCCTCTTCTCTCCCTCTCTCTCTCTTCTCTTTCTCCTCTCTCCTTTTTCTCCCCCTCTCTCTCTCTCTCCTCTCCTCTTTCTCCCCCTCTCCCTCTCCATTATTCTCCCCTCTCCTCTTTCTCCCCTCCCCCTCTTTCTCCCCTCTCCCTCTTTTTCTCCCCTCTCCTCTCCTCTCCCCTCTTTTCTCCCTCTCCCTCTCTTCTCCCTCTTTCTCCCTCTCCCTCTTTCTCCCCTCTCCTCTCCTTCTTTCTCTCCCCCTCTCCTCTCTCTCCTCTTTCTCCCCTCTCTCCTCTCCTCTTTCTCCCTCTCTCCCTCTTTCTCCCTCCCTCCTCTTTTTCCCATCTCCCTCTTTCTCCCTCTCTCCTCTTTCTCCCTCTCCCCTCCCCTCTTTCTCCCTCTCTCTCCTCTTTCTCCCATCTCCCTCTTTCTCCCCTCCCTCTTTTCTCCCCTCTCTCCTCTTTCTCCCTCTCCCCCTCTCCCTCTTTCTCCCCTCCCCCTCTTTCTCCCATCTCCCTCTTTCTCCCATCTCCCTCTTTCTCCCATCTCCCTCTTTCTCCCCTCTCCCTCTTTCTCCCCCTCTCCCTCCCCCTCTTTCTCCCCCCCTCTCCTCTTTCTCCCCTCTCCCTCCTCCCCCTCTCTTTCTCCCCTCTCCCTCTTTCTCCCATCTCCCTCTTTCTCCCTCTCCCTATTTCTCCCCTCCCCTCTTTCTCCCTCTCCCTCCTCTTTCTCCCTCTCCCTCTTTCTCCCTCCCCTCTTTCTCCCCTCTCCTCTTCTCCCTCTCCCTCTCCCCTCTTTCTCCCCTCTCCCTCTTTCTCCCCTCTCCCCCCTCCCTCTTTCTGCCCTCTCCCTCGTTCTCCCCTCTTCCTCCTCCCTGCTACCCTTAGATCCCAGTGTGGGGAGGAAGAGGAGGTGATTGATAAATAGAGAAAGGTGATAGTGCTGCAATGGTCAAAAGTAGTGCACTACGTAGGGAATAGTGTGCCATTAGTGACTGGAATAGGCCTCTAGATGAAAGAGAAGATGGATGATCTTTGGTCCTGTGTTGTTGCAGTGGTTTGTCTTTGCTCAATTTGCTGGGTGTGCGTGTCGGCCTCTACCGTACCTCTGGAGCATCTGTAGTCCCTTGCCAAGGGAGGCAGAAAGAAGTTATTAATGAATATCTTCTATGGCGGGCGGAGAGGGAAAAAGGCCTGAGCCAGGCTCTGCTGATGCTGCCGTTCATTAATCAGCCCTCAGCCCCCTCACGGCTGGGAGAAGAGTGAGCGGAACAGCACAATTACTGACCGTCACTGCACTTTTCAGACACGGGGTCTCTCATCTTAAAGGGGTAATCTACGATTGGAGAAAAAAAAAAAAGTACTTTTAAATTAATTATATTGATTCTTGAAGAATATAACTTATAATTGCCTCATGGGCTTAGATCAACTGTCGTATCCCATAAAACCCGCCAAATGTAAGCTTATTTTGCTTGATTGTTCGTTTACTAGAATAAACAAAAACATTGTAATGACCTCATAGATCATAAACGAGAGAATGTCCACGACAGTTCTCAACTTCTAGAATGGACGGTTTATTGACGCTAAACTCGCAGGGCCTTAGCCTACGCTAAATAAATCCAATAAAAAACAATCACAGCTACTCATATCACAGTCGGGACATGAAAAGAGAGAGCAATGCCAGCACGGCAATATAACAGATATGCAGTGCCCAGCTTTCTTTTCACTGTGTGGTGATGCCGCTCTTCTCTGTCTCAGCCGTTACGCCTTTAAAGGTCCTCTGCTGCCCTTCTCTGTCTCAGCCGTTATGCCTTTAAAGGTCCTCTGCTGCTCTTCTCTGTCTCAGCCGTTATGCCTTTAAAGGTCCTCTGCTGCTCTTCTCTTTCTCAGCCGTTACGCCTTTAAAGGTCCTCTGCTGCTCTTCTCTTTCTCAGCCGTTACGCCTTTAAAGGTCCTCTCCTGCTCTTCTCTGTCTCAGCCATTACGCCTTTAAAGGTCCTCTGCTGCCCTTCTCTGTCTCAGCCGTTACGCCTTTAAAGGTCCTCTCCTGCTCTTCTCTGTCTCAGCCGTTATGCCTTTAAAGGTCCTCTGCTGCCCTTCTCTGTCTCAGCCGTTATGCCTTTAAAGGTCCTCTCCTGCTCTTCTCTGTCTCAGCCGTTACGCCTTTAAAGGTCCTCTGCTGCCCTTCTCTGTCTCAGCCGTTATGCCTTTAAAGGTCCTCTGCTGCTCTTCTCTTTCTCAGCCGTTATGCCTTTAAAGGTCCTCTGCTGCTCTTCTCTTTCTCAGCCGTTATGCCTTTAAAGGTCCTCTGCTGCTCTTCTCTGTCTCAGCCGTTATGCCTATAAAGGTCCTCTGCTGCTCTTCTCTGCTGATTAGAAAGAGAAGGAAATTAATGGTCATATAATCTGCCTAATGATGATATTGATCTGTGAAGGATTAATAATATGGCTTGTGCATCTCCCCACCCCTCCCATGAAGAAAGAATGAATCTCTCCCCGTCTCCTTTCATTGTTCTGATTCATTTTTTTTGATTACCTAACGGACTGAAATTAAACTGGAGCCTAAGCAATTTTATGAAGGTAATTTGCATGTTGTCTCAGAGTATCTCTCTCTCTGTATCTAAAGACCCAAGACAAGACAAAGACCCTGGTATTTATGAAAGGAGTGATCGCTTGCTTGCTCTCTCTCTCTCTCTCTCTCTCTCTCTCTCTCTCTCTCTCTCTCTCTCTCTCTCTCTCTCTTTGTATCTCCCTCTCTGTCTATCTCTCAATTCAATTCAAACAGGCTTTATTGACATGGGAAACATATGCCAAAGCAAGTGAAATAATCTCTCAGTATCTCTCAATCTCTCATAATCTCTGCCCTAATTTGTTCGACAGAAACTAGTTTTCGTTACAATATGTTTTCCGTTTGGAGTAAACGGTTTCTGTTGGAACAGAGAAAACGTTCTGAAACAGATTCGGCATTATGATAATACACTACTGGTTTATGTGTTGGTATCAGGCACTTCTATATATTACACTCAGACACATCAGAAAGACCAGAGTGACACGGTATTACTCTGTCCACCACCCACCATGCACCACTCTGCTGGTTAGAAGCCTGAAATTAGTTATTTGTCTTTTCTCATCTCTCTAGAAACACAGGGCAGAAATCCCATCTCTCCTATATATGGGCGAGAGAGAGAGAGAGAGAGAGAGAGAGAGAGAGAGAGAGAGAGAGAGAGAGAGACGGGAAAATCTCCCTCTACTATTGCAGGCAGAGCAGAGATGTGTCAGGAATTGTCCTCCCTGCTTCTGGTCTAACGGTACAGACACATTGAGAAATCTGACTGCCAATAGATATATACAGTGCCATCAGAAAGTATTCAAACCCCTTGACTCATTCCACATTTTGTTGTGTTACAGCCTGAATTCAAAATGGATTCAATATATGTTTTTCTCTCCCATCTACACACAATACCCCCAAACAACAAAGTGAAAACATGTCTTTAGAATTTTGTGCAAATGTATTGAAAATGAAATACAGAAATATAGCAACCCCTGACTCAAAACTTCATAGAATCACCTTTGTCAGCGATTACAGCTGTGAGTCTCTAAGAGATTTCCACACCTGGATTGTGCAACATTGGCCCATTGTTCTTTTCAAACTTCTTCAAGCTCTGTCGAATTGGTTGTTCATCATTGCTAGACAACCATTTTCAGGTCTGGCCATAGATTCTCAAGTAGATTTATGTCAAAACTGTAACTTGGACACTCAGGAACGTTCACTGTCGTCTTGGTAAGCAACTCCAGTATAGATTTAGCCTTGTGTTTTAGGTTACTGTCCTGCTGAAGTACCTGCTACCAGTACAGAGTAGATGTCCAGGGGTATGAGGTAATAACATGGCTATATACACCGGGTACCAGTACAGAGTAGATGTGCAGGGGTACGAGGTAATAACTTGGCTATATACACCGGGTACCAGTACAGAGTAGATGTGCAGGGGTATGAGGTAATAACTTGGCTATACACACCGGGTACCAGTACAGAGTAGATGTCCAGGGGTATGAGGAAATAACATGGCTATATACACAGGGAACCAGTACAGAGTAGATGTGCAGGGGTACGAGGTAATAACATGGCTATATACACAGGGTACCAGTACAGAGTAGATGTGCAGGGGTATGAGGTAATAACATGGCTATATACACAGGGTACCAGTACAGAGTAGATGTGCAGGGGTATGAGGTAATAACTTGGCTATATACACAGGGTACCAGTACAGAGTAGATGTCCAGGGGTATGAGGTAATACCATGGCTATATAAACAGGGTACCAGTACAGAGTAGATGTGCAGGGGTATGAGGTAATAACATGGCTAAATAAACCGGGTACCAGTACAGAGTAGATGTGCAGGGGTATGAGGTAATAACATGGCTATATACACCGAGTACCAGTACAGAGTAGATGTGCAGGGGTATGAGGTAATAACATGGCTATATACACAGGGTACCAGTACAGAGTAGATGTGCAGGGGTATGAGGTAATAACATGGCTATATACAAAGGGTACCAGTACAGAGTAGATGTCCAGGGGTATGAGGTAATAACATGGCTATATACACAGGGTACCAGTACAGAGTAGATGTGCAGGGGTATGAGGTAATAACATGGCTATATACACAGGGTACCAGTACAGAGTAGATGTGCAGGGGTATGAGGTAATAACTTGGCAGTACACACAGGGTACCAGTACAGAGTAGATGTGCAGGGGTATGAGGTAATAACTTGGCAGTACACACAGGGTACCAGTACAGAGTAGATGTGCAGGGTATGAGGTAATAACTTGGCTATATACACAGGGTACCAGTACAGAGTAGATGTCCAGGGGTATGAGGTAATACCATGGCTATATAAACAGGGTACCAGTACAGAGTAGATGTGCAGGGGTATGAGGTAATAACATGGCTAAATAAACCGGGTACCAGTACAGAGTAGATGTGCAGGGTATGAGGTAATAACATGGCTATATACACCGAGTACCAGTACAGAGTAGATGTGCAGGGGTATGAGGTAATAACATGGCTATATACACAGGGTACCAGTACAGAGTAGATGTGCAGGGGTATGAGGTAATAACATGGCTATATACACAGGGTACCAGTACAGAGTAGATGTGCAGGGGTATGAGGTAATAACTTGGCAGTACACACAGGGTACCAGTACAGAGTAGATGTGCAGGGGTATGAGGTAATAACATGGCTATATCCAAAGGGTACCAGTACAGAGTAGATGTGCAGGGGTATGAGGTAATAACATGGCTATATACACAGGGTACCAGTACAGAGTAGATGTGCAGGGTATGAGGTAATAACATGGCTATATACACAGGGTACCAGTACAGAGTAGATGTGCAGGGGTATGAGGTAATAACTTGGCTATATACACAGGGTACCAGTACAGAGTAGATGTGCAGGGGTATGAGGTAATAACATGGCTATATACACAGGGTACCAGTACAGAGTAGATGTGCAGGGGTATGAGGTAATAACATGGCTATATACACAGGGTACCAGTACAGAGTAGATGTGCAGGGGTATGAGGTAATAACATGGCTATATACACAGGGTACCAGTACAGAGTAGATGTGCTGGGGTATGAGGTAATAACTTGGCTATATACACAGGGTACCAGTACAGAGTAGATGTGCAGGGGTATGAGGTAATAACATGGCTATATACACAGGGTACCAGTACAGAGTAAATGTGCAGGGGTATGAGGTAATACTTTGGTTATATACACAGGGTACCAGTACAGAGTATATGTGCAGGGGTATGAGGCAATAACTTGGCTATATACACAGGGTACCAGTACAGAGTAGATGTGCAGGGGTATGAGGTAATAACTTGGCTATATACACAGGGTACCAGTACAGAGTAGATGTGCAGGGGTATGAGGTAATAACTTGGCAGTACACACAGGGTACCAGTACAGAGTAGATGTGCAGGGGTATGAGGAAATAACTTGGCTATATACACAGGGTACCAGTACAGAGTAGATGTGCAGGGGTACGAGGTAATAACATGGCTATATACACAGGGTACCAGTACAGAGTAGATTTGCAGGGGTACGAGGTAATAACATGGCTATGTACACAGGGTACCAGTACAGAGTAGATGTGCAGGGGTATGAGGTAATAACTTGGCTATATACACAGGGTACCAGTACAGAGTAGATGTGCAGGGGTATGAGGTAATAACATGGCTATATACACAGGGTACCAGTACAGAGTAGATGTGCAGGGGTATGAGGAAATATCTTGGCTATATACACAGGGTACCAGTACAGAGTAGATGTGCAGGGGTATGAGGTAATAACATGGCTATATACACAGGGTACCAGTACAGAGTAGATTTGCAGGGTACGAGGTAATAACATGGCTATATACACAGGGAACCAGTACAGAGTAGATTTGCAGGGGTATGAGGTAATAACATGGCTATATACACAGGGTACCAGTACAGAGTAGATGTGCAGGGGTATGAGGTAATAACATGGCTATATACACAGGGAACCAGTACAGAGTAGATTTGCAGGGTATGAGGTAATAACATGGCTATATACACAGGGTACCAGTACAGAGTAGATGTGCAGGGGTATGAGGTAATAACATGGCTATATACACAGGGTACCAGTACAGAGTAGATGTGCAGGGGGTATGAGGTAATAACTTGGCTATATACACAGGGTACCAGTACAGAGTAGATGTGCAGGGGTATGAGGTAATAACATGGCTTTATACACAGGGTACCAGTACAGAGTAGATGTGCAGGGGTATGAGGAAATAACTTGGCTATATACACAGGGTACCAGTACAGAGTAGATGTGCAGGGGTATGAGGTAATAACATGGCTATATACACAGGGTACCAGTACAGAGTAGATTTGCAGGGGTACGAGGTAATAACATGGCTATATACACAGGGAACCAGTACAGAGTAGATTTGCAGGGTATGAGGTAATAACATGGCTATATACACAGGGTACCAGTACAGAGTAGATGTGCAGGGGTATGAGGTAATAACTTGGCTATATACACAGGGTACCAGTACAGAGTAGATGTGCAGGGGTATGAGGTAATAACATGGCTATATACACAGGGTACCAGTACAGAGTAGATTTGCAGGGGTACGAGGTAATAACATGGCTATATACACAGGGAACCAGTACAGAGTAGATTTGCAGGGGTATGAGGTAATAACATGGCTATATACACAGGGTACCAGTACAGAGTAGATGTGCAGGGGTATGAGGTAATAACTTGGCTATATACACAGGGTACCAGTACAGAGTAGATGTGCAGGGGTATGAGGTAATAACATGGCTATATACACAGGGTACCAGTACAGAGTAGATTTGCAGGGGTACGAGGTAATAACATGGCTATATACACAGGGAACCAGTACAGAGTAGATTTGCAGGGGTATGAGGTAATAACATGGCTATATACACAGGGTACCAGTACAGAGTAGATGTGCAGGGGTATGAGGTAATAACTTGGCTATATACACAGGGTACCAGTACAGAGTAGATGTGCAGGGGTATGAGGTAATAACATGGCTATACACACAGGCTACCAGTACAGAGTAGATGTGCAGGGGTACGAGGTAATAACATGGCTATATACACAGGGAACCAGTACAGAGTAGATGTGCAGGGGTATGAGGTAATAACATGGCTATATACACAGGGTACCAGTACAGAGTAGATGTGCAGGGGTACGAGGTAATAACTTGGCTATATACACAGGGTACCAGTACAGAGTAGATGTGCAGGGGTACGAGGTAATAACTTGGCAGTACACACAGGGTACCAGTACAGAATAGATGTGCAGGGGTATGAGGTAATAACTTGGCAGTACACACAGGGTACCAGTACAGAGTAGATGTGCAGGGGTACGAGGTAATAACTTGGCTATATACACAGGGTACCAGTACAGAGTAGATGTGCAGGGGTACGAGGTAATAACTTGGCAGTACACACAGGGTACCAGTACAGAGTAGATGTGCAGGGGTACGAGGTAATAACATGGCTATATACACAGGGTACCAGTACAGAGTAGATGTGCAGGGGTATGAGGTAATAACTTGGCTATATACACAGGGTACCAGTACAGAGTAGATGTGCAGGGGTATGAGGTAATAACATGGCTATATACACAGGGTACCAGTACAGAGTAGATGTGCAGGGGTACGAGGTAATAACTTGGCTATATACACAGGGTACCAGTACAGAGTAGATGTGCAGGGGTATGAGGTAATAACTTGGCTATATACACAGGGTACCAGTACAGAGTAGATGTGCAGGGGTATGAGGTAATAACATGGCTATACACACAGGCTACCAGTACAGAGTAGATGTGCAGGGGTACGAGGTAATAACATGGCTATATACACAGGGAACCAGTACAGAGTAGATGTGCAGGGGTATGAGGTAATAACTTGGCTATATACACAGGGTACCAGTACAGAGTAGATGTGCAGGGGTACGAGGTAATAACTTGGCTATATACACAGGGTACCAGTACAGAGTAGATGTGCAGGGGTATGAGGTAATAACTTGGCTATACACACAGGGTACCAGTACAGAGTAGATGTGCAGGGGTATGAGGTAATAACTTGGCAGTACACACAGGGTACCAGTACAGAGTAGATGTGCAGGGGTATGAGGTAATAACTTGGCTATATACACAGGGTACCAGTACAGAGTAGATGTGCAGGGGTATGAGGTAATAACATGGCTATATTCACAGGCTACCAGTACAGAGTAGATGTGCAGGGGTATGAGGTAATAACATGGCTATATACACAGGGAACCAGTACAGAGTAGATGTGCAGGGGTATGAGGTAATAACTTGGCTATATACACAGGGTACCAGTACAGAGTAGATGTGCAGGGGTACGAGGTAATAACTTGGCTATATACACAGGGTACCAGTACAGAGTAGATGTGCAGGGGTACGAGGTAATAACTTGGCAGTACACACAGGGTACCAGTACAGAGTAGATGTGCAGGGGTATGAGGTAATAACATGGCTATATACACAGGGTACCAGTACAGAGTAGATGTGCAGGGGTATGAGGTAATAACTTGGCTATATACACAGGGTACCAGTACAGAGTAGATGTGCAGGGGTATGAGGTAATAACATGGCTATATACACAGGGTACCAGTACAGAGTAGATGTGCAGGGTATGAGGTAATAACATGGCTATATACACAGGGTACCAGTACAGAGTAGATGTGCAGGGGTATGAGGTAATAACTTGGCTATATACACAGGGTACCAGTACAGAGTAGATGTGCAGGGGTATGAGGTAATAACATGGCTATATACACAGGGTACCAGTACAGAGTAGATGTGCAGGGGTATGAGGTAATAACATGGCTATATACACAGGGTACCAGTACAGAGTAGATGTGCAGGGGTATGAGGAAATAACTTGGCTATATACACAGGGTACCAGTACAGAGTAGATGTGCAGGGGTATGAGGTAATAACATGGCTATATACACAGGGTACCAGTACAGAGTAGATTTGCAGGGGTATGAGGTAATAACATGGCTATATACACAGGAAACCAGTACAGAGTAGATTTGCAGGGGTATGAGGTAATAACATGGCTATATACACAGGGTACCAGTACAGAGTAGATGTGCAGGGGTATGAGGTAATAACTTGGCTATATACACAGGGTACCAGTACAGAGTAGATGTGCAGGGGTATGAGGTAATAACATGGCTATATTCACAGGCTACCAGTACAGAGTAGATGTGCAGGGTATGAGGTAATAACATGGCTATATACACAGGGAACCAGTACAGAGTAGATGTGCAGGGGTATGAGGTAATAACTTGGCTATATACACAGGGTACCAGTACAGAGTAGATGTGCAGGGGTATGAGGTAATAACTTGGCTATATACACAGGGTACCAGTACAGAGTAGATGTGCAGGGGTACGAGGTAATAACTTGGCAGTACACACAGGGTACCAGTACAGAATAGATGTGCAGGGGTATGAGGTAATAACTTGGCAGTACACACAGGGTACCAGTACAGAGTAGATGTGCAGGGGCATGAGGTAATAACTTGGCTATATACACAGGGTACCAGTACAGAGTAGATGTGCAGGGGTACGAGGTAATAACTTGGCAGTACACACAGGGTACCAGTACAGAGTAGATGTGCAGGGGTACGAGGTAATAACATGGCTATATACACAGGGTACCAGTACAGAGTAGATGTGCAGGGGTATGAGGTAATAACTTGGCTATATACACAGGGTACCAGTACAGAGTAGATGTGCAGGGGTATGAGGTAATAACATGGCTATATACACAGGGTACCAGTACAGAGTAGATGTGCAGGGGTACGAGGTAATAACTTGGCTATATACACAGGGTACCAGTACAGAGTAGATGTGCAGGGGTATGAGGTAATAACTTGGCTATATACACAGGGTACCAGTACAGAGTAGATGTGCAGGGGTATGAGGTAATAACATGGCTATACACACAGGCTACCAGTACAGAGTAGATGTGCAGGGGTACGAGGTAATAACATGGCTATATACACAGGGAACCAGTACAGAGTAGATGTGCAGGGGTATGAGGTAATAACTTGGCTATATACACAGGGTACCAGTACAGAGTAGATGTGCAGGGGTACGAGGTAATAACTTGGCTATATACACAGGGTACCAGTACAGAGTAGATGTGCAGGGGTATGAGGTAATAACATGGCTATATACACAGGGTACCAGTACAGAGTAGATGTGCAGGGGTATGAGGAAATAACTTGGCTATATACACAGGGTACCAGTACAGAGTAGATGTGCAGGGGTATGAGGTAATAACATGGCTATATACACAGGGTACCAGTACAGAGTAGATTTGCAGGGGTATGAGGTAATAACATGGCTATATACACAGGGAACCAGTACAGAGTAGATTTGCAGAGGTATGAGGTAATAACATGGCTATATACACAGGGTACCAGTACAGAGTAGATGTGCAGGGGTATGAGGTAATAACATGGCTATATACACAGGGAACCAGTACAGAGTAGATTTGCAGGGGTATGAGGTAATAACATGGCTATATACACAGGGTACCAGTACAGAGTAGATGTGCAGGGGTATGAGGTAATAACATGGCTATATACACAGGGTACCAGTACAGAGTAGATGTGCAGGGTATGAGGTAATAACTTGGCTATATACACAGGGTACCAGTACAGAGTAGATGTGCAGGGGTATGAGGTAATAACATGGCTTTATACACAGGGTACCAGTACAGAGTAGATGTGCAGGGGTATGAGGAAATAACTTGGCTATATACACAGGGTACCAGTACAGAGTAGATGTGCAGGGGTATGAGGTAATAACATGGCTATATACACAGGGTACCAGTACAGAGTAGATTTGCAGGGGTATGAGGTAATAACATGGCTATATACACAGGGAACCAGTACAGAGTAGATTTGCAGGGGTATGAGGTAATAACATGGCTATATACACAGGGTACCAGTACAGAGTAGATGTGCAGGGGTATGAGGTAATAACATGGCTATATACACAGGGTACCAGTACAGAGTAGATGTGCAGGGGTATGAGGTAATAACATGGCTATATACACAGGGTACCAGTACAGAGTAGATGTGCAGGGGTATGAGGTAATAACTTGGCTATATACACAGGGTACCAGTACAGAGTAGATGTGCAGGGGTATGAGGTAATAACATGGCTTTATACACAGGGTACCAGTACAGAGTAGATGTGCAGGGGTATGAGGAAATAACTTGGCTATATACACAGGGTACCAGTACAGAGTAGATGTGCAGGGGTATGAGGTAATAACATGGCTATATACACAGGGTACCAGTACAGAGTAGATTTGCAGGGGTACGAGGTAATAACATGGCTATATACACAGGGAACCAGTACAGAGTAGATTTGCAGGGGTATGAGGTAATAACATGGCTATATACACAGGGTACCAGTACAGAGTAGATGTGCAGGGGTATGAGGTAATAACTTGGCTATATACACAGGGTACCAGTACAGAGTAGATGTGCAGGGGTATGAGGTAATAACATGGCTATATACACAGGGTACCAGTACAGAGTAGATTTGCAGGGGTATGAGGTAATAACATGGCTATATACACAGGGAACCAGTACAGAGTAGATTTGCAGGGGTATGAGGTAATAACATGGCTATATACACAGGGTACCAGTACAGAGTAGATGTGCAGGGGGTATGAGGTAATAACTTGGCTATATACACAGGGTACCAGTACAGAGTAGATGTGCAGGGGTATGAGGTAATAACATGGCTATATACACAGGGTACCAGTACAGAGTAGATTTGCAGGGGTATGAGGTAATAACATGGCTATATACACAGGGAACCAGTACAGAGTAGATTTGCAGGGGTATGAGGTAATAACATGGCTATATACACAGGGTACCAGTACAGAGTAGATGTGCAGGGGTATGAGGTAATAACTTGGCTATATACACAGGGTACCAGTACAGAGTAGATGTGCAGGGGTATGAGGTAATAACATGGCTATATTCACAGGCTACCAGTACAGAGTAGATGTGCAGGGGTACGAGGTAATAACATGGCTATATACACAGGGAACCAGTACAGAGTAGATGTGCAGGGGTATGAGGTAATAACTTGGCTATATACACAGGGTACCAGTACAGAGTAGATGTGCAGGGGTACGAGGTAATAACATGGCTATATACACAGGGTACCAGTACAGAGTAGATGTGCAGGGGCATGAGGTAATAACTTGGCAGTACACACAGGGTACCAGTACAGAGTAGATGTGCAGGGGTATGAGGTAATAACTTGGCAGTACACACAGGGTACCAGTACAGAGTAGATGTGCAGGGGTACGAGGTAATAACTTGGCTATATACACAGGGTACCAGTACAGAGTAGATGTGCAGGGGTACGAGGTAATAACTTGGCAGTACACACAGGGTACCAGTACAGAGTAGATGTGCAGGGGTATGAGGTAATAACATGGCTATATACACAGGGTACCAGTACAGAGTAGATGTGCAGGGGGTATGAGGTAATAACTTGGCTATATACACAGGGTACCAGTACAGAGTAGATGTGCAGGGGTATGAGGTAATAACATGGCTATATACACAGGGTACCAGTACAGAGTAGATGTGCAGGGGTATGAGGTAATAACTTGGCTATATACACAGGGTACCAGTACAGAGTAGATGTGCAGGGGTATGAGGTAATAACTTGGCTATATACACAGGGTACCAGTACAGAGTAGATGTGCAGGGGTATGAGGTAATAACATGGCTATACACACAGGCTACCAGTACAGAGTAGATGTGCAGGGGTACGAGGTAATAACATGGCTATATACACAGGGAACCAGTACAGAGTAGATGTGCAGGGGTATGAGGTAATAACTTGGCTATATACACAGGGTACCAGTACAGAGTAGATGTGCAGGGGTACGAGGTAATAACTTGGCTATATACACAGGGTACCAGTACAGAGTAGATGTGCAGGGGTACGAGGTAATAACTTGGCAGTACACACAGGGTACCAGTACAGAGTAGATGTGCAGGGGTATGAGGTAATTACTTGGCAGTACACACAGGGTACCAGTACAGAGTAGATGTGCAGGGGTACGAGGTAATAACTTGGCTATATACACAGGGTACCAGTACAGAGTAGATGTGCAGGGGTACGAGGTAATAACTTGGCAGTACACACAGGGTACCAGTACAGAGTAGATGTGCAGGGGTACGAGGTAATAACATGGCTATATACACAGGGTACCAGTACAGAGTAGATGTGCAGGGGTATGAGGTAATAACTTGGCTATATACACAGGGTACCAGTACAGAGTAGATGTGCAGGGGTACGAGGTAATTGAGGTATATATGTACATATAACTAAAAGAGTTCATGCCTAAAGGGTCAATGCAGATAGTCCAGGTAGCTATTTGGTGAACTATTTAACGAACTGTTCAGCAGTCTGATGGCTCGGGGGTAGAAGCTGTTCAGCGTCCTGTTGGTGAACTATTTAACGAACTGTTCAGCAGTCTGATGGCTCGAGGTAGAAGCTGTTCAGCGTCCTGTTGGTGAACTATTTAACGAACTGTTCAGCAGTCTGATGGCTCGGGGTTAGAAGCTGTTCAGCGTCCTGTTGGTGAACTATTTAACGAACTGTTCAGCAGTCTGATGGCTCGGGGGTAGAAGCTGTTCAGCGTCCTGTTGGTGAACTATTTAACGAACTGTTCAGCAGTCTGATGGCTCGGGGGGGTAGAAGCTGTTCAGGGACCTGTTGGTTCCAGACTAGGTGCATTGGTACCGCTTGCCGTGCGGTAGCATAGAGAACGGTCTATGACTTGGGAGGTTGGAGTCTTTTGACAATTTTTTCGGGCCTTCCTCTGACACCGCCTGGTATAGAGGTCCTGGATGGCAGGAAGCTCGGCCCCAGTGATGAACCGCAGGAGGCCGTTCTTTCTTTTGCTAGAACAAGAGATGTCCCTGACGCAGAGCTAGTCTTCGCATCTGTTCCATCTCTCTAAAGGAGTTTTGTGCTTGAATATTTATTGTTGTTATGTTCAGTTTGATAATGTGCATCTACTCATTAGTTAGCTAGCTAGCTGGCAAGTAACACACACACTTCATATGAAACCAAACTGTTCTATGTGAACAACAAAACATCGAACTGCCGACACTGGGCAGAGGTGCTAAGTACCTATCAGGCTGTCAGACTTCTCCGTGTGTCTGACCCTTTACCATGTGTCCCAAACGGCACCCTATTCTCTATTTAGTGCACTACTTTTATACCAGGGCCCATAGGGAATAGGGTACCATTTGGGACGTACACTTGTTAGCTTTTGGCCCATTCACTACATAGTTTCAGCTGCTGTCAGAATGCCATGTGTTTGCCCTGCTGGAAAACACTGAATAAAGCAAAGCACACCGAAATAGAAGCCTAATGAGCTGTAGGTCTGAGACGTAGGCCCAAATGGCACCCTATTCCCTACATAGTACACTTCTTTTTGACCAGGACTCTCAGGCGAAGCGCTTCCATCATGGTTGTCCTCCAGTTTTCTCGTGGTTGACTGTAGCTCCCTGATCTCACTATGCTGCTGTTTCACCTCTGGTCAAAGTTAGTGCACTGTATAGTGAACATGGTGCTGTTAGGGACGCGGATGTACAGTTAGTGAGAAGACATCTTAATTAGGTAGATCAGAGAGGGAGATTATCAGGCCTTTGGGGCTGTGTAGGAGAGAGAGAGAGAGAGAGAGAGAGAGAGAGAGAGAGAGAGAGAGAGAGAGAGAGAGAGAGAGAGAGAGAGCGGGGGAGAGAGAGAGAGAGAGAGAGAGAGAGAGAGAGAGAGAGAGAGAGAGAGAGAGAGAGAGCGGGGAGAGAAAGGGAGAGAGAGAGAGAGAGCGGGGGAGAGAGAAAGGGAGAGCGAGAGAGAGAGCGGGGGAGAGAAAGGGAGAGAGAGAGAGAGAGAGCGGGGGAGAGAGAAAGGGAAAGCGCGAGAGAGAGAGAGAGAGAGAGAGAGCGGGGGAGAGAGAGAGAGCGGGGGAGAGCAAGGGAGAGAAAGGGAGAGAGATGGAAGACGGTCAGGCCTCTGGGGCTGTGTAGGAGAGACGGAGCTGTAAGAGAGACGGCGCAAATCAATTGTTTTGTTTTCAAGATAGCTGTAGAGAAAATCTAAATGGAGATGATGTACCCTACAGACGCCTGCTCTTCCAAGGCAAGGAACAACTTTACAAATAAAGTAATGGGAGAGTCACCGAAGACCTTGGTGGCAGACTTCTCAATACTAGAGGGGAAGGACACAACAACAAATCTCTTTTTTCATTCTGAGAGCCCCATCAGCCTGGCACACTGCCCTGTGCACTAAATACCCAAAACATAGAAGGATTGGTATTGGAAAAGGCAGACAGATAACCATCAATGAGGCCAATGATGAAAACGGCCCCTTTCCTCAGCATAATGTCTAACATAATGACGCCATCATGGGTCAGGGGTCAGAAAGGAGCCTGAGGGAGTTCCAGGAAGACTTCCTGTCCCTCAGAGAAGAAGCAAAGAAGCCCTGACAGCAGCCCCGTCTCTCCAAGCCTCTCCACAGACCAGGAGAAGAACCCTCCAAGCCCTGACAGCAGCCACATCTCTCCAAGACTCTCCTCCGAATGTCAAATCTCTTAGAAACTTTCCTAGAAAGAGACTTTGTTGAGTTCGGAGAGAAATCATTGACTTGCCAGAGCAGAGGCAGTCAACAAGCTGCCAGAGAAGGAGACCAGCCTGGTGAATCAGGTGGAATAGCAGTATAGTGAGATCAGGGAGCGACAGTCAACCACGAGAGAGCTGAAGGAGGACAACCATTACCTCAGAACGGAAGTGTGTCACCTGAGAGAGATACAGAGAGCTACACAGAGAGAGAGAGAGAGAGAGAGAGAGAGAGAGAGAGAGAGAGAGAGAGAGAGAGAGAGAGAGAGAGAGCTGTGTCCCAGTCCCATGGCATGTTTCCAGGAACTACTTAACGGTGATGAAAAAACATTCCCAGTTTCTGTCCTTCACCAGGAAAAACCATGACAGGAACATATTTCACATAAATGTGCTCGCATCCCAAATTGCACCCTATTTCCTATATAGTGCACTACTTTAGACTAGACCCCTATGGCACCCTGTTCTCTATACAGTACGCTGCCTTTGACAAGAGCCATATCCTTCACTGCACTACCGTTTACCTTAGTCCTATGGGCCCCGGTGAAAAGTAGTGCACTACATAGGGAACAGGGTGCCATAGGGCTCTAGTCTAAAGTAGTGCACTATGTAGGGAATAGGGTGCCATTTGATGTGTCTGAAAGGTTCCTGTTCAAGGGTGAATGGTACGTGGTGGCACTTAAAGGGCTCAACGTCTACTGTAGACAATATCACCTGCTGACATAATCAATATTGTTCAAGTTCGAGTTCCTTGTGGTGTCCACAAAATCACCAACAAACTATCGTGGTCCAAACACACCAAAACAGTCATGAAGAGGGCACGACAACGCCTTTCCCCCCTCGGGAGACTGAAAAGATTTGGCACGGGTCCCCAGATCCACAAAAGTACTACAGCTGCACCATCGAGAGCATCCTGACCGGTTGCATCACCGCCTGGTACGGCAACTGCTCGGCATCCGGCTGTAAGGGGCTATACAGAGGGTAGAGCCACCTGCCATCCAGGACCTCTATACCAGGTGGTGTCAGAGGAAGCCCCGCTCTTGGTTTGTACACTGCTGCTACTCGCTGTTTATTATCTATGCAGAGTCACTTCACCCCTACCTACATGTACACTGCTGCTACTGTCTGTTTATTATCTATACATAGTCACTTTACCCCTACCTACATGTACACTGCTGCTACTGTCTGTTTATTATCTATACATAGTCACTTTACCCCTACCTACATGTACACTGCTCCTACTGTCTGTTTATTATCTATACATAGTCACTTCACCCCTACCTACATGTACACTGCTGCTACTCTCTGTTTATTATCTATGCATAGTCACTTCACCCCTACCTACATGTACACTGCTGCTACTGTCTGTTTATTATCTATACATAGTCACTTCACCCCTACCTACATGTACACTGCTGCTACTGTCTGTTTATTATCTATACATAGTCACTTTACCCCTAACTACTTGTACACTGCTGCTACTGTCTGTTTATTATCTATGCATAGTCACTTTACCCCTAACTACATGTACACTGCTGCTACTGGCTGCTGTTTATTATCTATACATAGTCACCTCACCCCTACCTACATGTACACTGCTGCTACTGTCTGTTTATTATCTATACATAGTCACTTTACCCCTACCTACATGTACACTGCTGCTACTGTCTGTTTATTATCTATACATAGTCACTTTACCCCTACCTACATGTACACTGCTGCTACTGTCTGTTTATTATCTATACATAGTCACTTCACCCCTACCTACATGTACACTGCTGCTACTGTCTGTTTATTATCTATACATAGTCACTTTACCCCTACCTACATGTACACTGCTGCTACTGTCTGTTTATTATCTATACATAGTCACTTCACCCCTACCTACATGTACACTGCTGCTACTGTCTGTTTATTATCTATACATAGTCACTTTACCCCTACCTACATGTACACTGCTGCTACTCTCTGTTTATTATCTATGCATAGTCACTTCACCCCTACCTACATGTACACTGCTGCTACTGTCTGTTTATTATCTATACATAGTCACTTTACCCCTACCTACATGTACACTGCTGCTACTGTCTGTTTATTATCTATACATAGTCACTTTACCCCTACCTACATGTACACTGCTGCTACTGTCTGTTTATTATCTATACATAGTCACTTTACCTCTACCTACATGTACACTGCTGCTACTGTCTGTTTATTATCAATGCATAGTCACTTTACCCCTACCTACATGTACACTGCTGCTACTGTCTGTTTATTATCTATACATAGTCACTTTACCCCTACCTACATGTACACTGCTGCTACTCTCTGTTTATTATCTATGCATAGTCACTTTAACCCTACCTACATGTACACTGCTGCTACTCACTGTTTATTATCTATACATAGTCACTTTACCCCTACCTACATGTACACTGCTGCTACTGTCTGTTTATTATCTATACATAGTCACGTCACCCCTACCTACATGTACACTGCTGCTACTGTCTGTTTATTATCTATACATAGTCACTTTACCCCTACCTACATGTACACTGCTGCTACTGTCTGTTTATTATCTATACATAGTCACGTCACCCTACCTACATGTACACTGCTGCTACTGTCTGTTTATTATCTATACATAGTCACTTCACCCCTACCTACATGTACACTGCTGCTACTGTCTGTTTATTATCTATACATAGTCACTTTACCCCTACCTACATGTACACTGCTGCTACTCGCTGTTTATTATCTATACATAGTCACTTTACCCCTACCTACATGTACACTGCTGCTACTGTCTGTTTATTATCTATACATAGTCAATTCACCCCTACCTACATGTACACTGCTGCTACTGTCTGTTTATTATCTATACATAGTCACTTCACCCCTACCTACATGTACATATTACCTCGACTAACCTGTACCCCCGCACACTGACTCTGTACCGGTACCCCCTGTATATATATAGCCTCGTTACTGTTATTTTATTGTGTTACTTTTTATTTTTTACTTTAGTTTATTTGGTAAATATTTCCTTAACTCTATTTCTTGAACTGCATTGTTGGTTAAGGGCTTGTAAGTAAGCATTTCACGTTAAGGTCTACACCTGTTGTATTCAACATTTCACTGTGAGGTCTACACCTGTTGTATTCAGCATTTCACGTTAAGGTCTACACCTGTTGTATTCAACATTTCACTGTGAGGTCTACACCTGTTGTATTCAGCATTTCACGTTAAGGTCTACACCTGTTGTATTCAGCATTTCACGTTAAGGTCTACACCTGTGACAAATAAAATTAGATTCATAAAAGGGGACGGCGTAGTGTTATTCTCAGAAGGTTAGTTAGGAACAGCTGTTGAAAGATATAAATTATGAAGCAGGCTCCTGTTCTCTGTGATGTAGAGGTGTAGGGTTACGTTCCACATGGCACCCTTTTCCATGTATAATGCACTATATTTCACCAGAGCCCTGGGCTCTAAGGGAAACAGGGTGTTATGTGGAACACAGCCCAACACAGCCTTCACCCTCCTTTCCTCTTCTCTCAGCCTCCCTGCCGTCCACCTCTCCTCTCAACCTGCCTGTCCCCTACTCTCCTCTCAGCCTGTCCTCCCCTCCCCTCTCCTCTCAGCCAGCTTGTTGTCCTCCTCTATTCTCAGCCAGCCTGTCCTCCTCCTCTCAGCCTCCCCGCAGTCCTCCTCTCCTTTCATTCTGCCTGTCACCCTCCCCTCCTCTCCTCTTCTCTCAGCCTGCCTGTCGTCATCCCCTCCTCTTCTCTCAGCCTACCTATCGTCCTCCTCTCACCCAGCCTGTTGTCCTCCCCTTCTCTCCTCTCCTCTCAGCCTTCCCATGCCTGGTTCTCTGATGAACATAGAGAATTATGCAGTGTAGTTTTCACACTGTTATCAAAGGGTAATTTATGGAATCATTGTAGATTCTGTAATCAGCTATTTTAAAGATGTGAAATGACACCTTTTCACATTTGTTTAACTGTTGGACATGATTTAAGGTCTCTTCAATGTGACAGAGGGATGGAGGAGAGGAGTGGGTGATGGAGGAGAGGAGAGAGGGATGAAGGAGAGGAGAGAGGGATGGAGGATAGGAGAGAGGGATGAAGGAGAGGAGAGAGGGATGAAGGAGAGGAGAGAGGGATGGAGGACAGGAGAGAGGGATGGAGGACAGGAGAGAAGGATAGAGGAGAGGAGAGAGGGATGGAGGAGAGGAGAAAGGGATGGAGGAGAGGAGAGAGGGATGGAGGAGAGGAGAGAGGGATGGAGGGGAGGAGAGAGGGGATGGAGGAGAGGAGAGAGGGATAGAGGAGAGGAGAGAGGGATGGAGGAGGAGAGGAGAGAGGGATGGATGGAGGAGAGGAGAGAGGGATGGAGGAGAGGAGAGAGGGATGGAGGAGAGGAGAGAGGGGATGGAGGAGAGAGGGATGGAGGAGAGGAGAGGAGAGGAGAGAGGGATGGAGGAGAGGAGAGAGGGATGGAGGAGAGGAGAGAGGGATGGAGGAGAGGAGAGAGGGATGGAGGAGAGGAGAGAAGGATGGAGGAGAGAAGAGAGGGATGGAGGAGAGAGGGATGGAGGAGAGGAGAGACGGATGAAGGAGAGGAGAGAGGGATGGAGGAGAGGAGAGAGGGATGGAGGAGAGGAGAGACGGATGAAGGAGAGGAGAGAGGGGATGGAGGGGAGGAGAGAGGGGATGGAGGGGAGGAGAGAGGGGATGGAGGAGAGGAGAGAGGGATGGAGGAGAGGAGAGACGGATGAAGGAGAGGAGAGAGGGGAGGAGGAGAGGAAAGAGGGATGGGTAGGAGGGCTGGGCTCAGAGCGGATGGTAGGCACTAAATCACAGTTTTAATCCCGGTGAACAAGCATTACTCCAGGCAGGCCGCATTGCGCCGTTGCTTTTTCCAAAACTGTTCCCTCATTGCTGGATGCAAAGTTTCCTATCATTCACATTGTAAATATGTAATTCAGACCCTTTCGTAGCTTTATGATGTGAATCAAAATTATACTTAGAGCAGCATTAGATGTCATAAAACACTCTTTGATAGGTTGTCATAGTTTGATGACCTGTGTGACTCGGCGTTGACATATTCAGGGGCCGTATGCATCGAGCATATTAGAGTTGTCCTGATCCTGAAACCCTGATCAGTTTCACCTGTCCTCGTTGTTGTCTCCACCTCCTCCAGGTGTCGCTTGTTAACCCTTTGTTTCCTGTCTCTCTGTGCCAGTTCGTCTTGTATGTTCCAAGTCAACCAGCGTGTTTTTTCCCTTGCTTCTGCTTTTCTATGCTCTTTACTAGTCCTCCCGGTTTTTGACCCTTGTCTGTTTTCTGGACTCTGTACCCGCCTGCCTGACCATTCTACATGCCCTGACCTCGAGCCTGCCTGACCATTCTGCCTGCCCTGACCTCGAGCCTGCCTGACCATTCTACATGCCCTGACCTCGAGCCTGCCTTACACCGTACCTCCTGAACTCTGAACTGGTTTAAACTCAGTTTTTCACAATTCCTGACATTTAACCCTAGTAAAAATTCCCTGTCTTAGGTCAGTTAGGATCACCACCTTATTTTAAGAATGTGAAATGTCAGAATAATAGTAGAGTAGTAGTAGTATTTTTTTCATCACATTCCCATGTGGGTCAACAGTTTACGTACACTCAATTAGTATTTGGTAGCATTGCCTTTAAATTGTTTAACTTGGGTCAAACGTTTCGGGTAGCCTTCCACAAGCTTCCCACAATAAGTTGGGTGAATTTTTGCCCATTCCTCCTGACAGAGCCGGTGTAACTTAGTCAGGTTTGTAGGCCTCCTTGCTCACACACGCGTTTTCAGTTCTGCCCACAAATGTTATATATGATTGAGGTCAGGGCCTTAAGTCATGTCCTTAAGACATTTTTACACAACTTTGGAAGTATGCTTGGGGTCATTGTCCATTTGGAAGACCCATTTGCGACCAAGCTTTAACTTCCTGACTGATGTCTTGAGATGTTGCTTCAATAAATCCACGTAATTTTCCTTCCTCATGATGCCATCTATTTTGTGAAGTGCACCAGTCCCTCCTGCAGCAAAGCACCCCCACAACATGATGCTGCCACCCCCATGCTTCACTGTTGGGATGGTGTTCTTCGGCTTGCAAGCCTCCCCCTTTTTCCTCCAAACATAACGATGGTCGTTATGGCCAAACAGTTCTATTTTTGTTTCATCAGACCAGAGGAAATTTCTCCAAATGGAACGATCTTTGTCCCCATATGCAGTTGCAAACCGTAGTCTGGCTTTTTTATGGTGGATTTGGAGCAGTGGCTTCTTCCTTGCTGAGAGGCATTTCAGGTTATGTCTATATAGGACTTGTTTTACTGTGGATATAGATACATTGTACCTGTTTCCTCCAGCATCTTCACAAGGTCCTTTGCTGTTGTTCTGGGAATGATTTGTACTTTTCACACCAAAGTGCGTTCATCTCTAGGAGACAGAACGTGTCTCCTTCCTGAGCGGTATGACGGCTGTGTGGTCCCATGGGGTTTATACTTGCGTACTATTGTTTGTACAGATGAACGTGGTACCTTCAGGTGTTTGAAAATTGCTCCTAAGGATGAACCAGACTTGTGGAGGTCTACAATTTTTTTCTGAGGTCTTGGCTGATTTCTTTTGATTTTCCCATGATGTCAAGCAAAGAGGCACTGAGTTTGAAGGTAGGCCTTGAAATTCATCCACAGGTACACCTCCAATTGGCTCAAATGATGTCAATTAGCCTATCAGAAGCTTTTAAAGCCATGACATAATTTTCTGGGATTTTCCAAGCTGTTTAAAGGCACAGTCAATTTAGTGTATGTGAACTTCTGACCCACTGGAATTGTGATACAGTGAATTATAAGTGAAATAATCTGTCTGTAAACAATTGTTGGAAAAATGACTTGTGTCATACACAAAGTAGATGTCCTAACCGACTTGCCAAAACTATAGTTTGTTAACAAATTTGTGGAGTGGTTGAAAAAACGTGTTTTAACGACTCCAACCTAAGTGTATGTAAACCTCCGACTTCAACTGTACATATATATATATATACCCAGTATTCTTTTTTATTAAAAGGTATTTTAAGTGTGTATGTGAGCACACTCGTTCGGTTCGCCTAGCCGAGTTCGGGTAGTCAAAGTTCGGCTAGGTGTCAGTCAAACTGAGTGGGAGGGGTGTGGCTTCGTGACAATGATCGCAAGAGGCTGCTCACGAACTTGTTCCACCTCCGAGTCTGTTTAGCCTTTTATATCACAATTAATACGTAATATGCTGGGGACCAGGCCTAGATTATCACTACAACTGAATAGATAATATGCTGGGGACATGGCCTAGATTATCACTCCAACTGAATAGATAATATGCTGGGGACCAGGCCTAGATTATCACTCCAACTGAATAGATAATATGCTGGGGACCTGGCCTAGATTATCACTCCAACTGAATAGATAATATACTGTGGACATGGCCTAGATTATCACTCCTACCGAATAGATAATATGCTGGGGACATGGCTTAGATTATCACTCCTACTGAATAGATAATATGCTGGGGACCTGTCCTAGATTATCACTCCTACTGAATAGATAATATACTGGGGACCTGGCCTAGATTATCACTCCTACTGAATAGATAATATGCTGGGGACATGGCCTAGATTATCACTGAGGAATGTGATTGAGGACCTCTTCGCTGAGGAATGTGATTGAGGACTTCTTTGCTGAGGAATGTGATTGAGGACGTCTTCGCTGAGGAATGTGATTGAGGACCTCTTCGCTGAGGAATGTGATTGAGGACTTCTTCGCTGAGGAATGTGATTGAGGACGTCTTCGCTGAGGAATGTGATTGAGGACTTCTTCGCTGAGGAATGTGATTGAGGACCTATTCGCTGAGGAATGTGATTGAGGACGTCTTCGCTGAGGAATGTGATTGAGGATCTCTTCGATGAGGAATGTGATTGAGGACCTCTTCGCTGAGGAATGTGATTGAGGACCTCTTCGATGAGGAATGTGATTGAGGACCTCTTCGCTGAGGAATGTGATTGAGGACCTCTTCGATGAGGAATGTGATTGAGGACCTATTCACTGAGGAATGTGATTGAGGACCTCTTCGATGAGGAATGTGATTGAGGATCTCTTCGATGAGGAATGTGATTGAGGACCTCTTCGCTGAGGAATGTGATTGAGGACCTCTTTGATGAGGAATGTGATTGAGGACCTCTTCGCTGAGGAATGGGATTGAGGACCTCTTCGCTGAGGAATGGGATTGAGGACCTCTTCGATGAGGAATGTGATTGAGGACCTCTTCGATGAGGAATGTGATTGAGGACCTCTTCGATGAGGAATGTGATTGAGGACCTCTTCGCTGAGGAATGTGATTGAGGACTTCTTCGCTGAGGAATGTGATTGAGGACATCTTTGATGAGGAATGTGATTGAGGACCTCTTCGATGAGGAATGTGATTGAGGACCTCTTCGCTGAGGAATGTGATTGAGGATCTCTTCGATGAGGAATGTGATTGAGGACCTCTTCGCTGAGGAATGTGATTGAGGACCTCTTCGCTGAGGAATGTGATTGAGGACGTCTTCGCTGAGGAATGTGATTGAGGACCTCTTCGCTGAGGAATGTGATTGTATTTCATGAGTTTTATTGATTTATTTTTCAGGTGTTTTTCCCATGTGTAATTTGGTGTGTTCTTGGATAAAAATATATAATTGCCTGTCAGGTGCCAGGTGTAGCTGGTGAAAAAGGAGTCAGTCGCAGGACAGCAGAGATGAACAACACAACGTAGTTTACTCAAAATTTCCAAAATAACAATAGCACCATGCCCACCAACAATTAGACTGACATTACATGAACAATCACTCACAAACAAACATGGGGGAACAGAGGGTTAAATAATGAACAAGTAATTGTGGGATTGAAACCAGGTGTGTAAAACAAGACAAAAACAATGGAAAATGAAAAATGGATCGGCTATGGCTAGAAAACCGGTGACGTCGACCGCCGAACGCCGCCCGAGCAAGGAGAGGGACCGACTTCGGCGGAAGTCGTGACATTACCCACTGTTAAAATAACGGTACAAATAAAAAGTCGTTTTTGGGGCAAAAGTTGGCATTTATAAAAACTGAACTTGGTGTGAGAATGTCCTTTCATCCATGCAAACTTTAACCACGCAAAGCCTTTTCAAGTGCAACTTTAGTAACAAAGGTTTTGGGGGATATTTAACGATGCTCCTACGAAGGTTCTATTGATGAACATAGCCTTAAGATGCTATTTGGAAACCGGTTGTCACGTCCAGGCCTGAGTTTACAGGCTGGCGTGTTTAGTTTAGTTTTTGGTGTAGGGTTTTTTGGTTCTAATTGTGCAATTTCTATGTTGGGTTAATGGTTCCCAATTAGAGGCAGCTGAGTGTCATTACCTCTAATTGGGAACCAAATATATGTTTGTGGTTTGCACTAGGGTTTTGTGGGTTATTGTTTGTTTGTGTGTTTATGTACACCAGAGTTACGATCTTCATTTGTTCGCTTGTTTATTATTTTTCCCATTTTTACGTTTAAATAAATATGTATACTGGAAGCATCGCTGCGTCTTGGTCCGTCCATAAAGAAGATCGTGACAGAATAACCCACCAGAAAAGGACCAAGCAGCGACGGAACCGGGAGTTCTGGACCTGGGAGGAGGAACTGTATGGAGAGGGACCCTGGACCCAGCCTGGGGAGTATCGCCGTCCTAAAGAGGAGCTGGAAGCAGCGGCAGCACGGTGTCTCCAGTGCGCGAAATTCCAGCTCCCCTCATCTGTCGGGCTAGGTTGAGTGTGCAGCCTGGAAGAGTGGTGCCGGCTCAGCGCTCCTGGTCTCCGGTGCGCCTCTTCGGACCAGGATATCCTGCACCGGTTCTGCGTGCAGTGTTTCCGGTGCGTGTCCACAGCCCGGTGCGCAACATTCCAGCTCCACTCATCTGTCAGGCTAGGGTGAGTGTGCTGCCTGGAAGAGTGGTGCCGGCTCTGCGCGCTAAGTCTACAGTGCACCTTCTTGGACCGAGATATCCTGCGCCAGCTCTGCGTACAGTGTCTCCGGTTCGCGCCGGTCTCCGGTTCGCTCCGGGCGCGACATTCCAGCTCTCATCATCTGTGAGGCGAGGGTGAGTGAACAGCCGGGTAGAAGGGTGCCGGCTCCGCGCACCAGAACCCCTGTGCGCATAGAGAGCCCAGTACGTCCAGTCCCTGCTCTGCGCACCAGTCCTCCTGTGCGCATAGAGAGCCCAGCACGTCCTGTCCCTGCTCCGCCCACCAGGCCCCCTGTGCGCATAGAGAGCCCAGCACGTCCTGTCCCTGCTCCAAGCTCCAGGATCCATGTGCGCGTCGTGAGTCCAACACGGCCCGTTCCTGCTCCCCGCACCAGAGTTCCAGTGCGCATCGTGAGTCCAACACGGCCCGTTCCTGCTCCCCGCACCAGAGTCCCAGTGCGCATCGTGAGTCCAAAACGGCCCGTTCCTGCTCCCGCACCAGAGTCCCAGTGCGTATCGTGAGTCCAACACGGCCCGTTCCTGCTCCCCGCACCAGAGTCCCAGTGCGCATCGTGAGTCCAAAACGGCCCGTTCCTGCTCCCCGCACCAGAGTCCCAGTGCGCATCGTGAGTCCAGCACGGCCCGTTCCTGCTCCCCGCACCAGAGTTCCTGTGCAGCATCGCGAGTCTAGCACAGCCCGTTCCTGCTCCCCACACCAGGTCCCCTGTGCGCTTCGTCCAGCACGAACTGTTCCGGCTTCTAGCCCAGGGCCTCCGGTGAGTGACCTCGGGCCAGCACGGCCGGCACCGGAGCCGCCAACTTGGACAAAGAGACCACCGAAGACCCCCATGGACTTTTGGCGCGGTCGGAGTCCGCGCCTTTGGGTACTGTCACGCCCAGGCCTGAGTTTACAGGCTGGCGTGTTTAGTTTCGCTTTTGGTGTAGGGTTTTTGGTTCTAGGTGTGCAATTTCTATGTTGGGTTAATGGTTCCCAATTAGAGGCTGCTGAGTGTCGTTACCTCTAATTGGGAACCATATATATGTTTGTGGTTTGCACTAGAGTTTTGTGGGTTATTGTTTGTTTGTGTGATTATGTACACTTTCTATTACAGAGCTCTTATCCAGATGCTCTTTCTATTACAGAGCTCTTATCCAGACGCTCTTTCTATTACAGAGCTCTTATCCAGATGCTCTTATCCAGACGCTCTTATCCAGACGCTCTTTCTATTACAGAGTTCTTATCCAGACGCTCTTTCTATTAGAGAGCTCTTATCCAGACGCTCTTTCTTATCCAGACGCTCTTTCTTATCCAGATGCTCTTTCTTATCCAGATGCTCTTTCTTATCCAGACGCTCTTTCTTATCCAGACGCTCTTTCTTATCCAGATGCTTTTATCCAGACGCTCTTTCTATTAGAGAGCTCTTATCCAGACGCTCTTTCTTATCCAGATGCTCTTTCTTATCCAGACGCTCTTTCTTATCAAGATGCTCTTTCTTATCCAGACGCTCTTTCTTATCCAGACGCTCTTTCTTATCCAGACGCTCTTTCTTATCCAGATGCTTTTATCCAGACGCACTTTCTATTACAGAGCTCGTATCCAGACGCTCTTATCCAGACACTCTTTCTTATCCAGATCTCTTATCCAGACGCTCTTACTTATCCAGACGCTCTTATCCAGACGCTCTTATCCAGACACTCTTATCAGGCGCTCTTATCCAGACGCTCTTATCCAGACGCTCTTTCTTATCCAGATCTCTTATCCAGACGCTCTTATCAGGCGCTCTTATCAGGCGCTCTTTCTATTACAGAGCTCTTATCCAGACGCTCTTTCTATTACAGAGCTCTTATCCAGATGCTCTTATCCAGACACTCTTATGCAGACGCTCTTTCTATTAGAGAGCTCTTATCCAGACGCTCTTTCTATTAGAGAGCTCTTATCCAGACGCTCTTTCTTATCCAGACGCTCTTTCTTATCCAGATGCTCTTTCTTATCTTCTCAGGGATTGCTGGGGCGCTAGCGGGCTGCTCCCGACACTACCAGGTGAAATGTAAGGCGCCAAATTCAAAATCCCAAAGTTGAATTATTAAACATCCACCAATATACAAGTGTTCCATACTCATCAAAAGCTCTGTTTCTTGGCAATATCACAGCGTTGTCAGATTTCAAAAAGGCTTTACGGCGAAACCAGCACATTTGATTGTTTGAGGGTAGCACCTCACATATTTTTCCCATAGCCATGAATCCATTAGCCATCATGGCACACACATAACACATTTCACAGCGAAAACAAATCAATTACCTGTTGAAGAACTTCTGCTGAGGTCATCCTAAGTGTCCAACGAAGACAATCCATGGTTCTTTTGTTAGAAAAAGTAATGTATTTTATCCATAAATCCTCCATTTGGTTCAAGGCGTTATAATCAGAAACGACAGCCTCCACTAGTCCATTGAAACGTGACGCAAACTCTTTCATCTTATACCTATAAACTTGTCCAAGAACAATCAAACATAGTTTTAAATGTATCCTCAGGAACACTTTTACGTATATTTACTATTATAAATCAACCGGAATATAAACTGATCGATAAAGACGGTAAAAAAGACACAGCGCGCCTTCTCGGGAGCGCGCGCTGGGTACTGTTTACATAAATGAGTCACTTCCTGGTTTGCTCTTATTCTCTGGTCTAAAGCATCCAAAATGAAAATTTACACTGTCTCGAGACTGTTGACATCTAAAGGAAGCGATGGGTACTGCATTCATATGCCCTTATATGGTCATTTTCATGAGGGAGGGGTTCCCAAATGAGCAATGTGTCAAAATCACTTTTTCCAGGACAGACATTCCTCGGGGTTTCGCCTGCTATATGCATTCTGTTTTACTCACAGACAAATGGTTAACAGTTTTGGAAAATTCAGAGTGTTTCCTATCCAATGGTACCACATATGTGCATATCCTATTTTCTGGGCCTGAATAGAAGGCATTTGACTTTGGGCACGACAGGCTCTCCAAAACCGACCCCTCAGCTGCCACTCCCTAACAAGTTATCCAGATGCTTTCATCCAGACGCTCTTTCTATTACAGAGCTCGCATCCAGACGCTTTTATCCAGACGCTCTTTCTATTACAGAGCTCTTGTCCAGACGCTCTTATCCAGACACTCTTTCTTATCCAGACACTCTTTCTTATCCAGACACTCTTTCTTATCCAGATCTCTTATCCAGATGCTCTTACTATTATAGAGCTCTTGTCCAGACGCTCTTATCCAGACACTCTTTCTTATCCAGATCTCTTATCCAGACGCTCTTATCCAGACGCTCTTATCAGGCGATCTTATCCAGACGCTCTTATCCAGATGCTCTTTCTATTATAGAGCTCTTGTCCAGATCTCTTATCCAGACGCTCTTATATGACAATGCAGCTGCTCTGTGTTGCTGGACTTAAGCCATACAGCTGTGTGTGTGTGTGTGTGTGTCATAAGGTAGCTTTTTTAATCAAAAGCCTTGTTCACATTGGCAGTTTTAAGTGACTCAAATAAAAAAATAAAAACATATCCGACTCAAATCTGATCTTTTTCCTGCTGTCTGAACAGCCAAAAATCACATGGAATCAGATACTTCAAGCCACATTATGTAATTTCATAACATCTGTACCTAGATCATGTTCAATGTACTGTATGACTGAGTGCACGCTGCCAGTCATGGTGAGAGGAACGTGAATAGTATAGCTACAGTCACAGTCAATGCAGATGCCACATTGTAATGAATGCCATGTCCATATAATGACATATAGCATGATATGTATAGGATCACTCTGGCTCTGTCACACTAGAAGTCTGTCGGTGTGACCGATGAGGTCATAGGACCCCATCCTTCCCTTGATGCCTATAAACTGACTGGGATCTGGTCAAAAGTAGTGGGCAAACAGTAGTGCACTATATAAGGAATAGGGAGTCATTTGGGATTGTAATTGTAATCATTGAAATGGGTCCTATTTGAACTGTATTTTTGTCTTTAAGCTTCATACTGTCTTTCACAAGTAGTCCCAGTTCCAGAAAACCTGAGCTTATTTTGCAGGTTTTAACCCTGTCCTCATCTGCTTGCATGTGCCTACCCTATATCAAGGTGTGTTCACTGAATTAACTCTTTGCTCTGTTGATCAAGGACTGTTTACACACACCCACCAGATAATAGAGAATAACATCCAAGGATCCAAGCTAATGTGATGTCACTCCACTGTCACTTCTCAAGGACTGTTTACACAATGCCATCATACACACCCACATAGACTTTGACAAAAGTTAAGCCCCTATCTGTTGGTTTCCCACAAAGACAACAATGTGGTTGAGAAAGCCCTCAGTGCTGAACTTCTGAATGTCAGTAAATGGCTATATGACAATAAGCTGTCACTTCACCTTGGAAAAACAGAGTCCATCTCGTTCGGGTCGAAAGTGAAACTGAGGAAATCCCCATATTTTAAGGTGGTAGTAGGTAACATAGTAGTCGCAGCAAAAGACTCTGTTAATTATCTTGGATGTGATAGACGGTTATCTATGACAGACTCTGTTAATTATCTTGGATGTGATCTAGATAACCGTCTGACAGACTGTTAATTATCTTGGATGTGATCTAGATAACCGTCTGACAGACTCTGCTAATTATCTTGGATGTGATAGACGGTTATCTATGACAGACTCTGTTAATTATCTTGGATGTGATCTAGATAACCGTCTGACAGACTCTGCTAATTATCTTGGATGTGATCTAGATAACCGTCTGACAGACTGTTAATTATCTTGGATGTGATCTAGATAACCGTCTGACAGACTCTGCTAATTATCTTGGATGTGATCTAGATAACCATCTGACAGACTCTGCTAATTATCTTGGATGTGTGTTAGATAACCGTCTGACAGGGGAGAGCATGACACAAAATGTTATCACCAAAGTGAACCATAAAATTAAATTCCTGGCTAGAACCACCAAATATCTGGATAAGAATGCAATGGGGACATTGGCAGGGGCTCTTGTTCAGTGCCACTTTGATTAGGCATGCTCTTCCTGGTACAATACTGCCCCCAAGATATTAAAACATTAATTGCAGACATCTCAGAACAAATTAGTCAGGATTATTCTTCAACTTCCAGCACTTACGCATCTTGACTATTCCCTCGTTGAAAGCCTTAGATGGCTTAAAGTGTCGGAGAGAGTCACTCAGATATAATTGTATCTTGTACATCAGATTGTCCACAGTAATGGTCCCTAGGTACCTATGTAACTATTTTAACTTAGTAAGGGGAATAACCATAACTATTCCACTAGAAGGAGTGAAACTGACGTTGTTAATTTTTTTATTTAAAAGTGGTATGAGGTAAGAAATATTTTCATACTCGGTTGCCATTCTTTTGGAATAATCTTCCCCAAATGTTTTTAACTTTTAATTATTCTCCATAGGTAGTTTCAAGTTCTCACTGAGAAAAACCAGCTAAATAGTAGCATGTCTTAAAAGGGAGTTGTGATATTAAAGGTGGCGGAGAGGGAAATGCCCGGGATAGCATATGGTCTGCCTTTTGGTGCCTGTTGTTTTAATTATAATGTGATTGTCTTGTGTGTGTATGTGTATGTATATATATATATATATTATGGATTGATTGTTTATATATTAAGGGTATGTGAGACAGGGAAGATGTACCTGTCCATAGATGTTTATTAGGAACAGAAATTATATTAATTATCGGATGCTGTGAAACAAACAAAAATTGTGTCTGTCATTGTCTGTTGTCATTACGATCGCTGCCTAACCTTGTTCTATTCCCCCATTCCCTCTTCAAAAAGGACCACAATGGAAATAAGCTGTTCAACTTTATTGTGTTATCCTTGATGATTTTCTTCAATTGTACGTCGAGGCGTCACCAGCTGGAAGGCCCTTTATGTATGGATTTGACAATCAATCAATCAATCAACCACATGAGGACAAACGAGTAACGGCTGTGTTTAACAGGTTATATTATAGCCAGCGCTTAATTTGTAAATCGGGAGGTCCCATAACAAAAAAATTTGCTCAAGAGGGGGGGTGACCTGGGGAGCTCTGAGGCATGAGAGAGAGAAAAAAAATTACCTCTATAATAAAGCATTGCATACTTATCATCACATTTTGCATAGAGTAGTAGAGTCACTTACAAAATTTGCACACATGTGGAATATTTTTCGTAGCCTAGGATCCCGAATTGTTTTTGACCTTTTATCAATTAATTTCATGCAATTGTAAGTCATTTTTACATGGAGACTTCGGGCAGAATATATTTTTTTAATACTGCACAAATGATGGAATTGCCAGGCTAATTTTTATACACTGACAAACTGAGAATCTGAGATCAATAAATTTAAAAAAAAAAAACTTGTCTTGATCCATCAATAGCCCAGGCCTAGATGTGTGTGTGGAGACGCATATTGTAGGCTACAATATGAGAAGGAAATTATAGTCCGAAAAACGCTTTCCAGTTTCACTCACTCACCCATCACTCGCCGGTGATGGCCGATACATTTGTGTCTAAAGCCTATCTCAAAATAATTGATCAAATATGTTTGAAGCCTACAGCATAAGAATTAAGAGTCTTCTCTTTTCTGCAGGAGCCATTCGCTTTTCAAACTGTGTTTTCCCTCTATTGTATTTGCAATATTGCCAAAGGCCTGTTCACGACTGTAGGCTATGCCTTGTTACTGGACTACACATAATCCACAGCTAGGCAAGAAGCTATTGATCCTCTGTGGCTAAATTATAGGCCATAGACACGACCATAGCCCTCATTATTCAGTGCTTCAGCACGTTATTGAATATGACGTCCTTAAAAGGTCATTCAAACTAATACAGAGTAATAGAGAACCTGATAAATATAGCTGTCCTCTCTTACTGAAAGGTCAATGGTAGCATATTTCAACATGTATTTTAAATAGGAGAGGAGGAGGAGGTGGGGGCGGGGGGTGATAAGGAGAATGTCTTGTGGTTGATCTTTCTTTATGTTGTTCTACAGCAGTAACCCTCATAGCCTGATGGATTCCCCCTCCAAAATAACTCAACACTCCCCTCCCAACTCCTCGCCGTGTTTTCCTCTATTTGTGACCATAGCCTCGGAAGTCCAAAGTTCTCACACACCATGAGCGAAGCCTGGAAGCCGAGGCTAATTTGACCACAGCCCTTTTTTAGGTTCTCTGTTTGACCAGTTCTCCAGAAATCGATAGCAGAGCTGAGATCAATCGATTGCCAAGTTACTGTCACAAACCATGGTTCCTGTCTATTGTGGATGAGTGGAGGGACTGAGTATACTGATGTAAAAGTCTACTGTAGGACATGATTCCCTATATGAATCTCTGGGTTGGAAAGAGATTTAGAAAATGTACAAAGTGAAATCTACTTCAATGACAACTGGAGCCATCTACGTGTTTTAATTGTATTTTTTTTTAAATGTTGTATTGAACCTTTATTTAACTAGGCAAGTCAGTTAAGAACACATTCTTATTTACAATAGTATAATAATTATTTCAACAAAAAAAAGTGTATTTTTAATTTACAATCTGTAGAAACTATGAGAATAGTACGAGCAGTAGCGTGCAGAAGAATAAGGAGTACAAACGCTTCGCAAGAACCAACCTAACTACGAAGACGTCCGCTTTCCATTGACCACAATAACGCATCTATCGACTGCATTGTTGCAAACAGAATTCTTGGCAAAAAAAAAAAAAACATGAATGGAATCATTCTTCTAAAACTGTCTGGCTATCGAACAAACATAAAGCTCAAAATTAATATCTTAACACAAATATCTTATCACAGCACAGCACAAAAAAAATGTGTGGTCGTACCCAACCTCCCTGACCAACATGTCTAACATGCAGGTCCTCAACGAGGCTCCGAGGGCCCTTCTAGTGTTCTAACTCTAATTGTTCTGTTTTTGGGATGACCGACCATGCGCTGCATGCCGGGATTACGTCTCCGGTGTTGACACAAAATGGTCGAGTGTGTTTTGTGACCTAGGAGTGTAGCAGGCCTTTTAAAAACCAAAAAAACAAAAAAAAAAACTCGGATCGTCTCATTTGGGCCACGCAGGACATCCATTCCGAATAGAGTATAATAGTAAGTGCCGTATATATTATAGTGTTGTAGTAAGGACACGTGAGAGCGGCGAATGGAAAGCTGATTTGGCCACAGACAGGAGAAAAACAAAAAGTCCGTCCCTGAATGACTCGGCTAACCGCTCACAGGTCGGTAGTAAAACAATATTATACAATACAATACCTATCTAACGCTAGGTATCACCGGGGATAATATCCAACTGCAATTTTACAGTCAATCGTGTCACTAGTTGATTCCGTGAACAGCGTGTATAAATATCGCCAAAATATTCATACACGTTTGCAGTGATTTTTTTTTTTTTTTTGTATTTATTTTTACTCGGTATCCAACCTTCAGTTGTTGACATCTCCAGTTTGACATAATATGGGTTTCACGTAGCTTGAACTAGAATCATCTAGCTTCTTCTCAACTCGCTGCTGCCGTGGTGACAGTTGGGCCGACGTGAGATGTAAACAAATGTCTGACTAGATCGTGTTTGTCAACATTGCAACAACGTTGCGACATGACCTGTAGCCAGGGGTGTAGTCATTACGCCGATACTGTTGCAACATGACCTGTAGCCAGGGGTGTAGTCATTACGCCGATACTGTTGCAACATGACCTGTAGCCAGGGGTGTAGTCATTACGCCGATACTGTTTCGACATGACCTGTAGCCAGGGGTGTAGTCGATACTAGTGCAACATGACCTGTAGCCAGGGGTGTAGTCATTACGCCGATACCGTTGCAACATGACCTGTAGCCAGGGGTGCAGTCATTACGTCGATACCGTTGCAACATGACCTGTAGCCAGGGGTGTAGTCATTACGTTGATACCGTTACAACATGACCTGTAGCCAGGGGTGTAGTCATTACGCCGATACCGTTGCAACATGACCTGTAGCCAGGGGTGTAGTCATTACGTTGATACCATTACAACATGACCTGTAGCCAGGGGTGTAGTCCTTACGCCGATACCGTTGCAACATGACCTGTAGCCAGGGGTGTAGTCATTACGTTGATACCGTTGCAACATGACCTGTAGCCAGGGGTGTAGTCATTACGTTGATACCGTTACAACATGACCTGTAGCCAGGGGTGTAGTCATTACGTTGATACCGTTACAACATGACCTGTAGCCAGGGGTGTAGTCATTACGTTGATACCGTTACAACATGACCTGTAGCCAGAGGTGTAGTCATTACGTTGATACCGTTACAACATGACCTGTAGCCAGGGGTGCAGTCATTACGTCAATACCGTTGCAACATGACCTGTAGCCAGGGGTGCAGTCATTACGTTGATACCGTTGCAACATGACCTGTAGCCAGGGGTGTAGTCATTACGTTGATACCGTTACAACATGACCTGTAGCCAGGGGTGTAGTCATTACGCCGATACCGTTGCAACATGACCTGTAGCCAGGGGTGTAGTCATTACGTTGATACCGTTACAACATGACCTGTAGCCAGGGGTGCAGTCATTACGCAGATACCGTTACAACATGACCTGTAGCCAGGGGTGTAGTCATTACGTTGATACTAGTGCAACATGACCTGCAGCCAGGGGTGTAGTCATTACGTTGATACCGTTTCAACATGACCTGTAGCCAGGGGTGTAGTCATTACGCCCGATACCGTTGCAACATGACCTGTAGCCAGTGGTGTAGTCATTACGTTGATACCGTTACAACATGACCTGTAGCCAGGGGTGTAGTCATTACGTTGATACCGTTACAACATGACCTGTAGCCAGGGGTGTAGTCATTACGTTGATACCGTTTCAACATGACCTGTAGCCAGGGGTGTAGTCATTACGTTAATACCGTTACAACATGACCTGCAGCCAGGGGTGTAGTCATTACGTTGATACCGTTACAACATGACCTGTAGCCAGGGTGTAGTCATTACGTTGATACTAGTGCAACATGACCTGCAGCCAGGGGTGTAGTCATTACGTTGATACCGTTACAACATGACCTGTAGCCAGGGGTGTAGTCATTACGTTGATACTAGTGCAACATGACCTGCAGCCAGGGGTGTAGTCATTACGTTGATACCGTTACAACATGACCTGCAGCCAGGGGTGTAGTCATTACGCCGATACCGTTACAACATGACCTGCAGCCAGGGGTGTAGTCATTACGTTGATACCGTTACAACATGACCTGTAGCCAGGGGTGTAGTCATTACGTTGATACCGTTACAACATGACCTGTAGCCAGGGGTGCAGTCATTACGTTGATACCGTTACAACATGACCTGTAGCCAGGGGTGTAGTCATTACGTTGATACCGTTGCAACATGACCTGTAGCCAGGGGTGTAGTCATTACGCCGATACCGTTGCAACATGACCTGTAGCCAGGGGTGTAGTCATTACGTTGATACCATTACAACATGACCTGTAGCCAGGGGTGTAGTCCTTACGCGATACCGTTGCAACATGACCTGTAGCCAGGGGTGTAGTCATTACGTTGATACCGTTACAACATGACCTGTAGCCAGGGGTGTAGTCATTACGTTGATACCGTTACAACATGACCTGTAGCCAGGGGTGCAGTCATTACGTCAATACCGTTGCAACATGACCTGTAGCCAGGGTGCAGTCATTACGTCGATACCGTTGCAACATGACCTGTAGCCAGGGGTGTAGTCATTACGTCGATACCGTTACAACATGACCTGTAGCCAGGGGTGTAGTCATTACGCCGATACCGTTGCAACATGACCTGTAGCCAGGGGTGTAGTCATTACGTTGATACCGTTACAACATGACCTGTAGCCAGGGGTGTAGTCCTTACGCCGATACCGTTGCAACATGACCTGTAGCCAGGGGTGTAGTCATTACGTTGATACTAGTGCAACATGACCTGTAGCCAGGGGTGTAGTCATTACGCCGATACCGTTGCAACATGACCTGTAGCCAGGGGTGTAGTCATTACGTTGATACCGTTACAACATGACCTGTAGCCAGGGGTGTAGTCATTACGTTGATACCGTTACAACATGACCTGTAGCCAGGGGTGCAGTCATTACGCAGATACCGTTACAACATGACCTGTAGCCAGAGGTGTAGTCATTACGTTGATACTAGTGCAACATGACCTGCAGCCAGGGGTGTAGTCATTACGTTGATACCGTTTCAACATGACCTGTAGCCAGGGGTGTAGTCATTACGCCGATACCGTTGCAACATGACCTGTAGCCAGTGGTGTAGTCATTACGTTGATACCGTTACAACATGACCTGTAGCCAGGGGTGTAGTCATTACGTTGATACCGTTACAACATGACCTGTAGCCAGGGGTGTAGTCATTACGCCGATACCGTTGCAACATGACCTGTAGCCAGGGGTGTAGTCATTACGTTGATACCGTTACAACATGACCTGTAGCCAGGGGTGCAGTCATTACGCAGATACCGTTACAACATGACCTGTAGCCAGGGGTGTAGTCATTACGTTGATACTAGTGCAACATGACCTGCAGCCAGGGGTGTAGTCATTACGTTGATACCGCTTTCAACATGACCTGTAGCCAGGGTGTAGTCATTACGCCGATACCGTTGCAACATGACCTGTAGCCAGTGGTGTAGTCATTACGTTGATACCGTTACAACATGACCTGTAGCCAGGGGTGTAGTCATTACGTTGATACCGTTACAACATGACCTGTAGCCAGGGGTGTAGTCATTACGTTGATACCGTTTCAACATGACCTGTAGCCAGGGGTGTAGTCATTACGTTAATACCGTTACAACATGACCTGCAGCCAGGGGTGTAGTCATTACGTTGATACCGTTACAACATGACCTGTAGCCAGGGGTGTAGTCATTACGTTGATACTAGTGCAACATGACCTGCAGCCAGGGGTGTAGTCATTACGTTGATACCGTTACAACATGACCTGTAGCCAGGGGTGTAGTCATTACGTTGATACTAGTGCAACATGACCTGCAGCCAGGGGTGTAGTCATTACGTTGATACCGTTACAACATGACCTGCAGCCAGGGGTGTAGTCATTACGCCGATACCGTTACAACATGACCTGCAGCCAGGGGTGTAGTCATTACGTTGATACCGTTACAACGTGACCTGTAGCCAGGGGTGTAGTCATTACGTTGATACCGTTACAACATGACCTGTAGCCAGGGGTGCAGTCATTACGTTGATACCGTTACAACATGACCTGTAGCCAGGGGTGTAGTCATTACGTTGATACCGTTGCAACATGACCTGTAGCCAGGGGTGTAGTCATTACGCCGATACCGTTGCAACATGACCTGTAGCCAGGGGTGTAGTCATTACGTTGATACCATTACAACATGACCTGTAGCCAGGGGTGTAGTCCTTACGCCGATACCGTTGCAACATGACCTGTAGCCAGGGGTGTAGTCATTACGTTGATACCGTTACAACATGACCTGTAGCCAGGGGTGTAGTCATTACGTTGATACCGTTACAACATGACCTGTAGCCAGGGGTGCAGTCATTACGTCAATACCGTTGCAACATGACCTGTAGCCAGGGGTGCAGTCATTACGTCGATACCGTTGCAACATGACCTGTAGCCAGGGGTGTAGTCATTACGTCGATACCGTTACAACATGACCTGTAGCCAGGGGTGTAGTCATTACGCCGATACCGTTGCAACATGACCTGTAGCCAGGGGTGTAGTCATTACGTTGATACCGTTACAACATGACCTGTAGCCAGGGGTGTAGTCCTTACGCCGATACCGTTGCAACATGACCTGTAGCCAGGGGTGTAGTCATTACGTTGATACTAGTGCAACATGACCTGTAGCCAGGGGTGTAGTCATTACGCCCGATACCGTTGCAACATGACCTGTAGCCAGGGGTGTAGTCATTACGTTGATACCGTTACAACATGACCTGTAGCCAGGGGTGTAGTCATTACGTTGATACCGTTACAACATGACCTGTAGCCAGGGGTGCAGTCATTACGCAGATACCGTTACAACATGACCTGTAGCCAGAGGTGTAGTCATTACGTTGATACTAGTGCAACATGACCTGCAGCCAGGGGTGTAGTCATTACGTTGATACCGTTTCAACATGACCTGTAGCCAGGGGTGTAGTCATTACGCCGATACCGTTGCAACATGACCTGTAGCCAGTGGTGTAGTCATTACGTTGATACCGTTACAACATGACCTGTAGCCAGGGGTGTAGTCATTACGTTGATACCGTTACAACATGACCTGTAGCCAGGGGTGTAGTCATTACGTTGATACCGTTTCAACATGACCTGTAGCCAGGGGTGTAGTCATTACGTTAATACCGTTACAACATGACCTGTAGCCAGGGGTGTAGTCATTACGTTGATACCGTTACAACATGACCTGTAGCCAGGGGTGTAGTCATTACGTTGATACTAGTGCAACATGACCTGCAGCCAGGGGTGTAGTCATTACGTTGATACTAGTGCAACATGACCTGCAGCCAGGGGTGTAGTCATTACGTTGATACCGTTTCAACATGACCTGTAGCCAGGGGTGTAGTCATTACGCCGATACCGTTGCAACATGACCTGTAGCCAGTGGTGTAGTCATTACGTTGATACCGTTGCAACATGACCTGTAGCCAGTGGTGTAGTCATTACGTTGATACCGTTACAACATGACCTGTAGCCAGGGGTGTAGTCATTACGTTGATACCGTTACAACATGACCTGTAGCCAGGGGTGTAGTCATTACGTTAATACCGTTACAACATGACCTGCAGCCAGGGGTGTAGTCATTACGTTGATACCGTTACAACATGACCTGTAGCCAGGGGTGTAGTAATTACGTTGATACTAGTGCAACATGACCTGCAGCCAGGGGTGTAGTCATTACGTTGATACCGTTACAACATGACCTGTAGCCAGGGGTGCAGTCATTACGTCGATACCGTTGCAACATGACCTGTAGCCAGGGGTGTAGTCATTACGTCGATACCGTTACAACATGACCTGTAGCCAGGGGTGTAGTCATTACGCCGATACCGTTGCAACATGACCTGTAGCCAGGGGTGTAGTCATTACGTTGATACCGTTACAACATGACCTGTAGCCAGGGTGTAGTCCTTACGCCCGATACCGTTGCAACATGACCTGTAGCCAGGGGTGTAGTCATTACGTTGATACTAGTGCAACATGACCTGTAGCCAGGGGTGTAGTCATTACGCCGATACCGTTGCAACATGACCTGTAGCCAGGGGTGTAGTCATTACGTTGATACCGTTACAACATGACCTGTAGCCAGGGGTGTAGTCATTACGTTGATACCGTTACAACATGACCTGTAGCCAGGGGTGCAGTCATTACGCAGATACCGTTACAACATGACCTGTAGCCAGAGGTGTAGTCATTACGTTGATACTAGTGCAACATGACCTGCAGCCAGGGGTGTAGTCATTACGTTGATACCGTTTCAACATGACCTGTAGCCAGGGGTGTAGTCATTACGCCGATACCGTTGCAACATGACCTGTAGCCAGTGGTGTAGTCATTACGTTGATACCATTACAACATGACCTGTAGCCAGGGGTGTAGTCCTTACGCCGATACCGTTGCAACATGACCTGTAGCCAGGGGTGTAGTCATTACGTTGATACCGTTACAACATGACCTGTAGCCAGGGGTGTAGTCATTACGTTGATACCGTTACAACATGACCTGTAGCCAGGGGTGTAGTCATTACGTTGATACCGTTTCAACATGACCTGTAGCCAGGGGTGTAGTCATTACGTTAATACCGTTACAACATGACCTGTAGCCAGGGGTGTAGTCATTACGTTGATACCGTTACAACATGACCTGTAGCCAGGGGTGTAGTCATTACGTTGATACTAGTGCAACATGACCTGCAGCCAGGGGTGTAGTCATTACGTTGATACTAGTGCAACATGACCTGCAGCCAGGGGTGTAGTCATTACGTTGATACCGTTTCAACATGACCTGTAGCCAGGGGTGTAGTCATTACGCCGATACCGTTGCAACATGACCTGTAGCCAGTGGTGTAGTCATTACGTTGATACCGTTACAACATGACCTGTAGCCAGGGGTGTAGTCATTACGTTGATACCGTTACAACATGACCTGTAGCCAGGGGTGTAGTCATTACGTTGATACCGTTACAACATGACCTGTAGCCAGGGGTGTAGTCATTACGTTAATACCGTTACAACATGACCTGCAGCCAGGGGTGTAGTCATTACGTTGATACCGTTACAACATGACCTGTAGCCAGGGGTGTAGTCATTACGTTGATACTAGTGCAACATGACCTGCAGCCAGGGGTGTAGTCATTACGTTGATACCGTTACAACATGACCTGTAGCCAGGGGTGTAGTCATTACGCCGATACCGTTACAACATGACCTGCAGCCAGGGGTGTAGTCATTACGTTGATACCGTTACAACATGACCTGCAGCCAGGGGTGTAGTCATTACGTTGATACCGTTACAACATGACCTGTAGCCAGGGGTGCAGTCATTACGTTGATACCGTTACAACATGACCTGTAGCCAGGGGTGTAGTCATTACGTTGATACCGTTGCAACATGACCTGTAGCCAGGGGTGTAGTCATTACGCCGATACCGTTGCAACATGACCTGTAGCCAGGGGTGTAGTCATTACGTTGATACCATTACAACATGACCTGTAGCCAGGGGTGTAGTCCTTACGCCGATACCGTTGCAACATGACCTGTAGCCAGGGGTGTAGTCATTACGTTGATACCGTTACAACATGACCTGTAGCCAGGGGTGCAGTCATTACGTTGATACCGTTACAACATGACCTGTAGCCAGGGGTGTAGTCATTACGTTGATACCGTTGCAACATGACCTGTAGCCAGGGGTGTAGTCATTACGTCAATACCGTTGCAACATTTGCAACATACACCGTTTACCTCAAATGGGAAACACAAACGAGAGTTTCCATTGGACAATCTCCGGTAGGTCCCTCCCCGTGTTAGCCTCCGTTTGGTTCCTAAACTGTTTCCGTAATGAATACACCCCAACTGATTACGAAATATTATAATGTAGCAACAATTGTAATGAGTTTGTTGACATCAGGGTGCTGTAGGATTGTACCTTCCATGCAGCACGAGACATATTCTGACTAAGCAAGACTTATACTATGTCGCAGGAAGCAAGTGAACATGAGGTAGTTGAACTGGTTACCTGTTTATATCTGTCTTTTCCGTTAGTTATTATTCCCGAAACGGAGTTGTCCTTCTTATGGACGTTTATTTTGGGAAGCCTAATATGAAGACGATCCTCAAAGGTTAGTTGTCTTAACTTTTACTCCCATCTTGTCCGTTTCAGAACACCGTTATCTACATCACAGAGGACACTAAACCAAGCCGAATGTAAGTGTCAGGTACAGGCATGTTACTACTACCACCACTACCACTACCATATTCCCTTGAGCCACCTCAATTGGCACACATTTTTTTTTTGAACACAATTATTCTGCTATTCCTATTTGGACTGAACATGTATTGTGAAATATCATTCTGATATGACATTGTGATGTAAGGATAGATATTATCATTCTGATATGATATGACATTGTGATGTAAGGATAGATATTATCATTCTGATATGATATGACATTGTGATGTAAGGATAGATATTATCATTCTGATATGATATGACATTGTGATGTAAGGATAGATATTATCATTCTGATATGATATGACATTGTGATGTAAGGATAGATATTATCATTCTGATATGATATGACATTGTGATGTAAGGATAGATATTATCATTCTGATATGACATTGTGATGTAAAGATAGATATTATCATTCTGATATGATATGACATTATGATATAAGGATAGATATTATCATTCTGATATGATATGACATTGTGATATAAGGATAGATATTATCATTCTGATATGATATGACATTGTGATGTAAGGATAGATATTATCATTCTGATATGATATGACATTGTGAAATAAGGATAGATATTGTCATTCTGATATGATATGACACTGTGGTGATTCAGTCAGTTCATTTTTAACATGTCATCATTTTTGACATCGAGCAAATGGCGACATTGGAGCCGAATCATTGGCCTACTGCATTTTCCTCCTAATGCATGCACTGCTGTGATTTAATTTAGGATTCGTACATTTAGCAGAGTTGTTGCTTCGCTCGTTTATTCTAACCGTTGTGCTTTTTTTTTAAAATAACATTCTAAAGTCGATGTATCTTCTACGTGTGATTTTGTTAGTCATGTGATGAGCAAGCTTTTTCTTTTCAGTGGTCATCGTACTAAAACCTTGCCACTTCCTGTTTGAATGTCCTGTACAGGAAGAGAGCGGCTGCAAAGCATCTAATTGAGCGCTACTTTTGCCAGTTAACAGAGGGCTGTGGAAATGGGGCCTGCACGAATGAGTTCTGTGCTTCGTGTCTTGGTTTTCAACCGCTGGATCACAACACGGCGGCTATCAGAGCCCTGGAGCTCTATAAAATGAATTCCAAACTGTGTGACCTTCACCCCTCCACTGCCTTCCCTGACAACGACAGTGCCAAAGAAACCCACCCTGCCTTACTGGGCGACCGTCACGGGAAGATGACAGACCACAAAGACAACCTGTTTCCCCCTAGGGAAGACTTCAGAGGTAAACACAATGCTTTTCACAGAAACACAGTGGGTCGAGTCCCAAAATGGCACCCTGTATAGTGCACTACCCTGTGTGACTTTTTTTTTCTCTATTGCTGTTCAATGTTCATTAATTTAGGAGAGAATCAAATGGTTGCCCATGCGTTCATTTTAGAGAGAATCAAATGGTTGCCCATGCGTTCATTTTAGAGAGAATCAAATGGTTGCCCATGCGTTCATTTTAGAGAGAATCAAATGGTTCCCCATGCGTTAATTTAGGAGAGAATCAAATGGTTGCCCATGCGTTAATTTAGGAGAGAATCAAATGGTTGCCCATGCGTTCATTTTAGAGAGAATCAAATGGTTGCCCATGCGTTCATTTTAGAGAGAATCAAATGGTTGCCCATGCGTTCATTTTAGAGAGAATCAAATGGTTGCCCATGCGTTCATTTTAGAGAGAATCAAATGGTTGCCCATGCGTTCAATTTAGAGAGAATCAAATGGTTGCCCATGCGTTCATTTTAGAGAGAATCAAATGGTTGCCCATGCGTTCATTTTAGAGAGAATCAAATGGTTGCCCATGCGTTCATTTTAGAGAGAATCAAATGGTTGCCCATGCGTTCATTTTAGAGAGAATCAAATGGTTGCCCATGCGTTCATTTTAGAGAGAATCAAATGGTTGCCCATGCGTTCATTTTAGAGAGAATCAAATGGTTGCCCATGCGTTCATTTTGGAGAGAATCAAATGGTTGCCCATGCGTTCATTTAGGAGAGAATCAAATGGTTGCCCATGCGTTCATTTTAGAGAGAATCAAATGGTTGCCCATGCGTTCATTTTAGAGAGAATCAAATGGTTGCCCATGCGTTCAATTTAGAGAGAATCAAATGGTTGCCCATGCGTTCCTTTTAGAGAGAATCAAATGGTTGCCCATGCGTTCCTTTTAGAGAGAATCAAATGGTTGCCCATGCGTTCCTTTTAGAGAGAATCAAATGGTTGCCCATGCGTTCCTTTTAGAGAGAATCAAATGGTTGCCCATGCGTTCCTTTAGAGAGAATCAAATGGTTGCCCATGCGTTCCTTTTAGAGAGAATCAAATGGTTGCCCATGCGTTCATTTTAGAGAGAATCAAATGGTTGCCCATGCTTCATTTTAGAGAGAATCAAATGGTTGCCCATGCTTCATTTTAGAGAGAATCAAATGGTTGCCCATCGCTCATTTTAGAGAGAATCAAATGGTTGCCCATGCGTTCATTTAGGAGAGAATCAAATGGTTGCCCATGCGTTCATTTAGAGAGAATCAAATGGTTGCCCATGCGTTCATTTTAGAGAGAATCAAATGGTTGCCCATGCGTTCATTTAGGAGAGAATCAAATGGTTGCCCATGCGTTCATTTAGGAGAGAATCAAATGGTTGCCCATGCGTTCCTTTTGGAGAGAATCAAATGGTTGCCCATGCGTTCCTTTTAGAGAGAATCAAATGGTTGCCCATGCGTTCCTTTTAGAGAGAATCAAATGGTTGCCCATGCGTTCCTTTTAGAGAGAATCAAATGGTTGCCCATGCGTTCCTTTTAGAGAGAATCAAATGGTTGCCCATGCGTTCCTTTTAGAGAGAATCAAATGGTTGCCCATGCGTTCGTTTTGGAGAGAATCAAATGGTTGCCCATGCGTTCGTTTTGGAGAGAATCAAATGGTTGCCCATGCGTTCGTTTTGGAGAGAATCAAATGGTTGCCCATGCGTTCGTTTTGGAGAGAATCAAATGGTTGCCCATGCGTTCGTTTTAGAGAGAATCAAATGGTTGCCCATGCGTTCAATTTAGAGAGAATCAAATGGTTGCCCATGCGTTCATTTTAGAGAGAATCAAATGGTTGCCCATGCGTTCATTTAGGAGAGAATCAAATGGTTGCCCATGCGTTCATTTTAGAGAGAATCAAATGGTTGCCCATGCGTTCATTTAGGAGAGAATCAAATGGTTGCCCATGCGTTCATTTTAGAGAGAATCAAATGGTTGCCCATGCGTTCATTTAGGAGAGAATCAAATGGTTGCCCATGCGTTCATTTAGGAGAGAATCAAATGGTTGCCCATGCGTTCCTTTTAGAGAGAATCAAATGGTTGCCCATGCGTTCCTTTTAGAGAGAATCAAATGGTTGCCCATGCGTTCCTTTTAGAGAGAATCAAATGGTTGCCCATGCGTTCATTTAGGAGAGAATCAAATGGTTGCCCATGCGTTCATTTTAGAGAGAATCAAATGGTTGCCCATGTTCATTTAGAGAGAATCAAATGGTTGCCCATGTTCCTTTTAGAGAGAATCAAATGGTTGCCCATGCGTTCGTTTTGGAGAGAATCAAATGGTTGCCCATGCGTTCCTTTTAGAGAGAATCAAATGGTTGCCCATGCGTTCAATTTAGAGAGAATCAAATGGTTGCCCATGCGTTCAATTTAGAGAGAATCAAATGGTTGCCCATGCGTTCATTTAGGAGAGAATCAAATGGTTGCCCATGCGTTCATTTTAGAGAGAATCAAATGGTTGCCCATGCGTTCATTTAGGAGAGAATCAAATGGTTGCCCATGCGTTCATTTTAGAGAGAATCAAATGGTTGCCCATGCGTTCATTTTAGAGAGAATCAAATGGTTGCCCATGCGTTCATTTTAGAGAGAATCAAATGGTTGCCCATGCGTTCATTTAGGAGAGAATCAAATGGTTGCCCATGCGTTCATTTTAGAGAGAATCAAATGGTTGCCCATGCGTTCATTTAGGAGAGAATCAAATGGTTGCCCATGCGTTCATTTAGGAGAGAATCAAATGGTTGCCCATGCGTTCATTTAGGAGAGAATCAAATGGTTGCCCATGCGTTCCTTTTAGAGAGAATCAAATGGTTGCCCATGCGTTCATTTAGGAGAGAATCAAATGGTTGCCCATGCGTTCGTTTTAGAGAGAATCAAATGGTTGCCCATGCGTTCGTTTTAGAGAGAATCAAATGGTTGCCCATGCGTTCGTTTTGGAGAGAATCAAATGGTTGCCCATGCGTTCGTTTTGGAGAGAATCAAATGGTTGCCCATGCGTTCGTTTTGGAGAGAATCAAATGGTTGCCCATGTGTTTATTTTAGAGAGAATCAAATGGTTGCCCATGCGTTCATTTTAGAGAGAATCAAATGGTTGCCCATGCGTTCATTTTAGAGAGAATCAAATGGTTGCCCATGCGTTCATTTTAGAGAGAATCAAATGGTTGCCCATGCGTTCATTTTAGAGAGAATCAAATGGTTGCCCATGCGTTCATTTTAGAGAGAATCAAATGGTTGCCCATGCGTTCATTTTAGAGAGAATCAAATGGTTGCCCATGCGTTCATTTTGGAGAGAATCAAATGGTTGCCCATGCGTTCATTTTGGAGAGAATCAAATGGTTGCCCATGCGTTCGTTTTGGAGAGAATCAAATGGTTGCCCATGCATTCGTTTTAGAGAGAATCAAATGGTAGCCCATGCGTTCATTTTAGAGAGAATCAAATGGTTGCCCATGCGTTCATTTTAGAGAGAATCAAATGGTTGCCCATGCGTTCATTTTAGAGAGAATCAAATGGTTGCCCATGCGTTCATTTTAGAGAGAATCAAATGGTTGCCCATGCGTTCATTTTAGAGAGAATCAAATGGTTGCCCATGCGTTCATTTTAGAGAGAATCAAATGGTTGCCCATGCGTTCCTTTAGGAGAGAATCAAATGGTTTCCCATGCGTTCGTTTTGGAGAGAATCAAATGGTTGCCCATGCGTTCGTTTAGGAGAGAATCAAATGGTTGCCCATGCGTTCGTTTTGGAGAGAATCAAATGGTTGCCCATGCGTTCGTTTTGGAGAGAATCAAATGGTTGCCCATGCGTTCGTTTTGGAGAGAATCAAATGGTTGCCCATGCGTTCGTTTTGGAGAGAATCAAATGGTTGCCCATGCGTTCATTTAGGAGAGAATCAAATGGTTGCCCATGCGTTCATTTAGGAGAGAATCAAATGGTTGCCCATGCGTTCATTTTAGAGAGAATCAAATGGTTGCCCATGCGTTCATTTTCTCTGTGATCTCTCTGTGTCCAGAGGTGCATTACCTGACCGAGGAGAAGGTGTATGAGATCCTGAGTATCTGTGAGGGAAAGAAGGACTACTCTCCTCTGATCCGAGTCATCGGGAGGATCTTCTCCAGCGCTGACGGTCTGGTGCAGAGCTTCAGGAAAGACAAGGAACAACACCCCAACACCAAGGAGCAGCGCAAGACCCACCAGGACAAAGACGAGGACAAGGACGAGGACGACAAGGAGAGAACCACCGCCATGGAGCAGGAATCAGAGGAATCAGAGGCCTCGGCGTCCATGGAGGGAGCGACGGGATCGACGGAGAACAGACTGGGTCCTGTGGAGGTCTCCGTGGACATAGAAGCTGTGAGGAGAGTGTACGACAGACTCCTCTCCGACGAGAAGATCGAATCAGCCTTCCTCAACGCCCTGGTCTACCTGACTCCCAACGTAGAGCTGGATCTAACCTATCTAGACGTGTACGACACCAACCCCGACTACCTCAACATCTTCGTCATCGTGATGGAGAACAGCAACCTCCACAGCCCAGAGTACCTGGAGATGGCCATGCCTCTGTTCTGTAAGTGTATGAGTAAACTCCCTGTGGCTGCTCTGGCCAAGCTGACGCGCCTGTGGTCTCGGTACAGTGTGGAGCACATCCGACGTATGATGGAGACCTTCCAGCAGCTCATCACCTACACGGTAACGTTACATTCTTTATTCGATTTGAGCTTCTTTATTTAATTTAATTTCATGCTCGCAGTCGACAAGATTGAAATTATGAAGAATACACCGTTACATACTTAATACCATTATTTTATTTTTTTGTTGGATTTTGGTCATTTTCTGCCTACCTGGAGTTTGATTCCTCTGTAATGAATAGCGCTAACTCAATCTAAACCAGACGTGCACAGGATACAACAGGTGTAAACAGTACAGTGGAATGCTTTAGCTGTTATACACATTTTTAAATGTTTTTTTTATCATCAACATTAAGGTGATCAGCAACGAGTACGACAGCGACAATCTGGTGAACGATGACGAGTGTGTGGTGGCTGCAGCCAAGTGTCTGAAGGTACTGTTCTGATTTTCAAACTGCCTGGGTCAATCTGATCTGACACATGCTCCTCCCATACAACCTATTAGCAATACCAAGGAGTAGAACCAAGGCCTATTAGCAATACCTAGGAGTAGAACCAAGGCCTATTAGCAATACCTAGGAGTAGAACCAAGGCCTAACAATACCTAGGAGTAGAACCAAGGCCTATTAGCAATACCTAGGAGTAGAACCAAGGTCTATTAAAATACCTAGGAGTAGAACCAAGGCCTATTAGCAATACCTAGGAGTAGAACCAAGGCCTATTGGCAATACCTAGGAGTAGAACCAAGGCCTATTAGCAATACCTAGGAGTAGAACCAAGGCCTATTGGCAATACCTAGGAGTAGAACCAAGGCCTATTGGCAATACCTAGGAGTAGAACCAAGGCCTATTGGCAATACCTAGGAGTAGACCCGAGCCCTGTTGGCAATACCTAGGAGTAGACCCGAGCCCTGTTGGCAATACCTAGGAGTAGAACCGAGCCCTGTTGGCAATACCTAGGGAGTAGAACCGAGCCCTGTTAGCAATACCTAGGAGTAGAACCGAGCCCTGTTAGCAATACCTAGGAGTAGAACCGAGCCCTGTTAGCAATACCTAGGAGTAGAACCGAGCCCTGTTAGCAATACCTAGGAGTAGAACCGAGCCCTGTTAGCAATGCCTAGGAGTAGAACCGAGCCCTGTTAGCAATGCCTAGGAGTAGAACCGAGGCCTGTTAGCAATACCTAGGAGTAGAACCGAGCCCTGTTAGCAATGCCTAGGAGTAGAACCGAGGCCCTGTTAGCAATGCCTGGAGTAGAACTGTTAGCAATGCCTAGGAGTAGAACCGAGGCCCTGTTAGCAATACCTAGGAGTAGAACCGAGCCCTGTTAGCAATACCTAGGAGTAGAACCGAGCCCTGTTAGCAATGCCTAGGAGTAGAACCGAGGCCCTGTTAGCAATACCTAGGAGTAGAACCGAGCCCTGTTAGCAATACCTAGGAGTAGAACCGAGCCCTGTTAGCAATACCTAGGAGTAGAACCGAGCCCTGTTAGCAATACCTAGGAGTAGAACCGAGCCCTGTTAGCAATACCTAGGAGTAGAACCGAGCCCTGTTAGCAATACCTAGGAGTAGAACCGAGCCCTGTTAGCAATACACATCAATTACATTACACCTGCTCAGACCCACATGTTCCCACTGCTACCATACACATCACGTATGTCTCACAACCACACCCTCCTCATCCTCACATCCACACCCTCCTCATCCTCACAACCACACCCTCCTCATCCTCACAACCACACCCTCCTCATCCTCACAACCACACCCTCCTCATCCTCACAACCACACCCTCCTCATCCTCACAACCACACCCTCCTCATCCTCACAACCACACCCTCCTCATCCTCACAACCACACCCTCCTCATCCTCACAACCACACCCTCCTCATCCTCACAACCACACCCTCCTCATCCTCACAACCACACCCTCCTCATCCTCACAACCACACCTTCCTCATCCTCACAACCACACCCTCCTCATCCTCACAACCACACCCTCCTCATCCTCACATCCACACCCTCTTCATCCTCACAACCACACCCTCCTCATCCTCACATCCACACCTTCCTCCTCCTCACAAGCACACCCTCCTCATCCTCACAAGCACACCCTCCTCATCCTCACAAGCACACCCTCCTCATCCTCACAAGCACACCCTCCTCATCCTCACAAGCACACCCTCCTCATCCTCACATCCACACCCTCCTCATCCTCACATCCACACCCTCCTCATCCTCACAACCACACCCTCCTCATCCTCACATCCACACCCTCCTCATCCTCACAACCACACCTTCCTCATCCTCACAACCACACCCTCCTCATCCTCACATCCACACCCTCTTCATCCTCACAACCACACCCTCCTCATCCTCACAAGCACACCCTCCTCATCCTCACAAGCACACCCTCCTCATCCTCACAAGCACACCTTCCTCATCCTCACAAGCACACCCTCCTCATCCTCACAAGCACACCCTCCTCATCCTCACAAGCACACCCTCCTCATCCTCACAAGCACACCTTCCTCATCCTCACAAGCACACCCTCCTCATCCTCACAAGCACACCCTCCTCATCCTCCACACCTTTCCAACCTTTAGATAATAATACACTTGATTCATCTACTGTCGTAGTGATGGACGATCATTTGCGTTCCAGTTTTTTTCAAAATCATTGACGAGAAAAGTATGAGCCACCCGATTGGGTATCTGTTTTGAAATAAAAAAATGTCTTGTTTTACTGTAAATGCATGTTAAATAAAGTTTCGATTCTACTTGAAGCTGGTGTTCTACGCCAATGTCCTGGGAGGAGACCTGGATACGGGTCTCAACGAGGAGGAGGAGCCTGCGTCAGAGTCCGGCGAGCTCACCCTGCAGGAGCTCCTGGGGGAGGAGAGGAGTAACAAGAAGGGGCCCCGGGTCGACCCTTTGGAGAAGGTGAGACGACCACAATGGAAATAAGTTGTTCCAAGTTTCTGCGTCATCCACAATGATTTTAAATATATATATTTTTTTATTTCAAATCAAAAATGAAAAGGAGCTGGGCGTCAGGACCTTGGACTGCAGACGTCCCCTCATCCCCTTCGAGGAGTTTGTCAACGAGCCTCTGAACGATGTTCTAGAGATGGACAAGGACTTCACCTTCTTCAAGGTGGACTCGGAGAGTAAGTTCTCCTTCCAGAGCTGTCCCTTCATCCTCAACGCCTGCACTAAGAGCCTGGGTCTGTACTACGACAACCGCATCAGCATGTACAGCGAGAGGAGGATCACGGCGCTCTACAGCCTGGTGCAAGGACAGCAGCTCAACCCATACCTCCGACTCAAAGTACGACGAGACCACGTCATCGACGACGCCCTCGTCAGGGTGAGCCACAAACAACACACACACACACACTTGTTGGTGTAATGTTGAAGGGGAACTGCACCCGCTGATTTGGCCTCATTTTTTTGGGCTTCTCAAGAAATGCTGGCAGCCGCGACAGAAGCCAAACGGGGCGTTGGCTTGGGGGTGTGGTTTGATGTGGGCGTTTTCCCTGCCACCACCAAGACACACCCATCTGTCAGAACCTTGTCCGCGGCTGTTTTCCTCCCGCTCATTCACAACAAACAAACCTCCTGCAGGTTGAGTTCAATAACTACAGGCAGATGTATGGTGAGATGCATGAAGGGGCACTTTGAATTGGTCAGTAGCCTGTAAATAAATAGTAATATGAGATGAATTCAATTACTGAATTTATGTCGATTTTCTAAACTTAAGTGTTTTTGATAACTTTCAAATGTAGTAACAGGTCTTATGTAGAATAAACAACCCTTTTACATAATACCATAGAAGCAGTGTTCTTCCTGTGTGATGTCCTCGTATATAACAGGAGTTCCCTGATCCTGGTCCAGAATACACAGGGTTTCTCCCTCCCCATATAGACTGATACCTGATCCTGGTGCAGAATACACAGGGTTTCTCCCTCCCCATATAGACTGATACCTGATCCTGGTGCAGAATACACAGGGTTTCTCCCTCCTCATAGACTGATACCTGATCCTGGTGCAGAATACACAGGGTTTCTCCCTCCCCATATAGACTGATACCTGATCCTGGTGCAGAATACACAGGGTTTCTCCCTCCCCATATAGACTGATACCTGATCCTGGTGCAGAATACACAGGGTTTCTCCCTCCCCATATAGACTGATACCTGATCCTGGTCCAGAATACACAGGGTTTCTCCCTCCCCATATAGACTGATGCCTGATCCTGGTCCAGAATACACAGGGTTTCTCCCTCCCCATATAGACTGATACCTGATCCTGGTCCAGAATACACAGGGTTTCTCCCTCCCCATATAGACTGATGCCTGATCCTGGTCCAGAATACACAGGGTTTCTCGCTCCCCATATTGACTGATACCTGATCCTGGTCCAGAATACACAGGGTTTCTCCCTCCCTATATAGACTGATACCTGATCCTGGTCCAGAATACACAGGGTTTCTCCCTCCCCATATAGACTGATACCTGATCCTGGTCCAGAATACACAGGGTTTCTCCCCATATAGACTGATACCATTCAATAATAAACAAAAAAGACAATACAAGTTAAAGTTGTGTCTAGTAAAATGTTTACGCCGTGAGCCAGGTCTCTCTCCAGTCAGAGACGTCAGTATCAAGCCTGTCTGTCAGAGTGCCAGGTCTCTCTCCAGTCAGAGACGTCAGTATCACGCCTGTCTGTCAGAGTGCCAGGTCTCTCTCCATTCAGAGACACCAGTAACAAGCCCGTCTGTTAGTCTGGACTTCATCTTGCAAGTCTCCATGTGCTGGCTCCATACATGTTTCTGTGAACACATACACACATAAAAAACATTTCTATTACCAATTGCATTTAGGATAGGTAATACTGTATCTGACGCACAAACTAAACCTACCCAATTATGGTCTCCCCATCAAACGATCGAGGCTGGCGTCTTCACAAAAGCAGTCTACAGTCCTCTCCATCTGTAGAAATAAGGCAGAGATTAAAAAATAATCGGATACAATGAGGCGAACAAGAGAAGACCTTTTCCTCTTAAAAAGGAAATTAAGTCTAAAATTCCAAATGTAACATTGGAGGGAAACATTTTGTAACTTAGTCTCCAGAAGATAGAGAATTGCTTACAAGCATGAGAGTGCAGTTAAAAGAAAAAACTGGATCTATTTCCTGGGCTACTAGGGGAGGTTGAGGCCTTTTTAAAAACAGGAATGGATTACGGTAATAAAATGATGGAAGAAATCAGAGCGTAACATAAGATATTAAACTACTGTGGACTCCCTAAAAGACACTACGGTACGATAATAAAACAATTGAAAGTAGAATTACTTGATCTAAAGTGCAAAAGTAGTTTCATAATCGCAATAAAGGATGATGATGATGATAACGAAAACTATCAGTAAATACAGGAAAAAGGTCTAGGTGTTCATGAAACGTATTCTCAAGATGACGGATGAACAGGTGGATACGATTAGATTTATTTTTTTTCCAAGGGCTCACCGTTTTGGTGGCAGAGGGAAGGCCCCCTCCGATCGTAGCCAGGCTAACTCGCTATAAAATGAAGATTGCAACAGGGTAGGGAGATGAGGAACACCCACTTCTCTATTAATGAACTATTTCCCCATGAAATAGTGGAGAGACAGCGTGCCCTGTACCCCACTTTCAAAAGGCGCCGAGCAGAGAAGCACAATGTTAGTCTAGTTGTACGTAAACGACCAGATGTTCAAGGACTTGGAAGATTCCAACGTAACTGTGAGTGATCGCTACCTCCTTCTGAAGTAGATGCGACACACATTTGTACAGCATTGGACATTACAATTATAGATTCATTAAAAAAATATATATATGTTTTCTATTATTGCAGTACAGAACCGTGGACTTAAAATAAGGTTAGACTTATTGAAATGCGAAATGGAGTAGGACTATACATAACCTGTCTAGGGTCTCTACTGGAGTAGGACTGAACGTAACCTGTCTACTGGAGTATGGCTATACATACATAACCTGTCTACTGGAGTAGGACTATACATAACCTGTCTACTGGAGTAGGAGTAGGACTATACATACAACCTGTCTACTGGAGTAGGACTATACATACATAACCTGTCTACTGGAGTAGGACTATACATACATAACCTGTCTACTGGAGTAGGACTATACATACATAACCTGTCTACTGGAGTAGGACTATACATACATAACCTGTCTACTGGAGTAGGACTATACATACATAACCTGTCTACTGGAGTAGGACTATGCATACATAACCTGTCTACTGGAGTAGGACTATACATAACCTGTCTACTGGAGTAGGGCTATAACATCCTATAATAATTGGTGACATTGAGATTTCTTTTTTAAATGTAAAAAGACAATCTTAAAAATGTAAAGTACATATGTTTGTTCAGATTCACACCGGCACATGGATCGGGTCAACAGGCTTTGCTATTGATGTGTGTGGCTGGCTGGTTAACACCGAGTTAACTTTAATCAATTTAACAGTAGAGTCAACACAATAACTGGCTTATGGAAGCGAGAAGTATATTGTATTTACATGAGTCATATATGCTACCTTTTTATACATTGGTGATCCTAATGTAATAGGCCTATGTGTGAAACAGCCGAGCTGATAGAGCGACGACCCTGGAATGAATGTGAAAATGTGTGTGGGTGGAGAGAGGTTTTACAGGCTTACTCACTCAGGATTGTCAGTACTGTATGTATATTCTTGGCTATCGTGCCATGGCAGGTTAAATGTACGTATTCCTTCATGGGTGACGCGTCAGATACGTTTTACTGGCAGTCATTAGTGACTTTTTCCTTTTATATAATGAGGACTACATGTCTCTCTGCTGATAGGAATATAACAGGATATAATGAGGACTACATGTCTCTCTGCTGATAGGAATATAACAGGACATAATGAGGACTACATGTCTCTCTCTCTGCTGATAGGAATATAACAGGACGTAATGAGGACTACATGTCTCTCTGCTGATAGGAATATAACAGCATATAATGAGGACTACATGTCTCTCTGCTGATAGGAATATAACAGGATATAATGAGGACTACATGTCTCTCTGCTGATAGGACTATAACAGGATATGATGAGGACTACATGAAATACAGCGCCTTCGTAAAGGATTCAGACCCATTGACTTTTTCCACATTTTCTTACGTTGCAGCCTTATTCTAAAATGTATTAAATAGTTTTTTCCCCTCATCATCTACACACAATACCCCATAATGACATCACAATACCCCATAATGACATCACAATACCCCAAAATGACAAAGCAAAACCTGTGTTTTAGACATTTTTGCTAATTTATTAAAAATAGAAAACTGAAATATCACATTTCCATAAGTATTCAAACCCTTTACTCAGTACTTTGTTGAAGCACCTATGGCAGCCTCCAGTCTTCTAGTGTCTGACACTATCAGACCAGAGAATCTTGTTTCTCATGGTCTGAGAGTCTTTAGGTGACTTTTTGCAAACTCCAAGTGGGCTGTCATGTGCCTTTTACTGAGGAGTGGCTTCTGTCTGTCCACTCCACCATAAAGGCCTGTTTGGTGGAGTACTGCAGAGATGGTTGTCATTCTGGAAGGTTCTCGCATCTCCACAGAGGAACTCTGGAGCTCTGTCAATGAGCATTGGGTTTGTGGTCACCTCCCTGACCAAGGCCCTTCTCCCCCAATTGCTCAGTTTTGCTCGGCGGCCATCTCTAGGAAGAGTCTTGGTTAAGAATCAAGTTGATGAGGACAAAAGTAATTTAATCAATTTTAGAATAAGGCTTTACCGTAACAAAATGTGGGACAAGGGAAGGGGTCTGAATACTTTCTGAATGAAAAATGTTTGGGGTCACTTAGAAATGTCCTTGTTTGCTCCCAAGGATGAACCAGGTCTATATTTTTTTTTTTCTGAGGTCTTGGCTGATTTCTTTAGATTTTCTCATGATGTCAAGCAAAGAGGCACTGAGTTTGCTGACAGGTGTTGCTGACAAGTATATAAAATCAAGCCTTTTATACACGTCAGATGTATAAAATGCTCGACAAGTCTCCAACAAGTCAGTTCGTCAAATTTCTGCCCTGCTAGAGCTGCCCCCCGTCAACTGTAAATGCTGTTATTGTGAAGTGGAAACGTCTAGGACCAACAACGCCTCAGCCACGAAGTGGTCGGCCACAACAAGCTCACAGAACGGGGCCGCTGAGTGCTTAAGCTCGTAGTGCGTAAAAATCCCCTCTCCTCGGTTGTAACACTCACTACCGAGTTCCAAACTGCCTCTGGAAGCAACGTCAGCACAAGACCTGTTCAGCGGGAGCTTCATGACATGTGTTGCCATGGCCGAGCAGCTGCACACAAGCCTAAGATCACCATGCGCAATGCCAAGCGTCAGCTGGAGTGGTGTAAAGCTAGCTACCATTGGACTATGGAGCAGTGGAAACACATTCGCTGGAGTGATTAATCACGCTTCACCATCTGGCAGTCCAACGGAAGAATCTGGGTTTGGCGGATGCCAGGAGAACGCTACTTGCCCGAATGCATAGTGCCAACTGTAAAGTTGGATGGAGGAGGAATAATGGTCTGGGGCTGTTTTTCATCGTTTGGGCCCCTTAGTTCCAGTGAAGGGAAATCTTAACGCTACAGCATACAATGACATTCTAGACGATTCTGTGCTTCCAACTTTGTGGCAGCAGTTTGGGGAAGGCCCTTTCCTGTTTCAGCCTGACAATGCTTCTGTGCACAACGCGAGGTCCATACAGAAATGGTTTGTTGAGATCGACGTGGAAGAACTTGACTGGCCTGCACAGAGCCCTGACCACAACCCCATCGAACACCTTTGGGATGAATTGGAACGCCGACTGCGAGCCAGGCCTAATCGCCCAACATCAGTGCCCGACCTCACTAATTCTCTTGTGGCTGAATGAAAGCAAGTCGCCGTAGCAATGTTCCAACATCTAGTGGGAAAGTCTTCCCAGAAGAGTGGAGGCTGTTATAGCAGTAAAGGGGGCAACTCCATATTAACGCTCATGATATTGGAATGAGTTGTTGGACGAGCAGGTGTTCCACACACGCTACATGACCAAAAGATATCTTGCTGTTCTGTGTCCTACAGTTGGAGATGATCGCCATGGAGAACCCGGCGGACCTGAGGAAACAGCTGTTCGTAGAGTTCGAAGGAGAGCAGGGCGTCGACGAGGGAGGCGTGTCCAAAGAGTTCTTCCAACTTGTCCTGGAGGAGATGTTCAATCCCGATATTGGTAAGATACTCTTCCGCTTTAACGTTTCGGTTATGAAGAGATTAAGATGAGACAAGTCTTTTTGATTATTCACAAGCACACTGTCCAACTGGGGGGGGGGCGGCAGGGTAGCCTAGTGGTTAGAGCGTTGAACTAGTAACTAGTAAAGGTTTCAAGTTCAAAACCCCCTGAGCTGACAAGGTACAAATCTGTCGTTCTGCCCCTGAACAAGGCAGTTCATTAACCCACTGTTCCTGGGCCGTCATTGAAAATAAGAATTTGTTCTTCACTGACTTGCCTAGTGTTCCTTCCCTCAGGCATGTTTACATATGATGAGTCCACCAAGCTGTTCTGGTACAACCCGTCCTCTCTGGAGAACGAGGCCCAGTTCACCCTGATAGGCATCGTCCTGGGCCTGGCCATCTACAACAACTGCATCCTGGATGTTCACTTTCCCATGGTGGTGTACAGGAAACTGATGGGGAAGAAAGGCACCTATCTGGACCTGGCAGACTCACACCCGGTACTGTAACATATTTCAACGTGTTCAATGTGATTTGTAATGTCATTAATGTAACATGTTTAAACCTGTTAGATATGATATAGTAAGTAGCCTTGTGCTAGCCAGAACGGCCCATAGGGCAGGAGCTTATCTCCTGATTCTGTAGCGTGAGCAGTGGTGGGAAAAAGTACCCAATCAAACGATTCGGTTTTGATTTAGAAGAACGAATCGATGCACTAACATTTGCATAAACACACCCGCTCAAATTTGCATAAACACACCCGCTCGCATTTGCATAAACACACCCGCTCGCATTTGCATAAACACACCCTCTCGCATTTGCATAAACACATCCTCTAACAACATTTGCATAAACACACCCGCTAACAACATTTGCATAAACACATCCGCTAACATTTGCATAAACACACATATATCAAAACATTTGCATATATACTGATTGCAGGCAAATGAATGCAGGCAAAAGATTGCAAGCAAACTTAAATCCATTTTATCTCATTTCTACCAGCATGTTAAATGTGCAACCAGAGGAAAAAAAACTCTAGACCACCTTTACTCCACACACACAGACTCATACAAAGCTCGCCCTCCATTTGGAAAATCTGGGCATAATTCTATCCTCCTGATTCCTGCTTACAAGCAAAAACTAAAGCAGGAAGTACCAGTGACTCGCTCAATACGGAAGTGGTCAGATGACGAGGATGCTACGCTACAGGACTGTTTTGCAGCATAGACTGGAATATGTTCCATGTGTCTTCCGATGGCATTGAAGAGTGTAGCTCATTGACGACGTCGTCCCCACAGTGACCGTGCGTACATATCCCAACCAGAAACCATGGATTACAGGCAACATCTGCACCGAGCCAAAGGCTAGAGCTGCCGCTTTCAAGGAGTGGGACAGTAATTCAGACACTTATAAGAAATCCCGCTATGCCCTCAGACGAACCATCAAACAGGATTAAGTTTGAATCCTACTACACCGGCTCTGACGCTCGTCGGATGTGGCAGGGCTTGCAAACTGTTACGGCCTACAAATGGAAACCCAACTGCAAGCTGCCCAGTGATGAGCTAAATGCCTTTTTATGCTCACTTCAAGGCAAGCAACACTGAAGCATGCATGAGAGCACCAGCTGTTCCGGAAGACTGTGATCACGCTCTCTGTAGCCGATGTGAGCAAGACCTTTCAATAGGTCAACATTCACAAGGCCGCGAGGCCAGACAGATTACCAGGACATGTACTCAGAGCCTGCACGGACCAACTGGCAAGTGTCTTCACTGACGTTTTCAACCTCCCTGACCAAGTCTGTAATACCTACATGTTTCAAGCAGACCACCATAGTCCCTGTGCCCAAGAAAGCAAAGGTAACCTGCCTAAATTACTACTGCCCCGTAGCACTCACATCAGTAGCCATAAAGTGCTTTGAAAGGCTGGTCATGGCTCGCATCAACATCATCATCCCGGAAACCCCAGACCCACTCCAATTCGCATACGGCCCCAACAGATCCACAGATGACACAATCTCAATCGCACTCCACACTGCCCTTTCTCACCTGGACAAAAGGAACACCTAATGTGAGAATGCTGTTCATTGACTACAGCTCAGCGTTCAACACCATAGTGCCCTCAAAGCTCATCACTTCACAGAGGGTAGTGCGTACGGCCTGGGGCCAAGTTTCCTGCCATCCAGGACCTATATACTAGGCGGCGTCGGAGGAAAGCCCCCAAAAATGTCAGACTCCAGTCACCCAAGTCATAGACTGTTCTCTCTGCTACCGCACGGCAAGCGGTACCGGAGCGCCAAGTCTAGGTCCAAGAGGCTCCTTAACAGCTTCTACCCCCAAGCCATAAGACTGCTGAACAACTAATCAAATGGCCCCCATTTACATTGACCTCCCCCTCGCTGTTTATTATCTATGCATAGTCACTTTACCCCTACCTACATGACTCGGCACCGGTTTCCCCTGTATATAGCCTCGTTATTGTTATTTAGCATAACTTTTTATTTAAAAAATGATTTACATTTATATAGTAAATATTTTCTTAACTCTTCTTGAACTGCACTGTTGGTTAAGGGCTTGTAAGTCAGCATTTCACGGTAAGGTCTACACCTGTTGTATTCGGCGCATGTGACATACATAAGCAAAACTACCAAAACTATTTCATCAATCAAATCTATTTATAACGCCCTTTTTACATCAGCCGATGTCCCAGAGTGCTGTACAGAAACCCAGCCTAAAACCCCAAACAGCAAGCAATGCAGATGCAGAAGCACGGTGGCTAGGGAAAAACTCCCTAGAAAGGCAGGAACCTAGGAAGAAACCTAGAGAGGAACCAGGCTGTGAGGGGTGGCCAGTCCTCTTCTGGCAGTGCCTGGTAGAGATTATAACAGTACATGGCCAAGATGTTAAAATGTTCATAGATGACCAGCAGGGTCAAATAATAATAATCACAGTGGTTGTAGAGGGGGCAACAGGTCAGCACCTCAGGAGTTAAATGTCAGTCGGCTTTTCATAGCCGAGCTTTTCAGAGTTGCTGATGGTGAACTTTGAATATAATCTAATCGAAGCCCCGATCAGCATGTAGCCTACGTTGGTCAGCGAGCGAAGCTGCGCACAGTGCTCAGATTGACTGGGACAGTTTTCACAAAATAGTAAGTATTTTTGGAAGGTAGAAAGCAAGTAGTTTGAGCAAAACATTTTTTAGTCGATGCGTAACATTTGTAATGATTTTCTGACCGAAGCTTGCTACATTTTGATCGATTTGGGGTCTCACGGACCGATGTACTCATAACTTATGCATCGTTACCCGGATCGAATGTTTATCGGTGAAATTGTTACGCCCGTTATTAATAAAGGATCACATAATTGCATTCATGTAATCAGTAGAAGTACGCCAATTTAGCAAACATTTCATAACTGCAGATGGCAGTAAATGCACGTTCAAACAGCACACCGCAGATGGCAGTAATGCACCCTTTCATAGAAGAAGTAGTAGAAGAAGAAAATTTACTACTTCAAAATGGAGATGACCTCAATGGCGCTGCCCATGCTCTCACAGACGCCATAACAGGACAGATACAATGTTGCGTCCTCTAACTATCTCTATGGTTCTCTGCCATCGCAGGTTCTGTACCAGAGTCTGAAGGAGCTGCTGGACTATGAGGGCGACGTGGAGGAGGACATGATGATCACCTTCCAGATCTCACAGACTGACCTGTTTGGAGACCCCATCACTTACGACCTGAAGGAACACGGGGACAAGATACCTGTTAATGCGGACAATAGAAAGGTGAGATACCTGTTGATGCGGACAATAGAAAGGTAAGATACCTGTTGATGCGGACAATAGAAAGGTAAGATACCTGTTGATGCGGACAATAGAAAGGTGAGATACCTGTTGATGCGGACAATAGAAAGGGAAGTTACCTGTTGATGCAGACAATAGAAAGGGAAGTTACCTGTTGATGCAGACAATAGAAAGGGAAGTTACCTGTTGATGCGGACAATAGAAAGGGAAGTTACCTGTTGATGCGGACAATAGAAAGGCAAGATACCTGTTGATGCGGACAATAGAAAGGTAAGATACCTGTTGATGCGGACAGTAGAAAGGCAAGATACCTGTTGATGCGGACAGTAGAAAGGCAAGATACCTGTTGATGCGGACAATAGAAAGGCAAGATACCTGTTGATGCGGACAGTAGAAGGGCAAGATACCTGTTGATGTCTAGTCTATCACAGGACCTCTGACTGAAGGATCTAGTCTGTCGTAGGACCACTGAAGTGAATGATGACATTGTTTTGACTGTTCCTATCTGTGATCTCCAGGAGTTTGTGTCTCTGTATGGTGACTACATGCTTAATAAGAGTGTGGAGCGCCAGTTCAAAGCCTTCAGAAGGGGCTTCCAGATGGTCACCAACGAGTCGCCTCTCAAGTGTTTATTTAGACCTGAAGAGGTGGAGCTACTTATCTGTGGAAGCAGGGTAAGAAGGATTTCACTTTAAGCGTATGATTAAAAAAAAAACAGAAAGATATACAGCGCCTTCGGAAAGTATTCACACCCCTGGACTTGTTCCACATTTTCGTTGTTGTTACAGCCTGAATTTACAATGGATTAAAACTGCGTTTTTTGTTTTGTTTTTGTTGTTGTCACTGGTCTACACACAATACCCCAATAATGTCAAAGTGGAATTATGTTTTTCAGAAATTTGTACAAATTTAATATAACATTTTTTTTAAAGCTGAAATGTCTTGAGTCAATAAGTATTCAAACCCTTTGTTATGGCAAGCCTAAATAATTTCAGAATATTATATATATTTTTTTGCTTAACCCCCTCAGGTTGATGCACGGAAATCGAAGGTATTCATAGATATTATATAATAATAATAATATATATCTATAATCACAATCCCCCATAAGAATCTGTCAGTTTAAGATCTGTAACATGTAACACTTCCGCGTCTGCGGATCGAAAGGTGACAGAACAGTGTTTGTTAGACCATGAGACGTCCTGAAAATCCGTCTTCTCACGAAAACCTCTTTTGTGTCCGAAACAGTTTGGGCTACACGCTAATATGAAGGAACACGTACATGTCATGACCCCCACAGGCCTCGTCTAAAGCTCCTCAACAGTCAAAATAATGTATGGAAGCATACAGTGCATTCGGGAAAGTATTCAGACCCCTTGACTTTTTCCACATTTTGTTCTAAATAAATAAAAAGGCCAGACGGAAGACACTCCTCAGTAAAAAGCACATGACAGCCCGCTTGGAGTTTGCCTAAGGACTCTCAGACCATGAGAAACAAGATTCTCTGGTCTGATGAAACCTTGGCTTGCTTGAATGCCTAGCGTCACGTCTGGAGGAAACCTGGCACCATCCCTACAGTGAAGCATGGTGGCAGCATCATGCTGTGTGGATGTTTTTCAGCGGCAGGAACTGGGAGACTAGTCAGGATCGAGGGAAAGTGGAACATAACAAAGTACAGAGAGATCCTTGATGAAAGGTCCAGAGCGCTCAGGACCTCAGACTGGGGCTCACCTTCCAACAGGACAACGGCCCTAAGTACACAGCCAAGGCAGCGCAGTATTGGCTTCGGGACAAGTCTCTGAATGTCCTTGAGTGGCCCAGCCTGAGCCCAGACCAGAACCCGATCGAACATCTCTGGAGAGACCTGAAAATAGCTGTGCAGGGAGAGACCGAGCTTGAGAGGATCTGCAGAGAAGAATGGGAGAAACTCCTCAAGTACAGGTGTGCCAAGCTTGTAGCGTCATACCCAAGAAGACTCGAGGCTGTAATCGCTGCCAAAGGCGCTTCAACAAAGTACTGAGTAAAATGTCTGAATACTTATGTAAATGTAATATTTCCGTTTTTAAATGTTTTATGAATTTGCAAACATTTCTAAAAACCATTTTTTTGCTTTGTCATTATGGGGTAATGTGTGTAGATTGTTGAGGAAAAAATACAATTTTAATACATTTTTGAATGAGGCTGTAACGTAAACAAAATGTGGAAAAGGTCAAGGGGTCTGAATACTTCTGAATGTACTGTACATGGAGACTAGTGATAAAAATAAGGGGTTAAATGTCTTTCCTGATCTTATCTCTCAGATTCAGGACAGACACTTCAGAACACACTTCCTTTTGGATATTTTCTGTAGTGAATCTGTTATTCAATGTGTTTGAATGGGCAAATTAGGTGAATCAATAGGCAAAATGATCCTCGGTATGACCTTATTAAAACAATTCCGTATAGCTTAGTAGTATGAGGATGGATCAACAACACACAGGCTCCCGAGCGGTCTAAGGCACTGCATCTCAGTGCTAGAGGCGTCACTTCAGACACCCTGGTTCGATTCCAGGCTGTATCACAACCGGACCTGATTGGAAGTCCCATTGGCCCAACTTTGTCTGGGTTAGGGTTTGGCCAGGGTAGGCCGTCATTGTAAATAAGAATTTGTTCTCAACTGGCTTATCTAGTTAAATAAACTACATTGTAGTTACTAACCTAAATTACAGAGTGAAAAGAAGGAAGCCTGTGCAGAATAATAAATATATATATATATATATTCCAAAACATGCGTCCTGTTTGCAACAAGGCACTAAAGTAATACTGCAAAAAATTTGGCAAAGCAATTAACTTTTTATCCTGAATACAACACATTACTGAGTACCACTCTCCATATTTCCAAGCATAGTGGTGGCTGCATCATGTTATGGGTATGCTTGTCATTGTTAAGGACTGGGGAGAAGAAACAGAATGGAGCTAAGCACAGGCAAAATCCTAGAGGAAAGCCTTGTTCAGTCTGCTTTCCACCAGACACTAGGAGATTAATTCACCTTTCAGCGGGACAATAACCTGAAACACAAGGCCAACTCTAAACTGGAGTTGCTTACCAAGAAAACGGTGTTCCTGAGTGGCCGAGTTACAGTTTTGACTTAAATCTGCTTGAAAATCTATGGCAAGACCTGAAAATGGTTGTCTAGCAATGATCAACAAGCAATTTGACAGAGCTTGAAGAATGTTGCACAATCCAGGTGTGGATTGCTCTTAGAGACTTACCCAGAAAGACTCACCACTATAATCACTGCCAAAGGTGATTCTAACATGTATTGATTTAGAGGTGTGAATACTGATGTAAATTAGATATGTTTATTTAATTTAATACATTTGCTAAATTTTCAACAAAAAAATTCACTTTGTAATTGTTAACTTCAGAGGGTTGAATACTTATCTAATCAAGATATATTAGCATTTTTTATTATTTATTTGTACAGATATTAGAATTTTTCTTCCACTCTGACAGAGTACTTTGTGTAGATCGTCAACAAAATATGACAATTAAATCCATAGCTGCGCTATTATTTTCTATGCCACCTGATGTAACTTGATCTAACTGTCTCCTCTGTGTTCCAACTTCCTTCACAGAATTTAGACTTTCAAGCGCTTGAAGAAACAACAGAGTATGACGGAGGCTACAGCAAGGATTGTCGTATTATTAAGTAAAAAAAAATGTTTTTGATGTAATTTATTGCCATGTTGTGACATTGATTTCTATATTTCTACACAAGATCTCTTTTCAATTTCTCTCTTGAATAATAGATCTGCATATATCACTTTCATTTTATATATATATTTATTTATTTATTTATATATATATTTAATAAAATAATATATGCTGAACAAAAATATTAATGCAACATGAAACAATTTCAAGATTTTACTGAGTTACAGTTCATATAAGGAAACCATTCAATTGAAATGAATTCATTCGGCCCTAATCTATGGATTTCACATGGCTGGGCAGGGGCAGCCAATCATAATGAGTTTTTACCCACTAAAGGGCTTTATTACAGACAGAAATACTCCTCATTTTCATCAGCTGTCTGGGTGGCTGATCTCAAACGATCCCGAAGAATCCAGTTCTGGAGGTCCTGGGCTGGCCTGGGCTGGCCTGGGCTGGCGTGGGCTGGGCTGGGCTGGCCTGGCGTGGGCTGCGGTTTTTAGTCTTGTTGGATGTACTGCCAAATTCTCTGAAACAACATTGGAGGCGGCTTATGGTAGAGAAATTGACATTAAATTCTCTGGCAACAGGTCTGGTGGACATTCCTGCAGTCAACATGCCAATTGCACACTCCCTCAGAACTGTGGCATTGTGTTGTGTGACAAAACTGCAAATTTTAGAGTGGCCATTTATTGTCCCCAGCGCAAGGTGTACCTGTGAAATGATCATCCTGTTTTATCAGCTTCTTGATATTTGCCACACCTGTCAGGTGTAAGGATTATCTTGGCAAAGGAGAAATGCTCACTAACAGGGATGTTAACAAATTTGGGCAAAAAAATTGGAGAGAAATACGCTTTTTGTGAGTATGGAACATTTCTGGGATCTTATATTTCAGCTCATGAAACACGGGACCAACACTTTACATGTTGCGTTTCTATTTCATTCCACAGGCCACAATCAACAGCCTGACCAACTCTATGCGAAAGAGATGTTTCGCGCTGCATGAGGCAAATGGTGGTCACACCAGATACTGACTGGTTTTCTGATCCACGCCCCTACCTTATTTTTTTTAAGGTATCTGTGACCAACAGATGCATATCAGTATTCCCAGTCATGTGAAGTCCATAGGGCCTAATGCATTTATTTCAATTGACTGATTTCCTTCTATGAGCTGTAACTCTGTAAAGTCTTTGAAATTGTTGCATGTTGTTGCTGCTATAACAGCTTCCACTCTTCTGGGAAGGCTTTCCACTAGATGTTGGAACATTGCTGCGTGGACATTGCTGCGTGGACTTCCATCCAGCCACAAGAGCATTAGTGAGGTCGGGCACTGATGTTGGGCGATTAGGCCTGGCTCGCAGTCTGCGTTCAAATTCATCCCAAAGGTGTTCGATGGGGTTGAGGTCAGGTCTTTGTGCAGACCAGTCAAGTTCTTCCACAACGATCTCGACAAACCATTTCTGTATGGACCTCGCTTTGTGCACGAGGGGCATTGTCATGCTGAAACATGAAGGGACCTTCCTCAAACTGTTGCCACAAAGTTGGAATCACAGAATCGCCTAGAATGTTGTTGTATGCTGTATCGTTAATACACTTTATATATGGTATATCAGCCATGGTAGCCATGAATGCTGATTGGCTGACAGCCGTGGTATATCAGACCGAATTCCACGGGTATGACAAAACATGTATTTTTACTGCTCTAACTATGTTGCTAACCAGTTTATAATAGCAATAAGGCATCTCGGGGGTTTGTGGTATATGGCCAATATATCACGGCTAAGGACTCCGCGTTGCGTCGTGCATAAGAACAGCCCCGTTGGCCATATACCTCCTCGGGCCTTATTGCATATATATACACACACACAAAAGTATGTGGACACCCCTTCAAATTAGTTTGAAAGGGTGTCCACATACTTTTGACAATTTAGTGTGTGTGTGTGTGTGTGTGTGTGTGTGTGTGTGTGTGTGTGTGTGTGTGTGTGTGTGTTGTCACATACCGAAGCTACTGCTGTTTTATTAGGATTTTTTTTGTTCCTTTATTTCTCACTCATAGAGACTTCTGGGAGACGGTGCATTCGTTTGGTGAGGAGGATAAGAGACTGTTCCTCCAGTTTACTACAGGGACTGACAGAGCACCCGTAGGAGGCCTGGGCAAGTTAAAGATGATCATCGCCAAGAACGGCCCCGACACAGACAGGTGAGACCAGGCCTCGGGTCCCCAAATGGCATCCCGTTCCCTAATATGGTGCACGACTACTGGGCCCCACATCCACATTCCATAGAGTGGTGCACTGCTTTTGACCCATTGGGTGTATATAGGGAATAGGGGTGCCATTTGGGACGTAGCTCAGACGTTATTCGGGGAAAGTATTCCACATTTTGTTTAGTTTAAAAAAAAAATTTATTACATTTTGTATGACATTTTCCCCTCACACAATAACCCATCATGACAGGTGAAAAAAAATTATTAACATTTATTACAAAATAAAAAATAAAAATGAAATATCACATTTCCATAAGTATTCAGAGCCTTTACTCAGTACTTTGTTGAAGCACAACTAGAGCAGGGATCATCTACTAGATTAGAACAACTAGAGCAGGGATCTACTACTAGATTAGAACAACTAGAGCAGGGATCAACTACTAGATTAGAACAACTAGAGCAGGGATCTACTACTAGATTAGAACAACTAGAGCAGTGATCATCTACTAGATTAGAACAACTAGAGCAGGGATCATCAACTACTAGATTAGAACAACTAGAGCAGGGATCAACTACTAGATTAGAACAACTAGAGCAGGGATCATCAACTACTAGATTAGAACAACTAGAGCAGGATCAACTACTAGATTAGAACAACTAGAGCAGAGGGATCAACTACTATATAAGAACAACTAGAGGAGGGATCAACTACTAGATTAGAACAACTAGAGCAGGGATCATCAACTACTAGATTAGAACAACTAGAGCAGGGATCATCAACTACTAGATTAGAACAACTAGAGCAGGGATCATCAACTACTAGATTAGAACAACTAGAGCAGGGATCATCAACTACTAGATTAGAACAACTAGAGCAGGGATCAACTACTAGATTAGAACAACTAGAGCAGGGATCATCTACTAGATTAGAACAACTAGAGCAGGGATCATCTACTAGATTAGAACAACTAGAGCATGGATCAACTACTAGATTAGAACAACTAGAGCATGGATCAACTACTAGATTAGAACAACTAGAGCAGGGATCATCTACTAGATTAGAACAACTAGAGCATGGATCAACTACTAGATTAGAACAACTAGAGCATGGATCAACTACTAGATTAGAACAACTAGAGCAGGGATCATCTACTAGATTAGAACAACTAGAGCAGGGATCAACTACTAGTTTAGAACAACTAGAGCAGGGATCAACTACTAGATTAGAACAACTAGAGCAGGGATCAACTACTAGATTAGAACAACTAGAGCAGGGATCATCTACTAGATTAGAACATCTAGAGCAGGGATCATCAACTAGAGTAGAACAACTAGAGCAAGGATCAACTACTAGATTAGAACAACTAGAGCAGGGATCATCAACTAGAGTAGAACAACTAGAGCAGCGATCTACTAGATTAGAACAACTAGAGCAGGGATCATCAACTAGATTAGAACAACTAGAGCAGGGATCATCTACTAGATTAGAACAACTAGAGTAGAACAACTAGAGCAGGGATCATCTACTAGATTAGAACAACTAGAGCAGGGATCATCTACTAGATTAGAACAACTAGAGCAGGGATCAACTACTAGATTAGAACAACTAGAGGGCATGGATCATCTACTAGATTAGGGAACAACTAGAGTAGAACAACTAGAGCAGGGATCATCTACTAGATTAGAACAACTAGAGGGCAGGGATCATCAACTAGATTAGAACAACTAGAGCAGGGATCAACTACTAGATTAGAACAACTAGAGCAGGGATCAACTACTAGATTAGAACAACTAGAGCAGGGATCTACTACTAGATTAGAACAACTAGAGCAGGGATCCTCTACTAGATTAGAACAACTAGAGCAGGGCTCATCAACTAGATTAGAACAACTAGAGCAGGGATCAACTACTAGATTAGAACAACTAGAGCAGGATCATCTACTAGATTAGAACAACTAGAGCATGGATCAACTAGATTAGAACAACTAGAGCAGGGATCAACTGCTAGATTAGAACAACTAGAGCAGAGCAGGGATTAGAGAACAACTAGAGCAGGGATCAACTACTAGATTAGAACAACTAGAGCAGGGATCAACTACTAGATTAGAACAACTAGAGCAGGGATCAACTGCTAGATTAGAAACAACTAGAGCATGGATCAACTACTAGATTAGAACAACTAGAGCAGGGATCAACTACTAGATTAGAACAACTAGAGCAGAGCAGGGATCATCAACTAGATTAGAAGCTAGAGCAGGGATCAACTACTAGATTAGAACAACTAGAGCAGGATCAACTACTAGATTAGAACAACTAGAGCAGGGATCAACTACTAGATTAGAACAACTAGAGCAGGGATCATCTACTAGATTAGAACAACTAGAGCATGGATCAACTACTAGATTAGAACAACTAGAGCAGGGATCAACTACTAGATTAGAACAACTAGAGCAGGGATCATCTACTAGATTAGAACAACTAGAGCAGGGATCATCTACTAGATTAGAACAACTAGAGCAGGGATCAACTACTAGATTAGAACAACTAGAGCAGGGATCATCTACTAGATTAGAACAACTAGAGCAGGGATCATCTACTAGATTAGAACAACTAGAGCAGGGATCATCTACTAGATTAGAACAACTAGAGCAGGGATCATCTACTAGATTAGAACAACTAGAGCAGGGATCAACTGCTAGATTAGAACAACTAGAGCAGGGATCATCTACTAGATTAGAACAACTAGAGCAGGGATCAACTACTAGATTAGAACAACTAGAGCAGGGATCAACTACTAGATTAGAACAACTAGAGCAGGGATCAACTACTAGATTAGAACAACTAGAGCAGGGATCATCTACTAGATTAGAACAACTAGAGCAGGGATCATCTACTAGATTAGAACAACTAGAGCAGGGATCATCTACTAGATTAGAACAACTAGAGCAGGGATCATCTACTAGATTAGAACAACTAGAGCAGGGATCATCTACTAGATTAGAACAACTAGAGCAGGGATCAACTACTAGATTAGAACAACTAGAGCAGGGATCAGCTACTAGATTAGAACTAGACATAGAGAGCAGGGATCAACTGCTAGATTAGAACAACTAGAGCAGGGATCATCTACTAGATTAGAACAACTAGAGCAGGGATCAACTACTAGATTAGAACAACTAGAGCAGGGATCAACTACTAGATTAGAACAACTAGAGCAGGGATCATCAACTACTAGATTAGAACAACTAGAGCAGGGATCATCAACTAGATTAGAACAACTAGAGCAGGGATCATCTACTAGATTAGAACAACTAGAGCAGCGATCTACTAGATTAGAACAACTAGAGCAGGGATCATCAACTAGATTAGAACAACTAGAGCAGGGATCATCTACTAGATTAGAACAACTAGAGCAGGGATCATCAACTACTAGATTAGAACAACTAGAGCAGGGATCATCAACTACTAGATTAGAACAACTAGAGCAGGGATCAACTGCTAGATTAGAACAACTAGAGGGATCAACTACTAGATTAGAACAACTAGAGCAGGGATCATCTACTAGATTAGAACAACTAGAGCAGGGATCATCTACTAGATTAGAACAACTAGAGCAGGGATCATCTACTAGATTAGAACAACTAGAGCAGGGATCATCAGCTACTAGATTAGAACAACTAGAGCAGGGATCATCAACTACTAGATTAGAACAACTAGAGCAGGGATCAACTACTAGATTAGAACAACTAGAGCAGGGATCATCTACTAGATTAGAACAACTAGAGCAGGGATCATCAACTAGATTAGAACAACTAGAGCAGGGATCAACTACTAGATTAGAACAACTAGAGCAGGGATCATCAACTAGATTAGAACAACTAGAGCAGGGATCTACTAGATTAGAACAGCTAGAGCAGGGATCATCTACTAGATTAGAACAACTAGAGCAGGGATCATCTACTAGATTAGAACAACTAGAGCAGGGATCATCTACTAGATTAGAACAACTAGAGCAGGGATCATCTACTAGATTAGAACAACTAGAGCAGGGATCATCAACTAGATTAGAACAACTAGAGCAGGGATCAACTACTAGATTAGAACAACTAGAGCAGGGATCATCAACTAGATTAGAACAACTAGAGCAGGGATCTACTAGATTAGAACAACTAGAGCAGGGATCATCTACTAGATTAGAACAACTAGAGCAGGGATCATCTACTAGATTAGAACAACTAGAGCAGGGATCATCAACTACTAGATTAGAACAACTAGAGCAGGGATCATCTACTAGATTAGAACAACTAGAGCAGGGATCATCTACTAGATTAGGAACAACTAGAGCAGGGATCATCAACTAGATTAGAATAGAACAACTAGAGCAGGGATCATCTACTAGATTAGAACAACTAGAGCAGGGATCATCTACTAGATTAGAACAACTAGAGCAGGGATCATCTACTAGATTAGAACAACTAGAGGCAGGGATCAACTACTAGATTAGAACAACTAGAGCAGGGATCATCTACTAGATTAGAACAACTAGAGCAGGGATCATCTACTAGATTAGAACAACTAGAGCAGGGATCATCTACTAGATTAGAACAACTAGAGCAGGGATCATCTACTAGATTAGAACAACTAGAGCAGGGATCATCTACTAGATTAGAACAACTAGAGCAGGGATCATCTACTAGATTAGAACAACTAGAGCAGGGATCATCTACTAGATTAGAACAACTAGAGCAGGGATCATCTACTAGATTAGAACAACTAGAGCAGGGATCATCTACTAGATTAGAACAACTAGAGCAGGGATCATCTACTAGATTAGGAACAACTAGAGCAGGGATCATCAACTACTAGATTAGAACAACTAGAGCAGGGATCATCTACTAGATTAGAACAACTAGAGCAGGGATCATCTACTAGATTAGAACAACTAGAGCAGGGATCATCTACTAGATTAGAACAACTAGAGCAGGGATCATCTACTAGATTAGGAACAACTAGAGCAGGGATCAACTACTAGATTAGAACAGCTAGAGCAGGGATCATCTACTAGATTAGAACAACTAGAGCAGGGATCATCTGCTAGATTAGAACAACTAGAGCAGGGATCATGCTAGATTAGAACAACTAGAGCAGGATCATCAACTACTAGATTAGAACAACTAGAGCAGGGATCATCAACTACTAGATTAGAACAACTAGAGCAGGGATCATCTACTAGATTAGAACAACTAGAGCAGGATCATCTACTAGATTAGAACAACTAGAGCAGGGATCATCTACTAGATTAGAACAACTAGAGCAGGGATCAACTACTAGATTAGAACAACTAGAGCAGGGATCATCTACTAGATTAGAAACAACTAGAGCAGGGATCATCTACTAGATTAGAACAACTAGAGCAGGGATCATCTACTAGATTAGAACAACTAGAGCAGGGATCATCTACTAGATTAGAACAACTAGAGCAGGGATCAACTACTAGATTAGAACAACTAGAGCAGGGATCATCTACTAGATTAGAACAACTAGAGCAGGGATCATCTACTAGATTAGAACAACTAGAGCAGGGATCAACTACTAGATTAGAACAACTAGAGCAGGGATCAACTACTAGATTAGAACAACTAGAGCAGGGATCAACTACTAGATTAGAACAACTAGAGCAGGGATCATCTACTAGATTAGAACAACTAGAGCAGGGATCAACTCTAGATTAGAACAACTAGAGCAGGGATCAACTACTAGATTAGAACAACTAGAGCAGGGATCAGCTACTAGATTAGAACAACTAGAGCAGGGATCATCTACTAGATTAGAACAACTAGAGCAGGGATCAACTACTAGATTAGAACAACTAGAGCAGGGATCATCAACTACTAGATTAGAACAACTAGAGCAGGGATCAACTACTAGATTAGAACAACTAGAGCAGGGATCAACTACTAGATTAGAACAACTAGAGCAGGGATCAACTACTAGATTAGAACAACTAGAGCAGGGATCATCTACTAGATTAGAACAACTAGAGCAGGGATCATCTACTAGATTAGAACAACTAGAGCAGGGATCATTACTACCAGATTAGAACAACTAGAGCAGGGATCAACTACTAGATTAGAACAACTAGAGCAGGGATCATCTACTAGATTAGAACAACTAGAGCAGGGCTCATCTACTAGATTAGAACAACTAGAGCAGGGATCAACTGCTAGATTAGAACAACTAGAGCAGGGATCAACTACTAGATTAGAACAACTAGAGCATGGATCAACTACTAGATTAGAACAACTAGAGCAGGGATCAACTACTAGATTAGAACAACTAGAGCAGAGCAGGGATCATCAGCTAGATTAGAGAACAACTAGAGCAGGGATCAACTACTAGATTAGAACAACTAGAGCAGGGATCATCAACTAGAGTAGAACAACTAGAGCAGCGATCAACTAGATTAGAACAACTAGAGCAGGGATCATCAACTACTAGATTAGAACAACTAGAGCAGGGATCAACTACTAGATTAGAACAACTAGAGCAGGGATCAACTACTAGATTAGAACAACTAGAGCAGGGATCAACTACTAGATTAGAACAACTAGAGCAGGGATCATCTACTAGATTAGAACAACTAGAGCAGAGCAGGGATCATCAACTGCTAGATTAGAACAACTAGAGCAGGGATCAACTACTAGATTAGAAACAACTAGAGCAGGGATCATCTACTAGATTAGAACAACTAGAGCAGGGATCTACTACTAGATTAGAACAACTAGAGCAGGGATCATCAACTACTAGATTAGAACAACTAGAGCAGGGATCAACTACTAGATTAGAACAACTAGAGCAGGGATCATCTACTAGATTAGAACAACTAGAGCAGAGCAGGGATCATCAACTAGAGTAGAACAACTAGAGCAGGATCAACTACTAGATTAGAACAACTAGAGCAGGGATCATCAACTACTAGATTAGAACAACTAGAGCAGGGATCAACTACTAGATTAGAACAGCTAGAGCAGGGATCATCAACTAGATTAGAACAACTAGAGCAGGGATCAACTACTAGATTAGAACAACTAGAGCAGGAATCAACTACTACTAGATTAGAACAACTAGAGCAGGGCTCATCTACTAGATTAGAACAACTAGAGCAGGGCTCATCTACTAGATTAGAACAACTAGAGCAGAGCAGGGATCATCTACTAGATTAGGAACAACTAGAGCAGGGATCAACTACTAGATTAGAACAACTAGAGCAGGGATCAACTACTAGATTAGAACAACTAGAGCAGGGATCATCTACTAGATTAGAACAACTAGAGCAGGGATCAACTACTAGATTAGAACAACTAGAGCAGGGATCAACTACTAGATTAGAACAACTAGAGCAGGGATCAACTACTAGATTAGAACAACTAGAGCAGGGATCATCACTACTAGATTAGAACAACTAGAGCAGGGATCAACTACTAGATTAGAACAACTAGAGCAGGGATCAACTGCTAGATTAGAACAACTAGAGCAGGGATCATCTACTAGAGTAGAACAACTAGAGCAGGGATCACTAGATTAGAACAACTAGAGCAGGGATCATCAACTAGATTAGAACAACTAGAGCAGCGGATCTACTAGATTAGAACAACTAGAGCAGGGATCATCAACTACTAGATTAGAACAACTAGAGCAGGGATCAACTACTAGATTAGAACAACTAGAGCAGAGCAGGGATCAACTACTAGATTAGAACAACTAGAGCAGGGATCAACTAGATTAGAACAACTAGAGCAGGGATCAACTAGATTAGAACAACTAGAGCAGGGATCAACTACTAGATTAGAACAACTAGAGCAGGGATCATCAACTACTAGATTAGAACAACTAGAGCAGGGATCATCAACTACTAGATTAGAACAACTAGAGCAGGGATCATCTACTAGATTAGAACAACTAGAGCAGGGATCATCTGCTCATCTGATCATCTGGGGGCGGCAGGTAGCCTAGTGGTTAGAGCGTTGGACTTGTAACCGGAGGGCTGCAAGTTCAAATCCCCGAGCTGACAAGGTAAAAATCTGTCGTTCTGCCCCTGAACAAGGCAGTTAACCCACTGTTCCTCGGCGCCAAGACGTGGATGTCGATTAAAAATAAAAGGCAGCCCCGCACCTCTCTGATTCAGAGGGGTTGGGTTAAATGCGGAAGACACATTTCGGTTGAAGGCATTCGGTTGTACAACTGACTAATAATGGTGACTTTTTTGACTTTGATCTACTAGATTAGAACAACTAGAGCAGGGATCATCAACTACTAGATTAGAACAACTAGAGCAGGGATCATCTACTAGATTAGAACAACTAGAGCAGGGATCAACTACTAGTTTAGAACAACTAGAGCAGGGATCAACTACTAGATTAGAACAACTAGAGCAGGGATCAACTACTAGATTAGAACAACTAGAGCAGGGATCATCTACTAGATTAGAACATCTAGAGCAGGGATCATCAACTAGCTAGAGCAACTAGAGCAAGGATCAACTACTAGATTAGAACAACTAGAGCAGGGATCATCAACTAGAGTAGAACAACTAGAGCAGCGATCTACTAGATTAGAACAACTAGAGCAGGGACCATCAACTAGATTAGAACAACTAGAGCAGGGATCATCTACTAGATTAGAACAACTAGAGCAGGGATCATCTACTAGATTAGAACAACTAGAGCAGGGATCAACTACTAGTTTAGAACAACTAGAGCAGGGATCAACTACTAGATTAGAACAACTAGAGCAGGGATCATCTACTAGATTAGAACATCTAGAGCAGGGATCATCAACTAGAGTAGAACAACTAGAGCAAGGATCAACTACTAGATTAGAACAACTAGAGCAGGGATCATCAACTAGAGTAGAACAACTAGAGCAGCGATCTACTAGATTAGAACAACTAGAGCAGGGATCATCAACTAGATTAGAACAACTAGAGCAGGGATCATCTACTAGATTAGAACAACTAGAGTAGAACAACTAGAGCAGGGATCATCTACTAGATTAGAACAACTAGAGCAGGGATCATCTACTAGATTAGAACAACTAGAGCAGGGATCAACTACTAGATTAGAACAACTAGAGCATGGATCATCTACTAGATTAGAACAACTAGAGTAGAACAACTAGAGCAGGGATCATCTACTAGATTAGAACAACTAGAGCAGGGATCATCAACTAGATTAGAACAACTAGAGCAGGGATCATCTACTAGATTAGAACAACTAGAGCAGGGATCATCTACTAGATTAGAACAACTAGAGCAGGGATCATCTACTAGATTAGAACAACTAGAGCAGGGATCATCTACTAGATTAGAACAACTAGAGCAGGGATCAACTACTAGATTAGAACAACTAGAGCAGGGATCAACTACTAGATTAGAACAACTAGAGCAGGGCTCATCTACTAGATTAGAACAACTAGAGCAGAGCAGGGATCATCAACTAGAGTAGAACAACTAGAGCAAGGATCAACTACTAGATTAGAACAACTAGAGCAAGGATCAACTACTAGATTAGAACAACTAGAGCAGGGATCATCAACTACTAGATTAGAACAACTAGAGCAGGGATCAACTACTAGATTAGAACAACTAGAGCAAGGATCAACTACTAGATTAGAACAACTAGAGCATGGATCAACTACTAGATTAGAACAACTAGAGCAGGGATCAACTACTAGATTAGAACAACTAGAGCAGAGCAGGGATCATCAACTAGAGTAGAACAACTAGAGCAAGGATCAACTACTAGATTAGAACAACTAGAGCAGGGATCATCAACTAGAGTAGAACAACTAGAGCAGCGATCTACTAGATTAGAACAACTAGAGCAGGGATCATCAACTACTAGATTAGAACAACTAGAGCAGGGATCAACTACTAGATTAGAACAACTAGAGCAGGGATCAACTACTAGATTAGAACAACTAGAGCAGGGATCATCAACTACTAGATTAGAACAACTAGAGCAGGGATCATCAACTACTAGATTAGAACAACTAGAGCAGGGATCAACTACTAGATTAGAACAACTAGAGCAGGGATCATCAACTACTAGATTAGAACAACTAGAGCAGGGATCAACTACTAGATTAGAACAACTAGAGCAGGGATCATCTACTAGATTAGAACAACTAGAGCAGGGATCATCTACTAGATTAGAACAACTAGAGCAGGGATCATCAACTACTAGATTAGAACAACTAGAGCAGGGATCATCTACTAGATTAGAACAACTAGAGCAGGGATCAACTACTAGTTTAGAACAACTAGAGCAGGGATCAACTACTAGATTAGAACAACTAGAGCAGGGATCAACTACTAGATTAGAACAACTAGAGCAGGGATCATCTACTAGATTAGAACATCTAGAGCAGGGATCATCAACTAGAGTAGAGCAACTAGAGCAAGGATCAACTACTAGATTAGAACAACTAGAGCAGGGATCATCAACTAGAGTAGAACAACTAGAGCAGCGATCTACTAGATTAGAACAACTAGAGCAGGGATCATCAACTAGATTAGAACAACTAGAGCAGGGATCATCTACTAGATTAGAACAACTAGAGTAGAACAACTAGAGCAGGGATCATCTACTAGATTAGAACAACTAGAGCAGGGATCATCTACTAGATTAGAACAACTAGAGCAGGGATCAACTACTAGATTAGAACAACTAGAGCATGGATCATCTACTAGATTAGAACAACTAGAGTAGAACAACTAGAGCAGGGATCATCTACTAGATTAGAACAACTAGAGCAGGGATCATCAACTAGATTAGAACAACTAGAGCAGGGATCATCTACTAGATTAGAACAACTAGAGCAGGGATCATCTACTAGATTAGAACAACTAGAGCAGGGATCATCTACTAGATTAGAACAACTAGAGCAGGGATCATCTACTAGATTAGAACAACTAGAGCAGGGATCAACTACTAGATTAGAACAACTAGAGCAGGGATCAACTACTAGATTAGAACATCTAGAGCAAGGATCAACTACTAGATTAGAACAACTAGAGCAGGGATCATCAACTAGAGTAGAACAACTAGAGCAGCGATCTACTAGATTAGAACAACTAGAGCAGGGATCATCTACTAGATTAGAACAACTAGAGCAGGGATCATCTACTAGATTAGAACAACTAGAGCAGGGATCAACTACTAGATTAGAACAACTAGAGCAGGGATCAACTACTAGATTAGAACAACTAGAGCAAGGATCAACTACTAGATTAGAACAACTAGAGCAGGGATCATCAACTAGAGTAGAACAACTAGAGCAGCGATCTACTAGATTAGAACAACTAGAGCAGGGATCAACTACTAGATTAGAAGAACTAGAGCAGGGCTCATCTACTAGATTAGAACAACTAGAGCAGGGCTCATCTACTAGATTAGAACAACTAGAGCAGGGCTCATCTACTAGATTAGAACAACTAGAGCAAGGATCAACTACTAGATTAGAACAACTAGAGCATGGATCAACTACTAGATTAGAACAACTAGAGCAGGGATCATCAACTAGAGTAGAACAACTAGAGCAAGGATCAACTACTAGATTAGAACAACTAGAGCAGGGATCATCAACTAGAGTAGAACAACTAGAGCAGCGATCAACTAGAGTAGAACAACTAGAGCAGGGATCATCAACTAGATTAGAACAACTAGAGCAGGGATCAACTACTAGATTAGAACAACTAGAGCAGGGATCATCAACTACTAGATTAGAACAACTAGAGCAGGGATCAACTACTAGATTAGAACAACTAGAGCAGGGATCTACTACTAGATTAGAACAACTAGAGCAGGGATCATCTACTAGATTAGAACAACTAGAGCAGGGATCATCTACTAGATTAGATCAACTAGAGCAGGGATCATCAACTAGATTAGAACAACTAGAGCAGGGATCAATTACTACTAGATTAGAACAACTAGAGCAGGGATCAACTACTAGATTAGAACAACTAGAGCATGGCTCCTCTACTAGATTAGAACAACTAGAGCAGGGCTCATCTACTAGATTAGAACAACTAGAGCAGGGATCAACTACTAGATTAGAACAACTAGAGCAAGGATCAACTACTAGATTAGAACAACTAGAGCATGGATCAACTACTAGATTAGAACAACTAGAGCAGGGATCAACTACTAGATTAGAACAACTAGAGCAGAGCAGGGATCATCAACTAGAGTAGAACAACTAGAGCAAGGATCACCTACTAGATTAGAACAACTAGAGCAGGGATCATCAACTAGAGTAGAACAACTAGAGCAGCGATCTACTAGATTAGAACAACTAGAGCAGGGATCATCAACTACTAGATTAGAACAACTAGAGCAGGGATCAACTACTAGATTAGAACAACTAGAGCAGGGATCTACTACTAGATTAGAACAACTAGAGCAGGGATCATCAACTACTAGATTAGAACAACTAGAGCAGGGATCATCAACTACTAGATTAGAACAACTAGAGCAGGGATCAACTACTAGATTAGAACAACTAGAGCAGGGATCATCTACTAGATTAGAACAACTAGAGCAGGGATCAACTACTAGTTTAGAACAACTAGAGCAGGGATCAACTACTAGTTTAGAACAACTAGAGCAGGGATCATCAACTACTAGATTAGAACAACTAGAGCAGGGATCATCAACTACTAGATTAGAACAACTAGAGCAGGGATCAACTACTAGATTAGAACAACTAGAGCAGGGATCATCAACTAGAGTAGAACAACTAGAGCAGCGATCTAGTAGATTAGAACAACTAGAGCAGGGATCATCAACTACTAGATTAGAACAACTAGAGCAGGGATCATCAACTACTAGATTAGAACAACTAGAGCAAGGATCAACTACTAGATTAGAACAACTAGAGCAGGGATCATCAACTAGAGTAGAACAACTAGAGCAGCGATCTACTAGATTAGAACAACTAGAGCAGGGATCAACTACTAGATTAGAAGAACTAGAGCAGGGCTCATCTACTAGATTAGAACAACTAGAGCAGGGCTCATCTACTAGATTAGAACAACTAGAGCAGGGATCAACTACTAGATTAGAACAACTAGAGCAAGGATCAACTACTAGATTAGAACAACTAGAGCATGGATCAACTACTAGATTAGAACAACTAGAGCAGGGATCATCAACTAGAGTAGAACAACTAGAGCAAGGATCAACTACTAGATTAGAACAACTAGAGCAGGGATCATCAACTAGAGTAGAACAACTAGAGCAGCGATCTACTAGATTAGAACAACTAGAGCAGGGATCATCAACTAGATTAGAACAACTAGAGCAGGGATCAACTACTAGATTAGAACAACTAGAGCAGGGATCATCAACTACTAGATTAGAACAACTAGAGCAGGGATCAACTACTAGATTAGAACAACTAGAGCAGGGATCTACTACTAGATTAGAACAACTAGAGCAGGGATCATCTACTAGATTAGAACAACTAGAGCAGGGATCATCTACTAGATTAGATCAACTAGAGCAGGGATCATCAACTAGATTAGAACAACTAGAGCAGGGATCAATTACTACTAGATTAGAACAACTAGAGCAGGGATCAACTACTAGATTAGAACAACTAGAGCATGGCTCATCTACTAGATTAGAACAACTAGAGCAGGGCTCATCTACTAGATTAGAACAACTAGAGCAGGGATCAACTACTAGATTAGAACAACTAGAGCAAGGATCAACTACTAGATTAGAACAACTAGAGCATGGATCAACTACTAGATTAGAACAACTAGAGCAGGGATCAACTACTAGATTAGAACAACTAGAGCAGAGCAGGGATCATCAACTAGAGTAGAACAACTAGAGCAAGGATCACCTACTAGATTAGAACAACTAGAGCAGGGATCATCAACTAGAGTAGAACAACTAGAGCAGCGATCTACTAGATTAGAACAACTAGAGCAGGGATCATCAACTACTAGATTAGAACAACTAGAGCAGGGATCAACTACTAGATTAGAACAACTAGAGCAGGGATCTACTACTAGATTAGAACAACTAGAGCAGGGATCATCAACTACTAGATTAGAACAACTAGAGCAGGGATCATCAACTACTAGATTAGAACAACTAGAGCAGGGATCAACTACTAGATTAGAACAACTAGAGCAGGGATCATCTACTAGATTAGAACAACTAGAGCAGGGATCAACTACTAGTTTAGAACAACTAGAGCAGGGATCAACTACTAGTTTAGAACAACTAGAGCAGGGATCAACTACTAGATTAGAACAACTAGAGCAGGGATCAACTACTAGATTAGAACAACTAGAGCAGGGATCATCTACTAGATTAGAACATCTAGAGCAGGGATCATCAACTAGAGTAGAACAACTAGAGCAGCGATCTACTAGATTAGAACAACTAGAGCAGGGATCATCAACTAGATTAGAACAACTAGAGCAGGGATCATCTACTAGATTAGAACAACTAGAGTAGAACAACTAGAGCAGGGATCATCTACTAGATTAGAACAACTAGAGCAGGGGTCATCTACTAGATTAGAACAACTAGAGCAGGAATCAACTACTAGATTAGAACAACTAGAGCATGGATCATCTACTAGATTAGAACAACTAGAGTAGAACAACTAGAGCAGGGATCATCTACTAGATTAGAACAACTAGAGCAGGGATCATCAACTAGATTAGAACAACTAGAGCAGGGATCATCTACTAGATTAGAACAACTAGAGCAGGGATCATCTACTAGATTAGAACAACTAGAGCAGGGATCATCTACTAGATTAGAACAACTAGAGCAGGGATCATCTACTAGTTTAGAACAACTAGAGCAGGGATCATCTACTAGATTAGAACAACTAGAGCAGGGATCAACTACTAGATTAGAACAACTAGAGCAAGGATCAACTACTAGATTAGAACAACTAGAGCAGGGATCATCAACTAGAGTAGAACAACTAGAGCAGCGATCTACTAGAGTAGAACAACTAGAGCAGGGATCAACTACTAGATTAGAACAACTAGAGCAGGGATCATCTACTAGATTAGAACAACTAGAGCAAGGATCAACTACTAGATTAGAACAACTAGAGCAAGGATCAACTACTAGATTAGAACAACTAGAGCAAGGATCAACTACTAGATTAGAACAACTAGAGCAGGTATCATCTACTAGATTAGAACAACTAGAGCAGGGATCAACTACTAGATTAGAACAACTAGAGCAGGGATCAACTACTAGATTAGAACAACTAGAGCAGGGATCAACTACTAGATTAGAAACAACTAGAGCAAGGATCAACTACTAGATTAGAACAACTAGAGCAGGGATCATCAACTAGAGTAGAACAACTAGAGCAGCGATCTACTAGATTAGAACAACTAGAGCAGGGATCAACTACTAGATTAGAACAACTAGAGCAGGGCTCATCTACTAGATTAGAACATCTAGAGCAGGGCTCATCTACTAGATTAGAACAACTAGAGCAGGGATCAACTACTAGATTAGAACAACTAGAGCAAGGATCAACTACTAGATTAGAACAACTAGAGCATGGATCAACTACTAGATTAGAACAACTAGAGCAGGGATCAACTACTAGATTAGAACAACTAGAGCAGGGATCATCAACTACTAGATTAGAACAACTAGAGCAAGGATCAACTACTAGATTAGAACAACTAGAGCAGGGATCATCAACTAGAGTAGAACAACTAGAGCAGCGATCTACTAGATTAGAACAACTAGAGCAGGGATCATCAACTAGATTAGAACAACTAGAGCAGGGATCAACTACTAGATTAGAACAACTAGAGCAGGGATCATCAACTAGAGTAGAACAACTAGAGCAGCGATCTAGTAGATTAGAACAACTAGAGCAGGGATCATCAACTAGATTAGAACAACTAGAGCAGGGATCATCTACTAGATTAGAACAACTAGAGCAGGGATTATCTACTAGATTAGAACAACTAGAGCAGGGATCATCTACTAGATTAGAACAACTAGAGCAGGGATCAACTACTAGTTTAGAACAACTAGAGCAGGGATCAACTACTAGATTAGAACAACTAGAGCAGGGATCAACTACTAGATTAGAACAACTAGAGCAGGGATCATCTACTAGATTAGAACATCTAGAGCAGGGATCATCAACTAGAGTAGAACAACTAGAGCAAGGATCAACTACTAGATTAGAACAACTAGAGCAGGGATCATCAACTAGAGTAGAACAACTAGAGCAGAGCAGCGATCTACTAGATTAGAACAACTAGAGCAGGGATCATCAACTAGATTAGAACAACTAGAGCAGGGATCATCTACTAGATTAGAACAACTAGAGTAGAACAACTAGAGCAGGGATCATCTACTAGATTAGAAACAACTAGAGCAGGGATCATCTACTAGATTAGAACAACTAGAGCAGGGATCAACTACTAGATTAGAACAACTAGAGCATGGATCATCTACTAGATTAGAACAACTAGAGTAGAACAACTAGAGCAGGGATCATCTACTAGATTAGAACAACTAGAGCAGGGATCATCAACTAGATTAGAACAACTAGAGCAGGGATCATCTACTAGATTAGAACAACTAGAGCAGGGATCAACTACTAGATTAGAACAACTAGAGCAGGGATCATCAACTACTAGATTAGAACAACTAGAGCAAGGATCAACTACTAGATTAGAACAACTAGAGCAGGGATCATCAACTAGAGTAGAACAACTAGAGCAGCGATCTACTAGAGTAGAACAACTAGAGCAGGGATCAACTACTAGATTAGAACAACTAGAGCAGGGATCATCTACTAGATTAGAACAACTAGAGCAAGGATCAACTACTAGATTAGAACAACTAGAGCAAGGATCAACTACTAGATTAGAACAACTAGAGCAAGGATCAACTACTAGATTAGAACAACTAGAGCAGGTATCATCTACTAGATTAGAACAACTAGAGCAGGGATCAACTACTAGATTAGAACAACTAGAGCAGGGATCAACTACTAGATTAGAACAACTAGAGCAGGGATCAACTACTAGATTAGAACAACTAGAGCAAGGATCAACTACTAGATTAGAACAACTAGAGCAGGGATCATCAACTAGAGTAGAACAACTAGAGCAGCGATCTACTAGATTAGAACAACTAGAGCAGGGATCAACTACTAGATTAGAACAACTAGAGCAGGGCTCATCTACTAGATTAGAACATCTAGAGCAGGGCTCATCTACTAGATTAGAACAACTAGAGCAGGGATCAACTACTAGATTAGAACAACTAGAGCAAGGATCAACTACTAGATTAGAACAACTAGAGCATGGATCAACTACTAGATTAGAACAACTAGAGCAGGGATCAACTACTAGATTAGAACAACTAGAGCAGGGATCATCAACTACTAGATTAGAACAACTAGAGCAAGGATCAACTACTAGATTAGAACAACTAGAGCAGGGATCATCAACTAGAGTAGAACAACTAGAGCAGCGATCTACTAGATTAGAACAACTAGAGCAGGGATCATCAACTAGATTAGAACAACTAGAGCAGGGATCAACTACTAGATTAGAACAACTAGAGCAGGGATCATCAACTAGAGTAGAACAACTAGAGCAGCGATCTAGTAGATTAGAACAACTAGAGCAGGGATCATCAACTAGATTAGAACAACTAGAGCAGGGATCATCTACTAGATTAGAACAACTAGAGCAGGGATTATCTACTAGATTAGAACAACTAGAGCAGGGATCATCTACTAGATTAGAACAACTAGAGCAGGGATCAACTACTAGTTTAGAACAACTAGAGCAGGGATCAACTACTAGATTAGAACAACTAGAGCAGGGATCAACTACTAGATTAGAACAACTAGAGCAGGGATCATCTACTAGATTAGAACATCTAGAGCAGGGATCATCAACTAGAGTAGAACAACTAGAGCAAGGATCAACTACTAGATTAGAACAACTAGAGCAGGGATCATCAACTAGAGTAGAACAACTAGAGCAGCGATCTACTAGATTAGAACAACTAGAGCAGGGATCATCAACTAGATTAGAACAACTAGAGCAGGGATCATCTACTAGATTAGAACAACTAGAGTAGAACAACTAGAGCAGGGATCATCTACTAGATTAGAACAACTAGAGCAGGGATCATCTACTAGATTAGAACAACTAGAGCAGGGATCAACTACTAGATTAGAACAACTAGAGCATGGATCATCTACTAGATTAGAACAACTAGAGTAGAACAACTAGAGCAGGGATCATCTACTAGATTAGAACAACTAGAGCAGGGATCATCAACTAGATTAGAACAACTAGAGCAGGGATCATCTACTAGATTAGAACAACTAGAGCAGGGATCATCTACTAGATTAGAACAACTAGAGCAGGGATCATCTACTAGATTAGAACAACTAGAGCAGGGATCATCTACTAGTTTAGAACAACTAGAGCAGGGATCATCTACTAGATTAGAACAACTAGAGCAGGGATCAACTACTAGATTAGAACAACTAGAGCAAGGATCAACTTCTAGATTAGAACAACTAGAGCAGGGATCATCAACTAGAGTAGAACAACTAGAGCAGCGATCTACTAGATTAGAACAACTAGAGCAGGGATCAACTACTAGATTAGAACAACTAGAGCAAGGATCAACTACTAGATTAGAACAACTAGAGCAGGGATCATCAACTAGAGTAGAACAACTAGAGCAGCGATCTACTAGATTAGAACAACTAGAGCAGGGATCATCAACTAGATTAGAACAACTAGAGCAGGGATCAACTACTAGATTAGAAACAACTAGAGCAGGGATCATCAACTACTAGATTAGAACAACTAGAGCAAGGATCAACTACTAGATTAGAACAACTAGAGCAAGGATCAACTACTAGATTAGAACAACTAGAGCAGGTATCATCTACTAGATTAGAACAACTAGAGCAGGGATCAACTACTAGATTAGAACAACTAGAGCAGGGATCAACTACTAGATTAGAACAACTAGAGCAAGGATCAACTACTAGATTAGAACAACTAGAGCAGGGATCATCAACTAGAGTAGAACAACTAGAGCAGCGATCTACTAGATTAGAACAACTAGAGCAGGGATCATCAACTAGATTAGAACAACTAGAGCAGGGATCAACTACTAGATTAGAACAACTAGAGCAGGGATCATCAACTACTAGATTAGAACAACTAGAGCAGGGATCATCAACTACTAGATTAGAACAACTAGAGCAGGGATCAACTACTAGATTAGAACAACTAGAGCAGGGATCATCTACTAGATTAGAACAACTAGAGCAGGGATCATCAACTACTAGATTAGAACAACTAGAGCAGGGATCATCTACTAGATTAGAACAACTAGAGCAGGGATCAACTACTAGATTAGAACAACTAGAGCATGGATCAACTACTAGATTAGAACAACTAGAGCATGGATCAACTACTAGATTAGAACAACTAGAGCAGGGATCAACTACTAGATTAGAACAACTAGAGCAGAGCAGGGATAATCAACTAGAGTAGAACAACTAGAGCAAGGATCAACTACTAGATTAGAACAACTAGAGCAGGGATCATCAACTAGAGTAGAACAACTAGAGCAGGGATCAACTACTAGATTAGAACAACTAGAGCAGGTATCATCAACTACTAGATTAGAACAACTAGAGCAGGGATCAACTACTAGATTAGAACAACTAGAGCAGGGATCATCTACTAGATTAGAACAACTAGAGCAGGGATCATCTACTAGATTAGAACAACTAGAGCAGGGATCATCAACTACTAGATTAGAACAACTAGAGCAGGGATCATCTACTAGATTAGAACAACTAGAGCAGGGATCAACTACTAGTTTAGAACAACTAGAGCAGGGATCAACTACTAGATTAGAACAACTAGAGCAGGGATCAACTACTAGATTAGAACAACTAGAGCAGGGATCATCTACTAGATTAGAACATCTAGAGCAGGGATCATCAACTAGAGTAGAGCAACTAGAGCAAGGATCAACTACTAGATTAGAACAACTAGAGCAGGGATCATCAACTACTAGATTAGAACAACTAGAGCAGGGATCAACTACTAGATTAGAACAACTAGAGCAGGGATCATCTACTAGATTAGAACAACTAGAGCAGGGATCATCTACTAGATTAGAACAACTAGAGCAGGGATCATCAACTACTAGATTAGAACAACTAGAGCAGGGATCATCTACTAGATTAGAACAACTAGAGCAGGGATCAACTACTAGTTTAGAACAACTAGAGCAGGGATCAACTACTAGATTAGAACAACTAGAGCAGGGATCATCAACTACTAGATTAGAACAACTAGAGCAAGGATCAACTACTAGATTAGAACAACTAGAGCAAGGATCAACTACTAGATTAGAACAACTAGAGCAGGTATCATCTACTAGATTAGAACAACTAGAGCAGGGATCAACTACTAGATTAGAACAACTAGAGCAGGGATCAACTACTAGATTAGAACAACTAGAGCAAGGATCAACTACTAGATTAGAACAACTAGAGCAGGGATCATCAACTAGAGTAGAACAACTAGAGCAGCGATCTACTAGATTAGAAACAACTAGAGCAGGGATCATCAACTAGATTAGAACAACTAGAGCAGGGATCAACTACTAGATTAGAACAACTAGAGCAGGGATCATCAACTACTAGATTAGAACAACTAGAGCAGGGATCATCAACTACTAGATTAGAACAACTAGAGCAGGGATCAACTACTAGATTAGAACAACTAGAGCAGGGATCATCTACTAGATTAGAACAACTAGAGCAGGGATCATCAACTACTAGATTAGAACAACTAGAGCAGGGATCATCTACTAGATTAGAACAACTAGAGCAGGGATCAACTACTAGATTAGAACAACTAGAGCATGGATCAACTACTAGATTAGAACAACTAGAGCATGGATCAACTACTAGATTAGAACAACTAGAGCAGGGATCAACTACTAGATTAGAACAACTAGAGCAGAGCAGGGATAATCAACTAGAGTAGAACAACTAGAGCAAGGATCAACTACTAGATTAGAACAACTAGAGCAGGGATCATCAACTAGAGTAGAACAACTAGAGCAGCGATCTACTAGATTAGAACAACTAGAGCAGGGATCATCAACTAGATTAGAACAACTAGAGCAGGGATCAACTACTAGATTGGAACAACTAGAGCAGGTATCATCAACTACTAGATTAGAACAACTAGAGCAGGGATCAACTACTAGATTAGAACAACTAGAGCAGGGATCATCTACTAGATTAGAACAACTAGAGCAGGGATCATCTACTAGATTAGAACAACTAGAGCAGGGATCATCAACTACTAGATTAGAACAACTAGAGCAGGGATCATCTACTAGATTAGAACAACTAGAGCAGGGATCAACTACTAGTTTAGAACAACTAGAGCAGGGATCAACTACTAGATTAGAACAACTAGAGCAGGGATCAACTACTAGATTAGAACAACTAGAGCAGGGATCATCTACTAGATTAGAACATCTAGAGCAGGGATCATCAACTAGAGTAGAGCAACTAGAGCAAGGATCAACTACTAGATTAGAAACAACTAGAGCAGGGATCATCAACTACTAGATTAGAACAACTAGAGCAGGGATCATCTACTAGATTAGAACAACTAGAGCAGGGATCATCTACTAGATTAGAACAACTAGAGCAGGGATCATCAACTACTAGATTAGAACAACTAGAGCAGGGATCATCTACTAGATTAGAACAACTAGAGCAGGGATCAACTACTAGTTTAGAACAACTAGAGCAGGGATCAACTACTAGATTAGAACAACTAGAGCAGGGATCAACTACTAGATTAGAACAACTAGAGCAGGGATCATCTACTAGATTAGAACATCTAGAGCAGGGATCATCAACTAGAGTAGAGCAACTAGAGCAAGGATCAACTACTAGATTAGAACAACTAGAGCAGGGATCATCAACTAGAGTAGAACAACTAGAGCAGCGATCTACTAGATTAGAACAACTAGAGCAGGGATCATCAACTAGATTAGAACAACTAGAGCAGGGATCATCTACTAGATTAGAACAACTAGAGCAGGGATTATCTACTAGATTAGAACAACTAGAGCAGGGATCATCTACTAGATTAGAACAACTAGAGCAGGGATCAACTACTAGTTTAGAACAACTAGAGCAGGGATCAACTACTAGATTAGAACAACTAGAGCAGGGATCAACTACTAGATTAGAACAACTAGAGCAGGGATCATCTACTAGATTAGAACATCTAGAGCAGGGATCATCAACTAGAGTAGAACAACTAGAGCAAGGATCAACTACTAGATTAGAACAACTAGAGCAGGGATCATCAACTAGAGTAGAACAACTAGAGCAGCGATCTACTAGATTAGAACAACTAGAGCAGGGATCATCAACTAGATTAGAACAACTAGAGCAGGGATCATCTACTAGATTAGAACAACTAGATTAGAACAACTAGAGCAGGGATCATCTACTAAATTAGAACAACTAGAGCAGGGATCATCTACTAGATTAGAACAACTAGAGCAGGGATCATCTACTAGTTTAGAACAACTAGAGCAGGGATCATCTACTAGATTAGAACAACTAGAGCAGGGATCAACTACTAGATTAGAACAACTAGAGCAAGGATCAACTACTAGATTAGAACAACTAGAGCAGGGATCATCAACTAGAGTAGAACAACTAGAGCAGCGATCTACTAGATTAGAACAACTAGAGCAGGGATCAACTACTAGATTAGAACAACTAGAGCAAGGATCAACTACTAGATTAGAACAACTAGAGCAGGGATCATCAACTAGAGTAGAACAACTAGAGCAGCGATCTACTAGATTAGAACAACTAGAGCAGGGATCATCAACTAGATTAGAACAACTAGAGCAGGGATCAACTACTAGATTAGAACAACTAGAGCAGGGATCATCAACTACTAGATTAGAACAACTAGAGCAAGGATCAACTACTAGATTAGAACAACTAGAGCAAGGATCAACTACTAGATTAGAACAACTAGAGCAGGTATCATCTACTAGATTAGAACAACTAGAGCAGGGATCAACTACTAGATTAGAACAACTAGAGCAGGGATCAACTACTAGATTAGAACAACTAGAGCAGGGATCATCTACTAGATTAGAACATCTAGAGCAGGGATCATCAACTACTAGATTAGAACAACTAGAGCAGGGATCATCTACTAGATTAGAACAACTAGAGCAGGGATCAACTACTAGATTAGAACAACTAGAGCAAGGATCAACTACTAGATTAGAACAACTAGAGCATGGATCAACTACTAGATTAGAACAACTAGAGCAGGGATCAACTACTAGATTAGAACAACTAGAGCAGAGCAGGGATAATCAACTAGAGTAGAACAACTAGAGCAAGGATCAACTACTAGATTAGAACAACTAGAGCAGGGATCATCAACTAGAGTAGAACAACTAGAGCAGCGATCTACTAGATTAGAACAACTAGAGCAGGGATCATCAACTAGATTAGAACAACTAGAGCAGGGATCAACTACTAGATTAGAACAACTAGAGCAGGTATCATCAACTACTAGATTAGAACAACTAGAGCAGGGATCAACTACTAGATTAGAACAACTAGAGCAGGGATCATCTACTAGATTAGAACAACTAGAGCAGGGATCATCTACTAGATTAGAACAACTAGAGCAGGGATCATCAACTACTAGATTAGAACAACTAGAGCAGGGATCATCTACTAGATTAGAACAACTAGAGCAGGGATCAACTACTAGTTTAGAACAACTAGAGCAGGGATCAACTACTAGATTAGAACAACTAGAGCAGGGATCAACTACTAGATTAGAACAACTAGAGCAGGGATCATCTACTAGATTAGAACATCTAGAGCAGGGATCATCAACTAGAGTAGAGCAACTAGAGCAAGGATCAACTACTAGATTAGAACAACTAGAGCAGGGATCATCAACTACTAGATTAGAACAACTAGAGCAGGGATCAACTACTAGATTAGAACAACTAGAGCAGGGATCATCTACTAGATTAGAACAACTAGAGCAGGGATCATCTACTAGATTAGAACAACTAGAGCAGGGATCATCAACTACTAGATTAGAACAACTAGAGCAGGGATCATCTACTAGATTAGAACAACTAGAGCAGGGATCAACTACTAGTTTAGAACAACTAGAGCAGGGATCAACTACTAGATTAGAACAACTAGAGCAGGGATCAACTACTAGATTAGAACAACTAGAGCAGGGATCATCTACTAGATTAGAACATCTAGAGCAGGGATCATCAACTAGAGTAGAGCAACTAGAGCAAGGATCAACTACTAGATTAGAACAACTAGAGCAGGGATCATCAACTAGAGTAGAACAACTAGAGCAGCGATCTACTAGATTAGAAACAACTAGAGCAGGGATCATCAACTAGATTAGAACAACTAGAGCAGGGATCATCTACTAGATTAGAACAACTAGAGCAGGGATTATCTACTAGATTAGAACAACTAGAGCAGGGATCATCTACTAGATTAGAACAACTAGAGCAGGGATCAACTACTAGTTTAGAAACAACTAGAGCAGGGATCAACTACTAGATTAGAACAACTAGAGCAGGGATCAACTACTAGATTAGAACAACTAGAGCAGGGATCAACTACTAGATTAGAACATCTAGAGCAGGGATCATCAACTAGAGTAGAACAACTATTGCAAGGATCAACTACTAGATTAGAACAACTAGAGCAGGGATCATCAACTAGAGTAGAGCAACTAGAGCAAGGATCAACTACTAGATTAGAACAACTAGAGCAGGGATCATCAACTAGAGTAGAACAACTAGAGCAGCGATCTACTAGATTAGAACAACTAGAGCAGGGATCATCAACTAGATTAGAACAACTAGAGCAGGGATCATCTACTAGATTAGAACAACTAGAGCAGGGATTATCTACTAGATTAGAACAACTAGAGCAGGGATCATCTACTAGTTTAGAACAACTAGAGCAGGGATCAACTGCTAGATTAGAACAACTAGAGCAGGGATCAACTACTAGATTAGAACAACTAGAGCAGGGATCATCTACTAGATTAGAACATCTAGAGCAGGGATCATCAACTAGAGTAGAACAACTAGAGCAAGGATCAACTACTAGATTAGAACAACTAGAGCAGGGATCATCAACTAGAGTAGAACAACTAGAGCAGCGATCTACTAGATTAGAACAACTAGAGCAGGGATCATCAACTAGATTAGAACAACTAGAGCAGGGATCATCTACTAGATTAGAACAACTAGATTAGAACAACTAGAGCAGGGATCATCTACTAGATTAGAACAACTAGAGCAGGTATCATCTACTAGATTAGAACAACTAGAGCAGGGATCAACTACTAGATTAGAACAACTAGAGCATGGATCATCTACTAGATTAGAACAACTAGAGTAGAACAACTAGAGCAGGGATCATCTACTAGATTAGAACAACTAGAGCAGGGATCATCTACTAGATTAGAACAACTAGAGCAGGGATCATCTACTAGATTAGAACAACTAGAGCAGGGATCATCTACTAGATTAGAACAACTAGAGCAGGGATCATCAACTAGAGCAGGGATCATCTACTAGTTTAGAACATCTAGAGCAGGGATCATCTACTAGATTAGAACAACTAGAGCAGGGATCAACTACTAGATTAGAACAACTAGAGCAAGGATCAACTACTAGATTAGAACAACTAGAGCAGGGATCATCAACTAGAGTAGAACAACTAGAGCAGCGATCTACTAGATTAGAACAACTAGAGCAGGGATCATCAACTAGATTAGAACAACTAGAGCAGGGATCAACTACTAGATTAGAACAACTAGAGCAGGGATCATCAACTACTAGATTAGAACAACTAGAGCAGGGATCAACTACTAGATTAGAACAACTAGAGCAGGGATCAACTACTAGATTAGAAACAACTAGAGCAGGGATCATCAACTACTAGATTAGAAACAACTAGAGCAGGGATCATCAACTACTAGATTAGAACAACTAGAGCAGGGATCATCTACTAGATTAGAACAACTAGAGCAGGGATCATCTACTAGATTAGAACAACTAGAGCAGGGATCAACTACTAGATTAGATCAACTAGAGCAGGGATCATCTACTAGATTAGAAACATCTAGAGCAGGGATCATCAACTAGAGTAGAACAACTAGAGCAAGGATCAACTACTAGATTAGAACAACTAGAGCAGGGATCATCAACTAGAGTATAACAACTAGAGCAGCGATCTACTAGATTAGAACAACTAGAGCAGGGATCATCAACTAGATTAGAACAACTAGAGCAGGGATCATCTACTAGATTAGAACAACTAGAGCAGGGATCATCTACTAGATTAGAACAACTAGAGCAGGGATCATCTACTAGATTAGAACAACTAGAGCAGGGATCAACTACTAGTTTAGAACAACTAGAGCAGGGATCAACTACTAGATTAGAACAACTAGAGCAGGGATCAACTACTAGATTAGAACAACTAGAGCAGGGATCATCTACTAGATTAGAACATCTAGAGCAGGGATCATCAACTAGAGTAGAACAACTAGAGCAAGGATCAACTACTAGATTAGAACAACTTGAGCAGGGATCATCAACTAGATTAGAACAACTAGAGCAGGGATCATCTACTAGATTAGAACAACTAGAGTTGAACAACTAGAGCAGGGATCATCTACTAGATTAGAACAACTAGAGCAGGGATCATCTACTAGATTAGAACAACTAGAGCAGGGATCAACTACTAGATTAGAACAACTAGAGCATGGATCATCTACTAGATTAGAACAACTAGAGCAGGGATCATCTACTAGATTAGAACAACTAGAGCAGGGATCATCAACTAGAGTAGAACAACTAGAGCAGCGATCTACTAGATTAGAACAACTAGAGCAGGGATCAACTACTAGATTAGGAACAACTAGAGCAGGGATCATCTACTAGATTAGAACAACTAGAGCAAGGATCAACTACTAGATTAGAAACAACTAGAGCAAGGATCAACTACTAGATTAGAACAACTAGAGCAGGGATCATCTACTAGATTAGAACAACTAGAGCAGGGATCAACTACTAGATTAGAACAACTAGAGCAGGGATCAACTACTAGATTAGAAACAACTAGAGCAGGGATCATCAACTACTAGATTAGAACAACTAGAGCAGGGATCAACTACTAGATTAGAAACAACTAGAGCAGGGATCAACTACTAGATTAGAACAACTAGAGCAGGGATCAACTACTAGATTAGAACAACTAGAGCAGGGATCATCAACTACTAGATTAGAACAACTAGAGCAGGGATCATCAACTACTAGATTAGAACAACTAGAGCAGGGATCATCTACTAGATTAGAACAACTAGAGCAGGGATCAACTACTAGTTTAGAACAACTAGAGCAGCGATCTACTAGATTAGAACAACTAGAGCAGGGATCATCAACTAGATTAGAACAACTAGAGCAGGGATCATCTACTAGATTAGAACAACTAGAGCAGGGATCATCTACTAGATTAGAACAACTAGAGCAGGGATCAACTACTAGTTTAGAACAACTAGAGCAGGGATCAACTACTAGATTAGAACAACTAGAGCAGGGATCAACTACTAGATTAGAACAACTAGAGCAGGGATCATCTACTAGATTAGAACATCTAGAGCAGGGATCATCAACTAGAGTAGAACAACTAGAGCAAGGATCAACTACTAGATTAGAACAACTAGAGCAGGGATCATCAACTAGATTAGAACAACTAGAGCAGGGATCATCTACTAGATTAGAACAACTAGAGTAGAACAACTAGAGCAGGGATCATCTACTAGATTAGAACAACTAGAGCAGGGATCATCTACTAGATTAGAACAACTAGAGCAGGGATCAACTACTAGATTAGAACAACTAGAGCAGGGATCAACTACTAGATTAGAACAACTAGAGCAGGGATCATCAACTACTAGATTAGAACAACTAGAGCAGGGATCAACTACTAGATTAGAACAACTAGAGCAGGGATCAACTACTAGATTAGAACAACTAGAGCAGGGATCAACTACTAGATTAGAACAACTAGAGCAGGGATCATCAACTACTAGATTAGAACAACTAGAGCAGGGATCATCAACTACTAGATTAGAACAACTAGAGCAGGGATCATCTACTAGATTAGAACAACTAGAGCAGGGATCAACTACTAGTTTAGAACAACTAGAGCAGGGATCAACTACTAGATTAGAACAACTAGAGCAGGGATCAACTACTAGATTAGATCAACTAGAGCAGGGATCATCTACTAGATTAGAACATCTAGAGCAGGGATCATCAACTAGAGTAGAACAACTAGAGCAAGGATCAACTACTAGATTAGAACAACTAGAGCAGGGATCATCAACTAGAGTAGAACAACTAGAGCAGCGATCTACTAGATTAGAACAACTAGAGCAGGGATCAACTACTAGATTAGAACAACTAGAGCAGGGATCATCTACTAGATTAGAACAACTAGAGCAGGGATCAACTACTAGTTTAGAACAACTAGAGCAGGGATCAACTACTAGATTAGAACAACTAGAGCAGGGATCAACTACTAGATTAGAACAACTAGAGCAGGGATCATCTACTAGATTAGAACATCTAGAGCAGGGATCATCAACTAGAGTAGAACAACTAGAGCAAGGATCAACTACTAGATTAGAACAACTAGAGCAGGGATCATCAACTAGATTAGAACAACTAGAGCAGGGATCATCTACTAGATTAGAACAACTAGAGTAGAACAACTAGAGCAGGGATCATCTACTAGATTAGAACAACTAGAGCAGGGATCATCTACTAGATTAGAACAACTAGAGCAGGGATCAACTACTAGATTAGAACAACTAGAGCAGGGATCATCTACTAGATTAGAACAACTAGAGCAGGGATCATCTACTAGATTAGAACAACTAGAGCAGGGATCATCTACTAGATTAGAACAACTAGAGCAGGGATCATCTACTAGTTTAGAACAACTAGAGCAGGGATCATCTACTAGATTAGAACAACTAGAGCAGGGATCAACTACTAGATTAGAACAACTAGAGCAAGGATCAACTACTAGATTAGAACAACTAGAGCAGGGATCATCAACTAGAGTAGAACAACTAGAGCAGCGATCTACTAGATTAGAACAACTAGAGCAGGGATCAACTACTAGATTAGAACAACTAGAGCAGGGATCATCTACTAGATTAGAACAACTAGAGCAAGGATCAACTACTAGATTAGAACAACTAGAGCAAGGATCAACTACTAGATTAGAACAACTAGAGCAGGGATCATCTACTAGATTAGAACAACTAGAGCAGGGATCAACTACTAGATTAGAACAACTAGAGCAGGGATCAACTACTAGTTTAGAACAACTAGAGCAGGGATCAACTACTAGATTAGAACAACTAGATCAGGGATCATCTACTAGATTAGAACAACTAGAGCAGGGATCATCTACTAGATTAGAACATCTAGAGCAGGGATCATCTACTAGATTAGAACAACTAGAGCAGGGATCAACTACTAGATTAGAACAACTAGAGCAGGGATCAACTACTAGATTAGAACAACTAGAGCAGGGATCATCAACTAGAGTAGAACAACTAGAGCAGCGATCTACTAGATTAGAACAACTAGAGCAGGGATCATCAACTAGATTAGAACATCTAGAGCAGGGATCATCTACTAGATTAGAACAACTAGAGCAGGGATCATCAACTAGATTAGAACATCTAGAGCAGGGATCATCTACTAGTTTAGAACAACTAGAGCAGGGATCATCTACTAGATTAGAACAACTAGAGCAGGGATCAACTACTAGATTAGAACAACTAGAGCAAGGATCAACTACTAGATTAGAACAACTAGAGCAGGGATCATCAACTAGAGTAGAACAACTAGAGCAGGGATCATCAACTAGAGTAGAACAACTAGAGCAGCGATCTACTAGATTAGAACAACTAGAGCAGGGATCATCTACTAGATTAGAACAACTAGAGCAAGGATCAACTACTAGATTAGAACAACTAGAGCAAGGATCAACTACTAGATTAGAACAACTAGAGCAGGGATCATCTACTAGATTAGAACAACTAGAGCAGGGATCAACTACTAGATTAGAACAACTAGAGCAGGGATCAACTACTAGTTTAGAACAACTAGAGCAGGGATCAACTACTAGATTAGAACAACTAGATCAGGGATCATCTACTAGATTAGAACAACTAGAGCAGGGATCATCTACTAGATTAGAACAACTAGAGCAGGGATCATCTACTAGATTAGAACAACTAGAGCAGGGATCATCTACTAGATTAGAACAACTAGAGCAGGGATCAACTACTAGATTAGAACAACTAGAGCAGGGATCAACTACTAGATTAGAACAACTAGAGCAGGGATCATCAACTAGAGTAGAACAACTAGAGCAGCGATCTACTAGATTAGAACAACTAGAGCAGGGATCATCAACTAGATTAGAACATCTAGAGCAGGGATCATCTACTAGATTAGAACAACTAGAGCAGGGATCATCAACTAGATTAGAACATCTAGAGCAGGGATCAACTACTAGATTAGAACAACTAGAGCAGGGATCATCTACTAGATTAGAACAACTAGAGCAGGGATCATCTACTAGATTAGAACAACTAGAGCAAGGATCAACTACTAGATTAGAACAACTAGAGCAAGGCTCAACTACTAGATTAGAACAACTAGAGCAAGGCTAAACTACTAGATTAGAACAACTAGAGCAGGTATCATCTACTAGATTAGAACAACTAGAGCAGGGATCAACTACTAGATTAGAACAACTAGAGCAGGGATCAACTACTAGATTAGAACAACTAGAGCAAGGATCAACTACTAGATTAGAACAACTAGAGCAGGGATCATCAACTAGAGCAGGGATCAACTACTAGATTAGAACAACTAGAGCAGGGATCATCAACTAGAGTAGAACAACTAGAGCAGCGATCTACTAGATTAGAACAACTAGAGCAGGGATCATCAACTAGATTAGAACAACTAGAGCAGGGATCAACTACTAGATTAGAACAACTAGAGCAGGGATCATCAACTACTAGATTAGAACAACTAGAGCAGGGATCATCAACTACTAGATTAGAACAACTAGAGCAGGGATCAACTACTAGATTAGAACAACTAGAGCAGGGATCATCTACTAGATTAGAACAACTAGAGCAGGGATCATCTACTAGATTAGAACAACTAGAGCAAGGATCAACTACTAGATTAGAACAACTAGAGCAAGGATCAACTACTAGATTAGAACAACTAGAGCAGGTATCATCTACTAGATTAGAACAACTAGAGCAGGGATCAACTACTAGATTAGAACAACTAGAGCAGGGATCAACTACTAGATTAGAACAACTAGAGCAAGGATCAACTACTAGATTAGAACAACTAGAGCAGGGATCATCAACTAGAGTAGAACAACTAGAGCAGCGATCTACTAGATTAGAACAACTAGAGCAGGGATCAACTACTAGATTAGAACAACTAGAGCAGGGCTCATCTACTAGATTAGAACAACTAGAGCAGGGCTCATCTACTAGATTAGAACAACTAGAGCAGGGATCAACTACTAGATTAGAACAACTAGAGCAAGGATCAACTACTAGATTAGAACAACTAGAGCATGGATCAACTACTAGATTAGAACAACTAGAGCAGGGATCAACTACTAGATTAGAACAACTAGAGCAGAGCAGGGATCATCAACTAGAGTAGAACAACTAGAGCAACGATCAACTACTAGATTAGAACAACTAGAGCAGGGATCAACTACTAGATTAGAACAACTAGAGCAAGGATCAACTACTAGATTAGAACAACTAGAGCAGGGATCATCAACTAGAGTAGAACAACTAGAGCAGGGATCATCAACTAGAGTAGAACAACTAGAGCAGCGATCTACTAGATTAGAACAACTAGAGCAGGGATCATCTACTAGATTAGAACAACTAGAGCAAGGATCAACTACTAGATTAGAACAACTAGAGCAAGGATCAACTACTAGATTAGAACAACTAGAGCAGGGATCATCTACTAGATTAGAACAACTAGAGCAGGGATCAACTACTAGATTAGAACAACTAGAGCAGGGATCAACTACTAGTTTAGAACAACTAGAGCAGGGATCAACTACTAGATTAGAACAACTAGATCAGGGATCATCTACTAGATTAGAACAACTAGAGCAGGGATCATCTACTAGATTAGAACAACTAGAGCAGGGATCATCTACTAGATTAGAACAACTAGAGCAAGGCTAAACTACTAGATTAGAACAACTAGAGCAGGTATCATCTACTAGATTAGAACAACTAGAGCAGGGATCAACTACTAGATTAGAACAACTAGAGCAGGGATCAACTACTAGATTAGAACAACTAGAGCAAGGATCAACTACTAGATTAGAACAACTAGAGCAGGGATCATCAACTAGAGCAGGGATCATCAACTAGAGTAGAACAACTAGATTAGAACAACTAGAGCAGGGATCAACCACTAGATTAGAACAACTAGAGCAGGGCTCATCTACTAGATTAGAACAACTAGAGCAGGGCTCATCTACTAGATTAGAACAACTAGAGCAGGGATCAACTACTAGATTAGAACAACTAGAGCAAGGATCAACTACTAGATTAGAACAACTAGAGCATGGATCAACTACTAGATTAGAACAACTAGAGCAGGGATCAACTACTAGATTAGAACAACTAGAGCAGAGCAGGGATCATCAACTAGAGTAGAACAACTAGAGCAAGGATCAACTACTAGATTAGAACAACTAGAGCAGGGATCATCAACTAGAGTAGAACAACTAGAGCAGCGATCTACTAGATTAGAACAACTAGAGCAGGGATCATCAACTAGATTAGAACAACTAGAGCAGGGATCAACTACTAGATTAGAACAACTAGAGCAGGGATCATCAACTACTAGATTAGAACAACTAGAGCAGGGATCATCAACTACTAGATTAGAACAACTAGAGCAGGGATCAACTACTAGATTAGAACAACTAGAGCAGGGATCATCTACTAGATTAGAACAACTAGAGCAGGGATCATCTACTAGATTAGAACAACTAGAGCAAGGATCAACTACTAGATTAGAACAACTAGAGCAAGGATCAACTACTAGATTAGAACAACTAGAGCAGGTATCATCTACTAGATTAGAAACAACTAGAGCAGGGATCAACTACTAGATTAGAACAACTAGAGCAGGGATCAACTACTAGATTAGAACAACTAGAGCAAGGATCAACTACTAGATTAGAACAACTAGAGCAGGGATCATCAACTAGAGTAGAACAACTAGAGCAGCGATCTACTAGATTAGAACAACTAGAGCAGGGATCAACTACTAGATTAGAACAACTAGAGCAGGGCTCATCTACTAGATTAGAACAACTAGAGCAGGGCTCATCTACTAGATTAGAACAACTAGAGCAGGGATCAACTACTAGATTAGAACAACTAGAGCAAGGATCAACTACTAGATTAGAACAACTAGAGCATGGATCAACTACTAGATTAGAACAACTAGAGCAGGGATCAACTACTAGATTAGAACAACTAGAGCAGAGCAGGGATCATCAACTAGAGTAGAACAACTAGAGCAACGATCAACTACTAGATTAGAACAACTAGAGCAGGGATCATCAACTAGAGTAGAACAACTAGAGCAGCAATCTACTAGATTAGAACAACTAGAGCAGGGATCATCAACTAGATTAGAACAACTAGAGCAGGGATCAACTACTAGATTAGAACAACTAGAGCAGGGATCATCAACTACTAGATTAGAACAACTAGAGCAGGGATCAACTACTAGATTAGAACAACTAGAGCAGGGATCAACTACTAGATTAGAACAACTAGAGCAGGGATCATCTACTAGATTAGAACAACTAGAGCAGGGATCATCAACTACTAGATTAGAACAACTAGAGCAGGGATCATCTACTAGATTAGAACAACTAGAGCAGGGATCATCTACTAGATTAGAACAACTAGAGCAGGGATCAACTACTAGTTTAGAACAACTAGAGCAGGGATCAACTACTAGATTAGAACAACTAGAGCAGGGATCAACTACTAGATTAGAACAACTAGAGCAGGGATCATCTACTAGATTAGAACATCTAGAGCAGGGATCATCAACTAGAGTAGAGCAACTAGAGCAAGGATCAACTACTAGATTAGAACAACTAGAGCAGGGATCATCAACTAGAGTAGAACAACTAGAGCAGCGATCTACTAGATTAGAACAACTAGAGCAGGGATCATCAACTAGATTAGAACAACTAGAGCAGGGATCATCAACTAGATTAGAACAACTAGAGCAGGGATCATCTACTAGATTAGAACAACTAGAGCAGGGATTATCTACTAGATTAGAACAACTAGAGCAGGGATCATCTGCTAGATTAGAACAACTAGAGCAGGGATCAACTACTAGTTTAGAACAACTAGAGCAGGGATCAACTACTAGATTAGAACAACTAGAGCAGGGATCAACTACTAGATTAGAACAACTAGAGCAGGGATCATCTACTAGATTAGAACATCTAGAGCAGGGATCATCAACTAGAGTAGAACAACTAGAGCAAGGATCAACTACTAGATTAGAAACAACTAGAGCAGGGATCATCAACTAGAGTAGAACAACTAGAGCAGCGATCTACTAGATTAGAACAACTAGAGCAGGGATCATCAACTAGATTAGAACAACTAGAGCAGGGATCATCTACTAGATTAGAACAACTAGAGTAGAACAACTAGAGCAGGCATCATCTACTAGATTAGAACAACTAGAGCAGGGATCATCTACTAGATTAGAACAACTAGAGCAGGGATCAACTACTAGATTAGAACAACTAGAGCATGGATCATCTACTAGATTAGAACAACTAGAGTAGAACAACTAGAGCAGGGATCATCTACTAGATTAGAACAACTAGAGCAGGGATCATCAACTAGATTAGAACAACTAGAGCAGGGATCATCTACTAGATTAGAACAACTAGAGCAGGGATCATCTACTAGATTAGAACAACTAGAGCAGGGATCATCTACTAGTTTAGAACAACTAGAGCAGGGATCATCTACTAGATTAGAACAACTAGAGCAGGGATCAACTACTAGATTAGAACAACTAGAGCAAGGATCAACTACTAGATTAGAACAACTAGAGCAGGGATCATCAACTAGAGTAGAACAACTAGAGCAGCGATCTACTAGATTAGAACAACTAGAGCAGGGATCAACTACTAGATTAGAACAACTAGAGCAAGGATCAACTACTAGATTAGAACAACTAGAGCAGGGATCATCAACTAGAGTAGAACAACTAGAGCAGCGATCTACTAGATTAGAACAACTAGAGCAGGGATCATCAACTAGATTAGAACAACTAGAGCAGGGATCAACTACTAGATTAGAACAACTAGAGCAGGGATCATCAACTACTAGATTAGAACAACTAGAGCAAGGATCAACTACTAGATTAGAACAACTAGAGCAAGGATCAACTACTAGATTAGAACAACTAGAGCAGGTATCATCTACTAGATTAGAACAACTAGAGCAGGGATCAACTACTAGATTAGAACAACTAGAGCAGGGATCAACTACTAGATTAGAACAACTAGAGCAAGGATCAACTACTAGATTAGAACAACTAGAGCAGGGATCATCAACTAGAGTAGAACAACTAGAGCAGCGATCTACTAGATTAGAACAACTAGAGCAGGGATCATCAACTAGAGTAGAACAACTAGAGCAGCGATCTACTAGATTAGAACAACTAGAGCAGGGATCAACTACTAGATTAGAACAACTAGAGCAGGGCTCATCTACTAGATTAGAACAACTAGAGCAGGGCTCATCTACTAGATTAGAACAACTAGAGCAGGGATCAACTACTAGATTAGAAACAACTAGAGCAAGGATCAACTACTAGATTAGAAACAACTAGAGCAAGGATCAACTACTAGATTAGAAACAACTAGAGCAGGGATCAACTACTAGATTAGAACAACTAGAGCAGGGATCAACTACTAGATTAGAACAACTAGAGCAGAGCAGGGATCATCAACTAGAGTAGAACAACTAGAGCAAGGATCAACTACTAGATTAGAACAACTAGAGCAGGGATCATCAACTAGAGTAGAACAACTAGAGCAGCGATCTACTAGATTAGAACAACTAGAGCAGGGATCATCAACTAGATTAGAACAACTAGAGCAGGGATCATCTACTAGATTAGAACAACTAGAGCAGGGATCATCAACTACTAGATTAGAACAACTAGAGCAGGGATCAACTACTAGATTAGAAACAACTAGAGCAGGGATCATCAACTACTAGATTAGAACAACTAGAGCAGGGATCATCTACTAGATTAGAACAACTAGAGCAGGGATCATCTACTAGATTAGAACAACTAGAGCAGGGATCAACTACTAGTTTAGAACAACTAGAGCAGGGATCAACTACTAGATTAGAACAACTAGAGCAGGGATCAACTACTAGATTAGAACAACTAGAGCAGGGATCATCTACTAGATTAGAACAACTAGAGCAGGGATCATCAACTACTAGATTAGAACAACTAGAGCAGGGATCAACTACTAGATTAGAACAACTAGAGCAGGGATCATCTACTAGATTAGAACAACTAGAGCAGGGATCATCAACTACTAGATTAGAACAACTAGAGCAGGGATCATCTACTAGATTAGAACAACTAGAGCAGGGATCATCTACTAGATTAGAACAACTAGAGCAGGGATCAACTACTAGTTTAGAACAACTAGAGCAGGGATCAACTACTAGATTAGAACAACTAGAGCAGGGATCAACTACTAGATTAGAACAACTAGAGCAGGGATCATCTACTAGATTAGAAACATCTAGAGCAGGGATCATCAACTAGAGTAGAGCAACTAGAGCAAGGATCAACTACTAGATTAGAACAACTAGAGCAGGGATCATCAACTAGAGTAGAACAACTAGAGCAGCGATCTACTAGATTAGAACAACTAGAGCAGGGATCATCAACTAGATTAGAACAACTAGAGCAGGGATCATCAACTAGATTAGAACAACTAGAGCAGGGATCATCTACTAGATTAGAAACAACTAGAGCAGGGATTATCTACTAGATTAGAACAACTAGAGCAGGGATCATCTGCTAGATTAGAACAACTAGAGCAGGGATCAACTACTAGTTTAGGAACAACTAGAGCAGGGATCAACTACTAGATTAGAACAACTAGAGCAGGGATCAACTACTAGATTAGAACAACTAGAGCAGGGATCATCTACTAGATTAGAACATCTAGAGCAGGGATCATCAACTAGAGTAGAACAACTAGAGCAAGGATCAACTACTAGATTAGAACAACTAGAGCAGGGATCATCAACTAGAGTAGAACAACTAGAGCAGCGATCTACTAGATTAGAACAACTAGAGCAGGGATCATCAACTAGATTAGAACAACTAGAGCAGGGATCATCTACTAGATTAGAAACAACTAGAGTAGAACAACTAGAGCAGGCATCATCTACTAGATTAGAACAACTAGAGCAGGGATCATCTACTAGATTAGAACAACTAGAGCAGGGATCAACTACTAGATTAGAACAACTAGAGCATGGATCATCTACTAGATTAGAACAACTAGAGTAGAACAACTAGAGCAGGGATCATCTACTAGATTAGAACAACTAGAGCAGGGATCATCAACTAGATTAGAACAACTAGAGCAGGGATCATCTACTAGATTAGAAACAACTAGAGCAGGGATCATCTACTAGATTAGAACAACTAGAGCAGGGATCATCTACTAGTTTAGAACAACTAGAGCAGGGATCATCTACTAGATTAGAACAACTAGAGCAGGGATCAACTACTAGATTAGAACAACTAGAGCAAGGATCAACTACTAGATTAGAACAACTAGAGCAGGGATCATCAACTAGAGTAGAACAACTAGAGCAGCGATCTACTAGATTAGAACAACTAGAGCAGGGATCAACTACTAGATTAGAACAACTAGAGCAAGGATCAACTACTAGATTAGAACAACTAGAGCAGGGATCATCAACTAGAGTAGAACAACTAGAGCAGCGATCTACTAGATTAGAACAACTAGAGCAGGGATCATCAACTAGATTAGAACAACTAGAGCAGGGATCAACTACTAGATTAGAACAACTAGAGCAGGGATCATCAACTACTAGATTAGAACAACTAGAGCAAGGATCAACTACTAGATTAGAACAACTAGAGCAAGGATCAACTACTAGATTAGAACAACTAGAGCAGGTATCATCTACTAGATTAGAACAACTAGAGCAGGGATCAACTACTAGATTAGAACAACTAGAGCAGGGATCAACTACTAGATTAGAACAACTAGAGCAAGGATCAACTACTAGATTAGAACAACTAGAGCAGGGATCATCAACTAGAGTAGAACAACTAGAGCAGCGATCTACTAGATTAGAACAACTAGAGCAGGGATCATCAACTAGAGTAGAACAACTAGAGCAGCGATCTACTAGATTAGAACAACTAGAGCAGGGATCAACTACTAGATTAGAACAACTAGAGCAGGGCTCATCTACTAGATTAGAACAACTAGAGCAGGGCTCATCTACTAGATTAGAACAACTAGAGCAGGGATCAACTACTAGATTAGAACAACTAGAGCAAGGATCAACTACTAGATTAGAACAACTAGAGCAAGGATCAACTACTAGATTAGAACAACTAGAGCAGGGATCAACTACTAGATTAGAACAACTAGAGCAGGGATCAACTACTAGATTAGAACAACTAGAGCAGAGCAGGGATCATCAACTAGAGTAGAACAACTAGAGCAAGGATCAACTACTAGATTAGAACAACTAGAGCAGGGATCATCAACTAGAGTAGAACAACTAGAGCAGCGATCTACTAGATTAGAACAACTAGAGCAGGGATCATCAACTAGATTAGAACAACTAGAGCAGGGATCATCTACTAGATTAGAACAACTAGAGCAGGGATCATCAACTACTAGATTAGAACAACTAGAGCAGGGATCAACTACTAGATTAGAACAACTAGAGCAGGGATCATCAACTACTAGATTAGAACAACTAGAGCAGGGATCATCTACTAGATTAGAACAACTAGAGCAGGGATCATCTACTAGATTAGAACAACTAGAGCAGGGATCAACTACTAGTTTAGAACAACTAGAGCAGGGATCAACTACTAGATTAGAACAACTAGAGCAGGGATCAACTACTAGATTAGAACAACTAGAGCAGGGATCATCTACTAGATTAGAACAACTAGAGCAGGGATCATCAACTACTAGATTAGAACAACTAGAGCAGGGATCAACTACTAGATTAGAAACAACTAGAGCAGGGATCATCAACTACTAGATTAGAACAACTAGAGCAGGGATCATCTACTAGATTAGAAACAACTAGAGCAGGGATCATCTACTAGATTAGAACAACTAGAGCAGGGATCAACTACTAGTTTAGAACAACTAGAGCAGGGATCAACTACTAGATTAGAACAACTAGAGCAGGGATCAACTACTAGATTAGAACAACTAGAGCAGGGATCATCTACTAGATTAGAACATCTAGAGCAGGGATCATCAACTAGAGTAGAGCAACTAGAGCAAGGATCAACTACTAGATTAGAACAACTAGAGCAGGGATCATCAACTAGAGTAGAACAACTAGAGCAGCGATCTACTAGATTAGAAACAACTAGAGCAGGGATCATCAACTAGATTAGAAACAACTAGAGCAGGGATCATCTACTAGATTAGAACAACTAGAGCAGGGATTATCTACTAGATTAGAACAACTAGAGCAGGGATCATCTACTAGATTAGAACAACTAGAGCAGGGATCAACTACTAGTTTAGAACAACTAGAGCAGGGATCAACTACTAGATTAGAAACAACTAGAGCAGGGATCAACTACTAGATTAGAACAACTAGAGCAGGGATCATCTACTAGATTAGAACATCTAGAGCAGGGATCATCAACTAGAGTAGAACAACTAGAGCAAGGATCAACTACTAGATTAGAACAACTAGAGCAGGGATCATCAACTAGAGTAGAACAACTAGAGCAGCGATCTACTAGATTAGAACAACTAGAGCAGGGATCATCAACTAGATTAGAACAACTAGAGCAGGGATCATCTACTAGATTAGAACAACTAGAGTAGAACAACTAGATCAGGGATCATCTACTAGATTAGAACAACTAGAGCAGGTATCATCTACTAGATTAGAACAACTAGAGCAGGGATCAACTACTAGATTAGAACAACTAGAGCATGGATCATCTACTAGATTAGAACAACTAGAGTAGAACAACTAGAGCAGGGATCATCTACTAGATTAGAACAACTAGAGCAGGGATCATCAACTAGATTAGAACAACTAGAGCAGGGATCATCTACTAGATTAGAACAACTAGAGCAGGGATCATCTACTAGATTAGAACAACTAGAGCAGGGATCATCTACTAGTTTAGAACAACTAGAGCAGGGATCATCTACTAGATTAGAACAACTAGAGCAGGGATCAACTACTAGATTAGAACAACTAGAGCAAGGATCAACTACTAGATTAGAACAACTAGAGCAGGGATCATCAACTAGAGTAGAACAACTAGAGCAGCGATCTACTAGATTAGAACAACTAGAGCAGGGATAATCAACTAGATTAGAACAACTAGAGCAGGGATCAACTACTAGATTAGAACAACTAGAGCAGGGATCATCAACTTCTAGATTAGAACAACTAGAGCAGGGATCAACTACTAGATTAGAACAACTAGAGCAGGGATCAACTACTAGATTAGAACAACTAGAGCAGGGATCAACTACTAGATTAGAACAACTAGAGCAGGGATCATCAACTACTAGATTAGAACAACTAGAGCAGGGATCATCAACTACTAGATTAGAACAACTAGAGCAGGGATCAACTACTAGATTAGATCAACTAGAGCAGGGATCATCTACTAGATTAGAACATCTAGAGCAGGGATCATCAACTAGAGTAGAACAACTAGAGCAAGGATCAACTACTAGATTAGAACAACTAGAGCAGGGATCATCAACTAGAGTATAACAACTAGAGCAGCGATCTACTAGATTAGAACAACTAGAGCAGGGATCATCAACTAGATTAGAACAACTAGAGCAGGGATCATCTACTAGATTAGAACAACTAGAGCAGGGATCATCTACTAGATTAGAACAACTAGAGCAGGGATCATCTACTAGATTAGAACAACTAGAGCAGGGATCAACTACTAGTTTAGAACAACTAGAGCAGGGATCAACTACTAGATTAGAACAACTAGAGCAGGGATCAACTACTAGATTAGAACAACTAGAGCAGGGATCATCAACTAGAGTAGAACAACTAGAGCAGGGATCATCAACTAGATTAGAACATCTAGAGCAGGGATCATCAACTAGAGTAGAACAACTAGAGCAAGGATCAACTACTAGATTAGAACAACTAGAGCAGGGATCATCAACTAGAGTATAACAACTAGAGCAGCGATCTACTAGATTAGAACAACTAGAGCAGGGATCATCAACTAGATTAGAACAACTAGAGCAGGGATCAACTACTAGATTAGAACAACTAGAGCAGGGATCATCAACTACTAGATTAGAACAACTAGAGCAGGGATCATCAACTACTAGATTAGAACAACTAGAGCAGGGATCATCTACTAGATTAGAACAACTAGAGCAGGGATCAACTACTAGATTAGATCAACTAGAGCAGGGATCATCTACTAGATTAGAACATCTAGAGCAGGGATCATCAACTAGAGTAGAACAACTAGAGCAAGGATCAACTACTAGATTAGAACAACTAGAGCAGGGATCATCAACTAGAGTATAACAACTAGAGCAGCGATCTACTAGATTAGAACAACTAGAGCAGGGATCATCAACTAGATTAGAACAACTAGAGCAGGGATCATCTACTAGATTAGAACAACTAGAGCAGGGATCATCTACTAGATTAGAACAACTAGAGCAGGGATCATCTACTAGATTAGAACAACTAGAGCAGGGATCAACTACTAGTTTAGAACAACTAGAGCAGGGATCAACTACTAGATTAGAACAACTAGAGCAGGGATCAACTACTAGATTAGAACAACTAGAGCAGGGATCATCAACTAGAGTAGAACAACTAGAGCAAGGATCAACTACTAGATTAGAACAACTAGAGCAGGGATCATCAACTAGATTAGAACAACTAGAGCAGGGATCATCTACTAGATTAGAACAACTAGAGTAGAACAACTAGAGCAGGGATCATCTACTAGATTAGAACAACTAGAGCAGGGATCATCTACTAGATTAGAACAACTAGAGCAGGGATCAACTACTAGATTAGAACAACTAGAGCATGGATCATCTACTAGATTAGAACAACTAGAGCAGGGATCATCTACTAGATTAGAACAACTAGAGCAGGGATCATCAACTAGAGTAGAACAACTAGAGCAGCGATCTACTAGATTAGAACAACTAGAGCAGGGATCAACTACTAGATTAGAACAACTAGAGCAGGGATCATCTACTAGATTAGAACAACTAGAGCAAGGATCAACTACTAGATTAGAACAACTAGAGCAAGGATCAACTACTAGATTAGAACAACTAGAGCAGGGATCATCTACTAGATTAGAACAACTAGAGCAGGGATCAACTACTAGATTAGAACAACTAGAGCAGGGATCAACTACTAGATTAGAACAACTAGAGCAGGGATCAACTACTAGATTAGAACAACTAGAGCAGGGATCATCAACTACTAGATTAGAACAACTAGAGCAGGGATCATCAACTACTAGATTAGAACAACTAGAGCAGGGATCAACTACTAGATTAGAACAACTAGAGCAGGGATCAACTACTAGATTAGAACAACTAGAGCAGGGATCATCAACTACTAGATTAGAACAACTAGAGCAGGGATCATCAACTACTAGATTAGAACAACTAGAGCAGGGATCATCAACTACTAGATTAGAACAACTAGAGCAGGGATCATCAACTACTAGATTAGAACAACTAGAGCAGGGATCAACTACTAGATTAGAACAACTAGAGCAGGGATCAACTACTAGATTAGATCAACTAGAGCAGGGATCATCTACTAGATTAGAACATCTAGAGCAGGGATCATCAACTAGAGTAGAACAACTAGAGCAGCGATCTACTAGATTAGAACAACTAGAGCAGGGATCATCAACTAGATTAGAACAACTAGAGCAGGGATCATCTACTAGATTAGAACAACTAGAGCAGGGATCATCTACTAGATTAGAACAACTAGAGCAGGGATCATCTACTAGATTAGAACAACTAGAGCAGGGATCATCTACTAGATTAGAACAACTAGAGCAGGGATCAACTACTAGTTTAGAACAACTAGAGCAGGGATCAACTACTAGATTAGAACAACTAGAGCAGGGATCAACTACTAGATTAGAACAACTAGAGCAGGGATCATCTACTAGATTAGAACATCTAGAGCAGGGATCATCTACTAGATTAGAACATCTAGAGCAGGGATCATCAACTAGAGTAGAACAACTAGAGCAAGGATCATCAACTAGATTAGAACAACTAGAGCAGGGATCATCTACTAGATTAGAACAACTAGAGTAGAACAACTAGAGCAGGGATCATCTACTAGATTAGAACAACTAGAGCAGGGATCATCAACTAGAGTAGAACAACTAGAGCAGCGATCTTCTAGATTAGAACAACTAGAGCAGGGATCAACTACTAGATTAGAACAACTAGAGCAGGGATCAACTACTAGATTAGAACAACTAGAGCAGGGATCATCTACTAGATTAGAACAACTAGAGCAAGGATCAACTACTAGATTAGAACAACTAGAGCAAGGATCAACTACTAGATTAGAACAACTAGAGCAGGGATCATCTACTAGATTAGAACAACTAGAGCAGGGATCAACTACTAGATTAGAACAACTAGAGCAGGGATCAACTACTAGTTTAGAACAACTAGAGCAGGGATCAACTACTAGATTAGAACAACTAGATCAGGGATCATCTACTAGATTAGAACAACTAGAGCAGGGATCATCTACTAGATTAGAACAACTAGAGCAGGGATCATCTACTAGATTAGAACATCTAGAGCAGGGATCATCTACTAGATTAGAACAACTAGAGCAGGGATCAACTACTAGATTAGAACAACTAGAGCAGGGATCAACTACTAGATTAGAACAACTAGAGCAGGGATCAACTACTAGATTAGAACAACTAGAGCAGGGATCAACTACTAGATTAGAACAACTAGAGCAGGGATCATCAACTAGAGTAGAACAACTAGAGCAGGGATCATCAACTAGATTAGAACATCTAGAGCAGGGATCATCTACTAGATTAGAACAACTAGAGCAGGGATCATCAACTAGATTAGAACATCTAGAGCAGGGATCAACTACTAGATTAGAACAACTAGAGCAAGGATCATCTACTAGATTAGAACAACTAGAGCAGGGATCAACTACTAGATTAGAACAACTAGAGCAGGGATCATCAACTAGATTAGAACATCTAGAGCAGGGATCATCTACTAGATTAGAACATCTAGAGCATGGATCATCTACTAGATTAGAACAACTAGAGCAGGGATCAACTACTAGTTTAGAACAACTAGAGCAGGGATCAACTACTAGATTAGAACAACTAGAGCAGGGATCATCTACTAGATTAGAACAACTAGAGCATGGATTATCTACTAGTTTAGAACAACTAGAGCATGGATTATCTACTAGATTAGAACAACTAGAGCAGGGATCATCTACTAGATTAGAACAACTAGAGCAGGGATCATCTACTAGATTAGAACAACTAGAGCAGGGATCATCTACTAGATTAGAACAACTAGAGCAGGGATCATCTACTAGATTAGAACAACTAGAGCAGGGATCATCTACTAGATTAGAACAACTAGAGCAGGGATCATCTACTAGATTAGAACAACTAGAGCATGGATTATCTACTAGTTTAGAACAACTAGAGCATGGATTATCTACTAGATTAGAACAACTAGAGCAGGGATCATCTACTAGATTAGAACAACTAGAGCAGGGATCATCTACTAGATTAGAACAACTAGAGCAGGGATCATCTACTAGATTAGAACAACTAGAGCAGGGATCAACTACTAGATTAAGTAGGGGGCCATTTTTTTTTTCTTGAGTGGATGGTCGGGACCTGGAAAATAATTACTAGTCTGCAATTCACCGCAAGAAGACCACTAAACATAATCCAAAATATGATCACGTCTCTCTTTTATGCGTGGAAAATTTAGAATACAGATGTGTTAAATTAAAATCACTTGGAGCTGATTTCCTGTTGTTTTTACATTATTTTATGTTCAACAATGAAAATGTTAAAAGTATTTGTTAATTTAATGCTCAGAATTTAGGGAGGGAGGGGGGCAAGTAAAACCACCCTAAGGCCAAATTCAGCCCGCGGGCCACCAGTTGGGGAACCCTGCAATAGGGTGTCATTTGGGACGCAGTAGTCATACCTTAGACCTGACCTGTTTCAGTGGGGCCAACCAAGACGACTTGGATTTGTAACTTCTCTCTCTGTCTCACACGTGTTTTAATGCCTCTGTCTCACACGTGTTTTAATGCCTTGCCTTGCTCCTCCCTCCCTGTCTCTCCCTGTCTCTCTCTGTCTCTCTCTGTCTCTCTCTGTCTCTCTCTCTGTCTCTCTCTCTCTGTCTCTCTCTCTCTGTCTCTCTCTCTCTGTCTCTCTCTCTGTCTCTCTCTCTCTGTCTCTCTCTCTCTGTCTCTCTCTCTCTGTCTCTCTCTGTCTCTCTCTCTCTGTCTCTCTCTGTCTCTCTCTCTCTGTCTCTCTCTCTGTCTCTCTCTCTCTCTCTCTCCAGGTTACCTACTTCTCACACGTGTTTTAATGCCTTGCTCCTCCCTGAGTACGATTCAAAAGAGAAACTGAAGGAGAGACTTCTCAAAGCCATCACTTATGCCAAAGGATTTGGAATGCTGTGACACAAGCAAAAAAAAAATGACAACTCTGCAAAAAAAAACAAAACAAACTTCCTGGCTTCAGTTCAATGGTTTTATGTTTTGTAATGGAGAAGGAAAGGAATTATAGAATGACGCAACAGTTGAAATGAAGGTGGCATTTACGACAAGGAAGTGCTCCAGAGACTGTGTGCCTGAACAGCAACTAGACTCAACTAGCAGACAGGCAGACATTCGATCTAGCCCCCCCCAGATCCCTTTAATGTATGTAGAACCTTTCCTTACTTTTTTAGGTTATTCAAAACAGTTGAAATCAGTTATAATTCTTACTAGAGCTCGCTGGGTTTATTTGATGTTTAATTTAACGATTTTTTTTTTGACGTGTAAAAAAAACTTTTAAGAAGAAGCAGGTTATCATTGATTGTTGTGGAAGTGCACTTAACCAGACCTTCAGAATGTTAGTGAATGGCATATACAGCACTGTCTGTATACTGCCGTCATTGGGACATTTTGTTAGTTTAGGATATTCTTTAATGCCAGCAGTGTTGTCGGGAAACACTTCCTAATATAATACCCTCTTCATAATGCATCGAAAGTACATTTATGATGTCTTATGAGCTATGCATAATGCATTATAATGCCTGCCAGCTGTTTATAGCTGCTCATAGACCTCTATAATGCTTTGTTTCAAGTTTTATTGTCACGTGCACAAGTACTGTGAAATACCTGAAGTACTTGAAAGGGGTGTTCATAAGAAGTGCTAGCGTGGTGTCGTCTACGGCACAGGACTATTCTAACCAGTACTCTGCTATAAGCTATGCAAGTGGGACCCTATTCCCTACGTAGTGCACTACTTTTAACCAGGGCCCATAGGGAATAGGGTGCCATTTGGGGACGCGACCCTATGTGTGATGGAGTTGCATCGGCGTCTGTACCGCTGCCTCGTTGGGCAAATCTCCCTGCTACTTTTGGCTGCAGTCCTGCACTCTTTCTAGTGTGTTGAATAGCTTGCTGTTCAATACGTAGATGTTTTTGTTGTTGTTGCAATGTTCAATTTGTATGCCAGACAGAACAGAGCACTCTCTTTGCCCTGATGGAGTGCTTTCAGTTTTTTGTATTTCATTTTAATGCATGGTTACAGACACAAAGTAAATAATTAGCTTTACAAAGCTCCAGTGAATTGTAGGGTCATGTTAATAGTTTGGTAGCTGTACTCTCACTTACAGTTGCAAAATTATTTTTGAAATGCTTTTCCCAAAATCCATTGGTTTTCCAGAAATCCCAGTTGGAAGATTCCCAGAATCGGGAAGGAATAAAGAGGAAATCCAGAATCCTCCAACCAGGATTTTTGGGATTGTTAGCAGAATTCTGCAACCCTAATCTGACTTCAGAGGTAATCTGACCCATAGTTAATCTGACCCATAGTTAATCTGACCCATAGTTAATCTGACCCATATAATGTGAAATATTGACTCGGAGAAAAGTGTTTTATAATAATACCACTGATTTGATGTGCCACATCAATGCTCAGAACAGTGTGTTATTCCCTTAAGTATTTTGGTTTGTTCGTGTTTGATTTGGTGTGACAGTTTGGTTATGTTTTGTTGGTCATTATGCTATACACCTGAATGCCTGCCAAGCCATGCAGAAACATTTTTGGTTTAATATCCAATGATGTGTATAACAGTCTTGGACGGGAAGTTAAAATCCCTGGATTTATTCCACATTTTGTTGTTTTACTGCCTGAATTCAAAATGGATTAAATATGTATTTTCTTTTTCACCCCACAATTACAAAGTGAATTTGTTTTGTTTGTTGAAAATTTAGCAAATGTATTAAATTAAATAAACATATCTAATTTACATCAGTATTCACACCTCTAAATCAATACATGTTAAAATCACCTTTGGCAGCGATTACAGCTGTGAGTCTTTCTGGATAAGTCTCTTAAGAGCTTTGCACACCTGGATTATACAATATTTGCACATTCTTTAAAAGATTATTCAAGCTGTGTCAAGTTGGTTGTTGATAATTGCTAGAAAGCCACTTGAACGTCTCGCCATAGATTTTCAAACAAATTTTAAGTCAAAACTGTAACTAGGCCACTCAGGAACCTTCAATGTCGTCTTGGTAAACAACTCCAGTATATATGTGGCCTTGTGTTTTAGGTTGTTCTGCTGAAAGGTGAATTGGTCTCCCAGTGTCTGTTGGAAAGCAGACTGAACCAGGTTTTCCCTAGTCCTTCCTGATGACAAGCATACCCATAACATGATGCAACCGCCACTATGTATAACACATATTGATTATACAAAGATTAGTACTTAGTGATGTGTTGGATTTGCTCCAAACATAACACTTTTTTTTTTTTTTTCAGTACATAAAGTAAAATTTCTTTGCCACATTTTTCTCAGTATTACTTTCATGCCTTATTGCAAACAGGATGCATGTTCTGGAATATTTGTTATTCTGTCCAGGCTTCCTTCTTTTCACTCTGTCATTGAGGTTAGTATTGTGGAGTAACTACAATGTTGTTGATCCATCCATCAGTTTTCTCCCATCACAGCCATTCAATTCTGGAACTGTTTTAAAATCACCATTGGCCTCATAGTGAAAAAAAATCTCTATTTAATCAATTTTCAATTCAGGCTGTAAGATGACAAAATGTGGAAAAAATCAAGGGGGTGTGGATAGTTTCTGATGGCACTGTATTCAGTTGTTTGCTGCCTGGTTTATTTTGATCTAAATGGAAATTAAGGAAAGTACAAACATTATAATTAAGCACTTGATGTGTCAACATAATGCAAAATAAAATAATTAATTTTTAATTTTTAACTCTGTCTCTGTGTGATTGTATCTGTGGACACTGTCATTCTCATCGTATTAACACTTCACTGTCATTCTCATCATATTAACATTGAACTCTGTCTTCACTGACATTCTTATCATGACAAAAAACACTTGAATTCCCCTTTTACGAATTATACACTGAGTATACCAAACATTAGGAACACCTTATTATAGAGTCCCCCCAGTCCCCGTCCCCCCTTTGCCCTCAGAACAACCTCAATTTGTCGGGGCGTGGTCGGAAAGCGTGTTCCACAGGGATGCTGGTCCATGTTGAATCCATGTCAAGTTGGCTGATGTCCTGTAGGTGGGGCAGTTCTTGACACAAACCGGTGCGCCTGGCACCTACTACCGTACACCTGTTCAACGGTGCTTAAGTCTTTTGTCTTGCCCATTCACCCTCTGAATGGCACACATACATAATCCATGTCTCAATTGTCTCAGGGCTTAATAATCCTTCTTTAACCCGTCTCCTCCATTTCATCTACACTAACTGAGGTGGATTTAACAAGCAACTTCAATAAGGGATCATAGCTTTCACCTGGATTCAGCTGGAAAGAGCAGATGTCTTTACCTGTACTCAGTAGTAGTTTCAGCTGCACAGTTGTAACTTTTTATAAATCACAACCACAAACAAAAAATGTGTTGCATGTCTCCTTTCAGCTGCCGTGTAGCACATAGCAAGTCAAATCACATTTTATTTGTCACATACACATGGTTAGCAGATGTTAATGCGAGTGTAGCGAAATGCTTGTGCTTCTAGTTCCGACCGTGCAGTAGTATCTAACAAGTAATCTAACAACTTCACAACAACTACCTTATACACACAAGAGTAAAGGAATGAATACGAGTATGTACATATAAATATATGGATGAGCGATGGCTGACCGGCGTAGGCAAGATGCAGTAGATGGTATGGAGTACAGTATATACATATGAGATGAGTAATGTAGGTTATGTAAACATTATCCAATTATAATTATTAAAGTGGCTAGAGATTTGAGTCAGTATGTTGGCAGCAGCCACCCAATGTTAGTGATGGCTGTTTAACAGTCTGATGGCCTTGAGATAGAAGCTGTTTTTCAGTCTCTCGGTCCCAGCTTTGATTCACTCCTCAGCCTGAAGTGTCCCCAGCCAATAGCTAGCTTTCTGCATGGCGCCGACTGGTAAGACACTTCATGAGGACCAACCTGGTCTCAGAGCATTGTGGATTATCCTGTACGTAAATCCGAGACACTCCATTTATTATGATATTGTATGTTGCATTTCCTTCTATAGTTAGAGGACTCCTGATATCTCCAGGAGTGATAAATATATATTTTGCCTTCGTCTGTTGTCTAGTCCTGTCTTTTTGCTAGCTAGGGCCATCTACTTTAAGTGCTGCCTGTCTTCCCTGTAGTCTACTTGGTGTGTGAACTGCTGACAGCTCATAAATTGCAGAAGATTGTTGACACATCAACCAGGATCAAGGGACAGGGCAATTTGTGACTTATTTTGGCAATCAGTGTCTGTATTGGAGGGGGAGTGGTTTCTCCTCTCCTAGACAATCAGCAATTAGTACAGGGAGGTGTACTTCAGTCTCCCCTGGTTTCTGAGCGGCAGGTGGAAGCGGTGGTCATGTCATGTGGTGGTCTCGTTGGCAAAACTAAGACAGTTGCCGAAACAGTTTCTCAACTATGTGTTTTCTGTTTTCTATACCTGAACTGGTGATCTGCGGTCAAGAACTTTGAGTTAATTTCAGGCTGAAATTAAGGATGACATTTCACTACCTTCTCTTCCTCTGTATCTGCTGTTAAACATCACACATCATCAGAGTGCGCAGATGAACATTGTATGCTGGAAAACAGTTTGTTATGTTTTGATTGAAACAAAATCGATATTCATTAAATACGAATACAGAACTTGTTTTTTTTTGCGTGGATTCCGCAACCACGGTTAGCTTTTAACAGCTAGAACCTCTATTTCTTGTCCCTGACTCTCGCTTGACAGGGAATCCCGCAAGCCTGCTTGACAGAGACACTAAGCTGGAAGTGTGGGTAGTGTGGGTTAACTGCCTTGTTCAGGGGCACGATGACAGATTTTTACCTTGTCAGCTCTGGGATTCAATCTTGTAACCTTTCGGTTATTAGTCCAACACTCTAACCACTAGGTTACCTGCCTCCCCATGTAAAGAATGTATGTTGGTCTTGAGGAGTAAACAGACTTGACACATTTATGAAATTGCCTTTTCCAGTTACTGATCAGCATGCACCCATTAACCTCTTAGCGCGCCGATCCCTTTAGCGGGATCGTTTTCAGAGCAAACATAACGCGCCAAATTCAAAATACATATTCGTAATACATATTCGTAATATTTAACTTCGATATACAAGTGTTGCATAGTGTTGCATAGCCATCAAAAGCTCTGCTTCTTGGCAATATCACTGCGTTGTCAGATTTTAAAAAGGCTTTACGGCGAAAGCACTACATTTGATTGTTTGAGGCTAGTACCTCACATATTTTCCACATTAGCATAAATTCATATCCAGCTCGGTTCTCAAAATATCCATATCACAGCTAATATAAATCGCTTACCTTTCAAATAACTTCTTCTGAGGTCTTCCCAAGTGTCCAAACAAGATAATCCATGGTTCTTTTGTTAGAAAAAGTAAATAATTATATCCATAAATATCCGTTGTTTTTGGCACGCTACGTTCAGCTACTCCACCAAGCATTGTCAGTCTACTCGCCCGTTTTACAGTGAAGGATCGCGTTCAAATTATACCTCTCATCTTTTCACAAACAAATCAAATATCATTAATAATGCATCCTTATGTATTCTTTTATGAATAATAGCGATCATATTTTACAAGAACGGTAAGTGAAACGTTAAAAGACGAAAAGAAAGTTGGTCGCTGGGCGTTCACGTTCGTGAACGTGCACGCCTGTTTACCTATTTTCCCTACCCGTAGTAATTCTCTCTCTAAGGATCTGGTCAGAGCTTTTCCTCCATACCCTTTCCAGAGACTGTTGACATCTAGTGGAAGCCATAAGTACTGCAACCTCGGTCCTATTCCCCATAGAAAAATATTACATGGGCTTCAAAATGAGAGGAGAGCCAAAGAAAAATAAATTCCGGACAGAAATTTCTCTGGTTTTTGCCTGCTAAATCTGTTCTGGAATAGCCACAGACTATATCTTAATGGTTTTATAAACTTCAGAGTGTTTCCTATCCAATAGTACTAAATATGTAAATATCCTAGTTTCTGGCCATGAGTGGTAGGCATTTAACTTTGGGCACGTCAGACAGGCGAAAATTCGGAAAATGGGACCCTAGCTGGAAGAGGTTAAGAAAATGACTGTAAAAACTGTTAAATCCCCTGTGGCAACAAATGCTGACACTACACATCCAAGTATATCTGACCGAATTATGAAAGACAAGCATTGGCATTTTGAATTCCAAAAGTTAGTGTGGAAGAGGTGAAAAAATTATTGTTGTCTATCAACAATGACAAGCCACCGGGGTCTGACAATCTGGATGGAAAATTACTGAGGATAATAGCAGACGATATTGCCACTCCTATTTGCCACATCTTCAATTTAAGCCTACTAGACAGCGTGTGCCCTCAGGCCTGGAGGGAAGAAAAAAGTAATTCCACTACTTAAGAATAGTAAAGCCCCTTTTACTGGCTCAAATAGCCGACCAATCAGCCTGTTACCAACCCTTAGTAAACTTTTGGAAAAATTGTGTTTGACCAGGCACAATGCTATTTTACAGGAAACAAATTGACAACAGACTTTCAGCATGCTTATAAGAGCACAGCACTTACACAAATGTCTGATGATTGGCTGAGAGAAATGTATAATAAAAGATTGTGGAGGCTGTTTTGTTAGACTTCAATGCGGCTTTTGACATTATTGATCACAGTCTGCTGCTGGCAAAACGTATGTGTTATTGCTTTACACCCCCTGCTATAATGTGGATAAAGAGTTACCTGTCTAACAGAACACAGAGGGTGTTCTTTAATGGAAGCCTCTCCAACATAATCCAGGTAGAATCAGGAATTCCCCAGGGCAGCTGTCTAGGCCCATTACTTTTTTCAATCTTTACTAATGAATTGCCACTGGTTTTGAGGAAAGCCAGAATGTCTATGTATGAGGATGACTCATCACTATACATGTCAGCTACTACAGTGACTGAAATGACTGCAACACTTAACAAACGTTGCAATTAGTTTCAGAGTGGGTGGCAAGGAATAAGGTAGTCCTAAATATTTCTAAAACTAAAAGCATTGTAAGAAAGTATAGCGCTGTAAATGAGGAAATCAGTCAATTGAAATAAATGAATTAGGCCTTAATCTATGGATTTCACATGACTGGGAATACAGATACCCCCAAAAAAAATTCCTCAGGTTCTCGTCACGGTATCTCTGTGCATTCAAATTGCCAATCGATAAAATGCAATTGTGTTCGTTGTCCGTAGCTTATGCCTGCCCATACCATAACCCCACCGCCACCATGGGGCACTCTGCTCACAAGGTTGAAATAAGCAAACCGCTTGTCATGAGGCTATACACATGGTCTGGACGAACTGTCAAATGCTCTAATACGACATTCATGGTAGAGAAATGGACATTAAATTCTCTAGGCAACAGCTCTGGTTGACATTACTGCAGTCAGCATGCCAATTGCACGCTCCCTCAACTTGAGACATCTGTGACATTGTGTTGTGTGACAAAACTGCACATTTTAGAGTGGTCTTTTATTGTCCACAACACTAGGTGCACCTGTTTAATGATCAGATCTGGGGAAGGGTACCAAAACATTTCTGCAGCATTGAAGGTCCCCAAGAACACAGTGGCCTCCATAATTTTTTAAATGGAAGAAGTTTGGAACCACTAAGACTCTTCCTAGAGCTGGCTGCCTGGACAAACTTGACAGAGCTCCAGAGTTCCTTTGTGGAGATGGGAGAACCTTCCAGAAGGACATCCATCTCTGCAGCACTCCACCAAGCAGACTTTTATGGTAGAGTGACCAGACGGAAGCCACTCCTCAGCAAAAGACACATGACAGCCCGCTTGGAGTTTGCCAAAAGGCACAGAAACCAGATTCTCTGATCTGATGAAACAAAGATTAAACTCTTAGGCCTGAATGGAAGCGTCACGTCTGGAGGAAAACTGGCACCATCCCTACAGTGAAGCATGGTGGTGGCAGAATCATGCTCTGGGGATGTTTTTCAGCGGAAGGGATTGGGAGACCAGTCAGGATCGAGGCAAACATGAACGGATCAAAGTACAGAGAGATCCTTGATGAAAACCTGCTCCAGAGTGCTCAGGACCTCAGACTGGGGAGAAGGTTCACCTTCCATCAGGACAACGACCCTAAGCACACAGCCAAGACAACGCAGGAGTGGCTTTGGGACAAGTCTCAATGATCTTGAGTGGCCCAGCCCGGACTTGAACCCAATCAAACATCTCTTGAGAGATCTGAAAATAGCTGTGCAGTGACCATCCAACCTAACAGAGCTTGAGAGGATCTGCAGGAAAGAATGTGAGAAACTTCACAAATACAGGTGTGCCAAGCTTGTAGCATCACACCCAAGAAGACTCGAGGCTGTAATCACTGGCAAAGGTGCTTCAACAAAGTACTGAGTAAATGGTCTGAATAGTTATGTAAATGTGACATTTTTTTTATCAGCCATTTACACACAATACCCCATAATGACAAAGCAAAAACAAAATGTGGAAAAAGTCAAGGGCTTGCATTGTAGGCTGTCACATCTTGCGTCACAAAAAAATGAATTGAACAACATTACTTCTTACTAGCAATACATGCATTGTTTTAGAAACATTACAACTCATTGTTTTTTTTTTGTGTGTTTTTGTTTGTAATTTTTGCTGGTAATGTTTTTTTATTGGATGGTAGATGTTTCTACTTTCTTACTAAAAAGTTGATACACTTTTTTTGCATGACACTCTACCTCCTCACCTTGAACAACCTCCCCCTCAACACTTATGGTATGTATCCATTTCGTATGATATCTTATGAATTGCAAAACATACAATGTTACGAATTTTCTGAACTTGTGACACGTTGTGAATTCCAATTTGTTGTGGCTAACGTTAGCTAGGCTAGGGGTTTAGGGTTAAGGTTAGGAGTTAGATGGAAGGGTTAGCTAACATGCTAAGCAGTTGCAAAGTAGTAAGTACTTGCAATGTTGCTAAAATGCTAAAGTTGTCCATGAAGATATTGGAACACGCAACGTTCACCTTGTACAGCCCACCCTTCCTTAATGCTAGACGTTCACCTTGTACGGCCACCCTGCCTTAAGTAACCTTTTGGCTTGCTAGACGTTCACCTTGTATGCCCACCCTGCCTTAAGTAACCTTTTGGCTTGCTAGACGTTCACCTTGTACGCCCACAATGCCTTAAGTAACCTTTTGGCTTGCTAGACGTTCACCTTGTACGCCCACCCTGCCTTAAGTAACCTTTTGGCTTGCTAGACGTTCACCTTGTACGGCCACCCTGCCTTAAATAACCTTTTGGCTTATAAAACCATACCAAACGTAACATAGCATACTGATTTGAGTATCCCGGATTTATGTTACATCTAGTCTAAGACCAGGCTGGGAGGACAGTCATGTGTCCAAGCTCTTTGCTGTTCTGGCACCCCAATGGTGGAACCAGCTTCCCCCGAAAGCTAGGACAGCAGAGTCCCTGCCCATCTTCCGAAAGCACCTCAAACCCTACCTCTTCCTCACCAAGGCAGAGGTTCTGGGTTTGAGCCTCGTGTGAGCCAAATCAGGAGGAAGGGGTGCTCACTAAGCAAGCAGCTTGACGTCCTTTACACTTGGTCACCTGATTAAATTATTTTCAGCCTGATTGTTCAGTGGTCACTGAACCTTTACTGCATCAGGTCAAACCGGGCATAAAGAGGAAGGAACCAATTAAGTCTCGTTGCTAAAACTCTGTAATGATGGGCATTCCTAGTCTTTTCGGTGAGCTGGCTTATTTGCCTCCATTCACTTAAGAGATGGCTCATTTGGCTCCCAAATGGCTGTTTGTTCAAAATGCTTAAGTATCAGTTGCCCCTCCGCACTGTTGTTGCTGTAGGTTAACCCTTGATTAAAATCAATGAAAGTTAGTAAGAGCAATGGCAGGGCCATGTGTCAATCCCATTGAGACATTTAACAAATGGGTTGTCAGGCAGAGTGATCTAAAGCGCTAGATCAAGTCTGTAGAGGTGTGGGTTCAAATCGCACTTTTGAAGTTGCAATTGGTAAAGCTATTCTTCAATACCTGAATCTTATCAGAAGCTCCAGTGTTTTGCAGGGATTTTAAATTCATGTGGGACCATGCAAGAGAAGAAATAACAACTGTTTTGCGAAGAGGTTGGTGTTCCAATCCACACATGTAGTCCGTCGCCTTCACCACTCAGATACCAAGTCCTGTGCTCTTGTGGTGGCAGTCTGCAATCCTACCAGTGTTTGCTAAAGTCAACATCTTCCAAAAAAAACACACATTTTTGGGGGGGGCTCGACAAAGATGGATTCTAACCTAAATTTGCAGAACCAAATGTATCAGCAGTCCATAGCTTTAACTACTCTGCCACCTCATCTTATTGTCAAAAGTGGCAGTTGCCCCTCCGCACTGTTGTTGCTGTAGGTTAACCCTTGATTAAAATCAATGAAAGTTAGTAAGAGCAATGGCAGGGCCATGTGTCAATCCCATCGAGACATTTAAAGATCAACCTAGAACCATTATTTTTAAAACCAATTTCCAATGTAAAGATCACCTGAAAAAAATATGTTTATTTTTTAACACACTGCAAGAATTTGCATGGACCAGAATGTACACGCTCTCCCTACTGATTATTGTTTCTGCAGTGAAGGTTCACCCTCTTAGATGAATATTTTCTAACTTATCTGTTCTGTATCTTATCTATCTTATCGTTGTTTTAAACTCAACAAGTAGTAGCAGCAGTATGAAAATCGGGGAGCCAAATGAACAGCTCTTCACCCAAAAAATCGGTTCAAAAAGAGCTGTTCGTTCACAAACGATTCATCACTACAAATCTGTAAACTACCTGTGACAACATTACAGAGAATCAATGTTTTAGTTTCAAGACCAGGGTGTACATACATACAGAGAACGCATGCCATGGGAATACTTGTGTGCTAATCGACTAGGATTTCTACATTTCAGAACTTTGTGTGAGTTGTGAAAAAGATCGCCACCTTGCGGTGGTTTCCAAAAGAGATGCCGGTTTATATTATAGGTATTATTATATTATATTATTATATTAACCAGCGCCCTGGTTAGAGGACGTAAATGACCAGCAAGAGACAAGGATACAATCCACACTTTATTACCACACTGAACAGACAGGCACACACACACAGCGATAGGAACTGATGAAATAGAGAATAGAACAGAAATAGAGAGCAATAATTGCATAATAGTAATTACAGTTTAATTGCATAATAGCACTGTACTATATACTATAAACATTGTATACAACAGTGGCTGGAAATGGCATATACGCTATACATTGTCAGCTAACAGAGGTAAGCTAATATAGCACACAATGGTGTATACAAAAGCTTAAGGAACAGCTAGGCTAGTAGGCTAACATGCTACATAGCAGTAATAGAAGTTTATTATACAGACGATACAATTAGGAGCTAGCATGCTATACAATATACCCAAGAGAATTTAGCATGCTAGGCTAGCAGGCCACAGGCTGTGGGTTGGCATACAACTGTAGGCTAGCACGCTAGGCCAAATGCCTAATAATGAAGACCCTGCAAAAAAATCAGCAAGCTTTAAGAAAAAAAAAAAAGATCTGGAAGTGGTATTTGGTGGTTTCTTTTTTTGTTGTTGCAATCTCCATAGACAAACATTGGCGTACAGTTAATGAATACAGCTGGGAGGAATTATTGGATATAAGAGCAACGTCAACTTACCAACATTACGACCAGGAATACGACTTTCCCGAAGCAGATCCTCTGTTTGGTCCACAAACCAGGACAATAAACTGGATCCCAGCCGGCAACCCAAAACAACGGCAGCGCAGGAGAAGGGGTAGACGGGGCGGTCTTCTGGTCAGGCTCCGTAGACGGGCACATCGCGCACCGCTCCCGAGTATACTACTTGCCAATGTCCAGTCTCTGGACAACAAGGTAGACGAAATACGAGAGAGGGTTGCCTTCCAGAGAGACATCAGAGACTGCAACATTCTTTGCTTCACGGAAACATGGTTCACTCAGGACACGTTATCCGAGTCGGTACAGCCACCTGGTTTCTCACCACATCGCGCCGACAGAAACAAACATCTATCTGGTAAGAAGAAGGGCGGGGGGGTGTGTGTCTTATGATTAACGAGTCGTGGTGTGATCACAACAACATACAGGAACTCAAGTCCTTTTGTTCACCTGACATAGAATTCCTTACAATCAAATTCCGACCGCATTATCTGCCAAGAGAATTCTCTTCGATTATAATCACAGTCGCATATATCCCCCCTCAAGCTGACACATCGACGGCACTGAAAGAAATTCACTGGACTCTATGTAAACTGGAAACCACATATCCTGAGGCTGCATTTATTGTGGTTGGGGATTTTAACAAGGCTAATCTGAAAACAAGGCTCCCTAAATTTTATCAGCGTATCGAATGTGCGACCCGGGCCGGGAAAATCCTGGATCATTGTTATTCTAACTTCCGTGACGCATACAAGGCCATTCTCCGCCCTCCTTTCGGCAAGTCTGACCACAACTCCATTTTGTTGCTCCCGGCCTACAAACAGAAACTAAAACAGGAAACGTCCGTTCTCAGGTCAGTTCAACGATGGTCCGACCAATCTGATTCCACGCTTCAAGATTGCTTCGAGCACGTGGACTGGGATATGTTCCGGACAGCATCAGACAACAACATTGATGTATACACTGATTCGGTGAGCGAGTTTATTAGCAAGTGCATCGGTGATGTTGAACCCATAGCAACTATTAAAACCTTCCCCAACCAGAAACTGTGGATTGATGGCAGCATTCGAACAGAACTGAAAACGCGAACCACTGCAGCATTCGAACAGAACTGAAAACGCGAACCACTGCTTTTAACCAGGGTAAGGTGACCGTAAAAATGACTGAATACAAACAGTGTAGGTATTCCCTCAGCAAGGCAATCAAACAAGCTAAGCGTCAATATAGAGACAAAGTAGTCACAATTCAACGGCTCAGACACGAGAGGAATGTGGCATGGTCTACAGTCAAAGACTACAAAAAGAAAACCAGCCCCATCGCGGACCACGATGTCCTGCTCCCAGACAAACTAAACAACTTCTTTACTCGCTTTGAGGACAATACAGTGTCACCGACACGGCCCGCTACCAAAACCTGCGGGCTCACCTTCACTGCAGCCAATGTGAGTAAAACACTTAAGCGTGTTAACCCTCGCAGGGCTGGTGGACCAGATGGTATCCCTGGCCGTGTCCTCAGAGCATGCGCAGACCAGCTGGCTGGTGTGTTCACGGACATATTTAATCAAACCTTATCCCAGTCTGCTGTTCCCACATGCTTCAAGAGGGCCACCATTGTTCCTGTTCCCAAGAAAGCTAAGGTAACTGAGCTAAATGACTATTGCCCCGTAGCACTCACTTCCGTCATCATGAAGTGCTTTGAGAGACTAGTCAAGGATCATATCACCTCCATCCTACCAGACACCATAGACCCACTCCAATTTGCTTACTGTCCCAATAGGTCCACAGATGATGCAATCGCAATCACACTGCACACTGCCCTAACCCATCTGGACAAGAGGAATACCTATGTAAAAATGCTGTTCATCGACTACAGCTCAGCATTTAACACCATAGTACCCTCAAACTCGAGACCCTAGGTCTCGACCCAGCCCTGTGCAACTGGGTCCTGAACTTCCTGATGGGACGGCCCCAGGTGGTGAGGGTTGGAAACAACATCTCCACCCCGCTGATCGTCAACACTGGGGCCCCACAAGGGTGCGTTCTCAGCCCTCTCCTGTACTCCCTGTTCACCGATGACTGCGTGGCCAAGCACGCCTCCAGCTCAATCATCAAGTTTGCTGACGACACTACAGTGGTAGGCTTGATTACCAACAAAGACGAGACGGCCTACAGGGAGGAGGTGAGGGCCCTCGGAGTGTGGTGTCAGGAAAATAACCTCTCACTCAACGTCAACAAAACTAAGGAGATGATCGTGGACTTCGGGAAACAGCAGAGGGAGCACCCCCCTATCCACATCGACAGGACAGTAGTGGAGAAGGTGGAAAGTTTTAAGTTCCTCGGCGTACACATCACGGACAAACTGAAATGGTCCACCCACAAAGACAGCGTGGTGAAGAAGGCGCAACAGTGCCTCTTCAACCTCAGGAAGCTGAAGAAATTCGGCTTTTCACGAAAAACACTCACAAACTTCTACAGATGCACAATCAAGAGCATCCTGTTGGGCTGTATCACCGCCTGGTACGGCAACTGCTCCGCCCACAACCGTAATGCTCTCCAGAGGGTAGTGAGGACTGCACAATGCATCACCGGGGGTAAACTACCGGCCCTCCGGAACACCTACACCACCCGAAGTCACAGGAAGGCCAAAAAGATCATCAAGGACAACAACCACCCGAGCCACTGCCTGTTCACCCCGCTATCATCCAGAAGGCGAGGTCAGTAAAGGTGCATCAATGCTGGGACCGAGAGACTGAAAAACAGCTTCTATCTCAAGGCCATCAGACTGTTAAACAGCCATCACTAACATTGAGGATCTGTACACAATTCCTGGAAGCTGAAAATGTCCCAGTTCTTCTATGCATACTCCCCAGACATGTCACCCATTGAGCACGTTTGGGGTGTTCTGGATCGACGTGTACGACAGCATGTTCCAGTTTTCAACAATATCCAGCAACTTTGCACAGCCATTGAAGAGGAGGTACCTGTGACCAACAGATGCATATCTGTATTCCCAGTCATGTGAAGTCCATAGATCAGAGCCTAATGAATTTATTTCAATTGACTGATTTCCTTTACATGAACTGAAATTGTTGCATGTTGCGTTTTATATTTTTGTTCAGTCTAATTTTGAACTGACCAATGTAAATAGTTTTAAATACATTTACATTTATTATACAAGAGACAAAGTTCACAAATTCTACAGCACAACAGCAGTGTCATGTGTTAAGTGTTAAATGTATAATGACTCAATAATCAATGCTTTCTGGGAAATGCTATGAAGTCTGGAAGTTGTGGGCCAGAGCTAGAAAGTTGGCTGTCAGAAACCCTTCCGTCTGCATATTTCAAGACATTGCTTATGGGGCTGTAGTGAGATACCCAATGGGCTGGACGATTCTCTTCTCATCAGTATGAAAATCCGCCATCATTAACACAATGGAAAAATTTCATGATTTAATATTTAAATATCGAAAGTGCGTGGGCTGTTCGTATGTGTATTGTTTATTAAAAAAATCTAATTAAATCTTGAAAATAATATGTATGAATAAAACTAACGACCACATAACGCCTAAAATTGCATGTTGATCAATTGATGGTTTGATAAAAATGTCATAACAGAGGCCTCTCTTGTATTATTTAAATGTTATAACAGAGGCCTCTTGAGGATTGTTGCTCAAATCTTCCCTTCTATGTTTTTTTATTTTTTTATTTAACCTTTATTTAACTAGGCAAGTCAATTAAGTACAAATTCTTATTTATAATTACGGCCTACCAAAAGGCAAAAGGCCTCCTGCAGGGATGGGGGCTGGGATTAAAAATACATTAAATAAAAATATAGGACAAAACACACATCACAAACACACTACATAAAGAGAGACCTAAGACAACAACATAGCAAGGCAGCAACACATGAAAACACAGCATGGTAGCAACACAACATGACAACAACATGGTAGCAACACAACATGGTAGCAGCACAAAACATGGTACAAACATTATTGGGCACAGACAACAGCACAAAGGGCAAGAAGGTGGAGACAACAATACATCACGCGAAGCAGCCACAACTGTCAATAAGCATGTCCATGACTGAGTCTTTGAATGAAGAGATGTAGATTAAATGGTCCAGTTTGAGTGTAGCTGCAGCGAACTGAAAAGAGGAGCGACCTAGGGATGTGTGTGACTGGCAGAACGAGTGTTGTTTGTGGAGGATGAGGGCTGAAGTAGATATCTCAGATAGGGGGGAAGTGAGGCCTAAGAGGGTTTTATAAATAAGCTTCAACCAGTGGGTCTTGTCGACGGGTATACAGAGATGACCAGTTTACAGAGGAGCATGGAGTGCAGTGATGTGTCCTATAAGGAGCATTGGTGGCAAATCTGATGGCCAATCTCCATAATCTAGCATGGGTAGGACGGTCATCTGAATCAGGGTTAGTTTTGCAGCTGGGGTGAAACAGGAGCGATTACAATAGACGAAATCACGTCTAGATTTAACCTTAGCCTGCAGCTTTGATATGTGCTGAGAGAAGGACAGTGTACCATCTAGCCATACTCCCAAGTACTCCCACATTACCTTTGTTGGACACTAAGAAAGCTTTGTTGTAGGACGTTTAACACAAAATCCGGGAAGGGGCCAGCTGAGTATAAGACTGTATGATCTGCATATAAATGGATGACAGAGCTTCCAACTGCCTGAGATATGTTGTTGATGTAAATTGAGAAGAGCGTGGGGCCTAGGATTGAGCCTTGGGGTACTCCCTTGGTGACAGGCAGAGGCTGAGACAGCAGATTTTCTGACTTAATAAACTGCACTCCTTGAGAGAGAGTTAGCAAACCTGGCCAAAGGCCCCTCAGAGACACCAATACTCCTTAGCCGGCCCACAAGAATGGAATGGTCTACCGCATCAAAAGCTTTGGCCACGTCAATAAAAATAGCAGCACAACATTGCTTAGAATCAAGGGCAACGGTGACATCATTGAGGACCTTTAAGGTTGCAGTGACACATCCATAACCTGAGCGGAAATCAGATTGCATACCCGAGAGAATACTAGACATCAAGAAAGCCAGTCAGTTGATTGACAAGTTTTTCCAACACTTTTGATAAACAGGGCAAAATGGAAATAGGCCTATAACAGTTAGGATCAGCTTGACCTCCCCCTTTAAATAAAGGACGAACCGTGGCTGCCTTCCAAGCAATGGGAACCTCCCCAGAGAGGAGAGAGGTTAAAAAGGCCAGAGATAGGCTTAGAGATGATAGGGGCAGCAACCTTAAAGAAGAAAGGGTCTAAACCATCTGACTGAGATGGTTTTTGGGGGTCAAGTTTAAGGAGCTCCTTTAGCACCTCGGACTCAGTAGCTGCCTGCAGGGAGAAGCTTTGTAGCGGGGCAGGGGGAAAAGAGGGAGAAGCATCAGGGATATTCGCATCTTTGGCATTCCTTAAAGAAGGTAAGGTAAGGGGGGTAGCAAGAGTAAAGGGCCTAAACTATCTGACCCAGATTATTTTTTGGGGTCAAGTTTAAGGAGCACCTCGGACTCAGTGACCGCCTGCAGGGAGAAATGTTTTAACCCCAAGAAGTTTTCCAGAACTTCTTGGGGTTAAACCCACAGAAAGAGAACTGCTCCTTAAAGTAACACATTTTGGCCTTCCAGATAGTCTGAGTGCACTTATTTCTAATCTGCCTGAACGAGAGCCAGTCAGCCTGAGAATGCGTGAGCCGAGCGATTTGCCAAATGGAATTCTTGAGGTGGAGTAACTCTGCAAGATCACGGTTGAACCAGGGGCTGAACCTGTTTTTAATTCTCATTTTCTTTATGGGGGCGTGTTTGTTGATGATACCACTGAAAATATCAAAAAAGAAGGTCCAAGCGTCTTCAACAGAGGGGATCAAGCTGATTCTATACCAATTTACAGAGGCCAGGTCATGAAGGATGCCTTGCTCATTAAAGTTTTTTTGCATGCATCTATGACAAATCAGGACAGGTTTTTTCACTGGGCAGCCATTACGAACACAGGCTGTAAAACAGGGATCACTAAGGTCATTACAGGAAACACCAGACTGATACCTATCAGGATTATTTGTAAGGATAACATCAAGGAGAGTAGCCTTTTCTGGATGTTTGGAGTCATACATTGTGGGATTGGTTATAATCTGAGAAAGATCTAGGGGAGTCCCATTGCTTTAGGACTTGATCAGGTGGTATAAGCATGTCCCAGTTTAGGTCACCTAGCAGGACAAATTCAGACTTAGTGTAAGGGGCCAGGAGAGTGCTCAGGGCATTTACGGTACAGGCCGGTGCTGATGGTGGGCAATAACACCCAGCAACAGTTAACAAAGAGGTATTTAAAACTTTAATGCATAAAACCAGCAAATCAAATTGTTTGGGGACAGACTTGGTGGAGACAACCAAGCACTGAAGGTGTTCCTTGGTAAAGATTGCCACTCCCCCCACCTTTGGAAGATCTGTTGTGCCGAAAAAGGCTATAACCAGACAGGTCAACATCAGTATTCAAAACACTCTTTCTGAACCACATCTCAGTAATGACCAACACATCTGGATTGGAGCTGTGAACCCACACTTTCAATTGATCCATTTTAGGTAATAGGTTTCTAGTGTTAATGTGCAGAAAACTCAGGCTTTTACGAGAGCAGAAATCAGTGAAGCAGATATCAGAGCACAAGTCAGAATTGGGGATAGAAACAGTAGATAGGCCAAGGTGTACATGCACATTTCCAGATATAATCAGCAGTAATACAATTAGGGCACGGCAGAGGACAGGGAGAGCTATAACATTTGAATTTGCATTCGATGACAACAATATCATATTGTACAGCAATTTCATCAGGTAACATGAATACAAAGCCGGCGAGATTTATTAGAATAGGGAGGCCAAGAGTCCGTGTAACCAATAGTGAGTCAGACTGTCGAGTGTGGGAACAAACATAATCTATCCCACGTTGGGTAAACAAGCAAGTTCATAGTCAACAAAGCACGCAGGAGTCATGAGGCAAATAGCATTAAGATATTACGACTTGGGGCTAGCCATTGTAAGTTCAGAGTCACTCGCCCCAACAGTGCATGTGTGCTGGAGGTGAGTGAATGCTCGGAAGAGAGGGGGGAGTGTGGCGGGGGTACCTGTACCAGTCAGGGGGAGACAGGCCAGGGCAGACGGTGAACAGATCGCCAGGTGGAATCCAAGCAGCTGTGCAGCAGGCAACAGGAGTAGGTTTCACACCCACTTGGGAGAAGCTTTTTTCTGGAGGTAGATTCCTTGTAGAAAACCCCAGCTAACTAGCTAACGTAGCTAGCAAGTCTCTGTCCACCATCTTTTCCACGTGGAAAATGAGGTTGTTAGCTAGCTAGCTATATCTTTTCAGTTTCGTCGAATGGTCCTTTACGACGTCAGGGATTCGATCCAGCAACCTTTCGGTTACTAGCCCAATGCTCTAACCACTAGGCTACCTGTCGCCCCAAATGTGGAGGATGTGGCTAGGTAGCTAGGTAATTTAGCGAGTTTGTCCATTTGATTTTACATGGACTTGCTAATCGATTAGCATGCACCCCACCATGGATATTTTTGTTAGTTAAACATGACAAAATTAACACAGTATGCATGTATTAACGTATCATGATCAAATATTGCAGTGAGGAAACATTTCACTTCAAAACAGGAATTGATTTTCTTTCATATCAAAACTTACGCCATGTTTTCCAAAATAGTTTAGAATGGCAGACTACTCACATGACCAGTATCTTCGCTCTGATTGGAGGATAAAACAATTGTCCGCGAGGTGGCACTGCCAATCAAAACTCCCCAGATAACAAAAAGTTGCTCATTTTAAATGAAAAAAAGTTCTAGCAAACGTTGCTTGCAGATTTACTCTGCAATATTGCCTCCAAAAATATTACAAAAAAAGTTTGAAGTGTACAATCATCTTAAAGTAGGCTGGCCTTATTTTGAAATCTCGTAGATTGATGCATTGCACTTCCGCAGTACCTTACTTAATTGTTAACCTACAGACGTACGAGATACCAGACCCGATCTCCGGGATGGCTTACTCTGGAGATCCCTTCGATCTCCACTGAGTTAGGTAAATCTGCTTTAGTTTTTTTTACACCTTTATTTGTGGAATATAATAATCTCCCAAACTCTTTTAAAATGTGATGAGTTGGTGACCCTCGAGGGCATTTCTGACAAATGTGTTTGTTTTCTATGATTGTGTTTTGTATATCTGCTTTTTTTGATGTGTATATTTTTAATTTTTTTGCATGCTCATCATTAAAAGGTCTCAGAATGTCTCCCTGTCAATATAAAGGTTCAATAGAAAAAGTCTCTGGGTAAATACGTTGCCTTGTGGGACTACTGAGTCTTCTTGTCGGCCACCACCTCAGATATGTCCTCGGGCCGGACTGACTTGACTGTTGACTCTATGTTGGTGATCCTCTGTTTGATCTTGCTCTGGCTGGATGTGAACTCAGCCATGATCTTGGCCAACTTGGTCTTGATGACTTCAATATTGCTCTCCAACCTCTGGATCTTCTCCTCCATGTCCTTAGGGTCGGCGCCCGCGTTAGCGACGTCCTCATCGATCATGTTGTCTTTCATCAGCATAGCCTTTCCCTTTTCTTCCAGAGCCTTCTTGGCGTCAGGGTACTCAGTGAGGGCCTCCATGAGATCGTCTTTTGACAGGGCGAAGAGGTCAGAGTAACCTATGCTCCTGATGTTGGCCGTTCTCCTGTTGCCAGCCTTGGAACCCTTGATGCCCAGGATACTGATCTCTCCGAAGTACGCTCCATCGCTGAGCACCACGAACTGTGTCACCCCGTCGTCTGCCACCACAGCCAGCTTCCCTTCCTTAATGATGTACATCTCTCTGCCTATGTCTCCCTTCTTACAGATGTAATCTCCTGGGGAGAACACCTGAGGCTGCAGCTTCAGCACCAACTCAATCAGAAGACCAGCCTCACAGTCCTGGAAGATACGCACCTTCTTCAGGGTGTCCAGATGGACGTTGATGGCGATCTCGGCCTTCAGCTTGTCTGGCAGGTTCTTCAGCACCTCCTTCTCATCGCAGGTCTTCTTCTCCGTCCAGAGGTAGTCGAACCACTTGATGACCCTGACCTCCAGATCCTTGGAGACCTTGCGGAACTGCATGTATTGTTTGATGGAGTCGATCTTAGCCTGGAATTCCGCACGGTTTTTGTTCATGTTTGAGATCATGGCGCCAACGTTACCGACTATGGTGGCGAAAATCAGCACACCGATGAGGAAGTCGGCGACCACGAAGAGGTACTCAAAGTCTCTAACAGGTGGAGGGGTTTCTCCGATGGTGGTCAGGGTCAGGGTTGACCAATAGAGACAGTAGATGTACTTCCTGGCAAGGCGGCCGTACTCAGGATGACTGATGTTTGGGTACACCCAGGTGTCGGACCCGAACCCGATGGTCTTGGAGATGGCGAAGAAGATGCAGGCGTTCCAGTGGATGATGATCAGGATGTAAAGTACCAGGTTACTGATTCTGAAAACGTTGGGGAAGCTGGTTCTGGTTTCAGTGCGGTCGAAGAACTCAAAGAGGCGGTTCATCTTTGCGAGTCGGTTCAGTCGGAGCTCAGGGTAGTTGAAACCCACTTTCAGAAACAGCAGGTCTGTGGGTATCATTGAAATCATGTCCCATTTGAACTGTGGCGTTGATTTGTATTTGTCTCTAAGCTTCTTGTCGTCTTTCACAAGCAGTCCCTGTTCCAGAAAACCTGTTGACATAATTCAAGAGAAATTAGTGACACCAGATAAAGGACAGTTCTATATTTACTGGTGGGGGTGGGGGGTTAAAATAGGGGATGGTTGTGTAACTTTATTATTTGCTTTAGGGAGGATTGGGTGTTTTTTTACTGGTTTACATTCACTCTTTTGCAGGTTTTACTATATAATTTCTTCCATCCCAGCCAAATCATTCTCATCTTCTTGCATGTGCCTCCCCTATGTCAAGGTGTTTTGGTACTTCCCTTATGTCCTTTCTCTTAGCTCTTTCTGCACTCTAACGTGTACTATACCACAGGTCAATATAGTCTACCAATCTAACTGTCTATCCTGCCTTCTATCCACCATCCATAGTGACAATAGTGGTAGGTGGATCGTTTGTACAGATCTGCAAAAGGCTAACTAGCAATCATACCACACATAAAAGCATTGAAAGCTGCATCAACTTTCAATATGAATCCACAAGAACCAATAGGAATAGCTGATAGGTAGCGGAGAAGCCAGGTGAATCATTGCGTAGGAAAGAAAAGTGAAGACATGAGACACGCAGTTCAAAAAGCTCCCCTATTGATCTTGTTAAGGGACAATACAATGATCCTGCCTCTACTAGCCTACAATACTACAATGCAATGAATAACTGCAGTATTGTTTTCTAGTGAGTACAACATTCTACTCCATACTGCAGTGAAAATGGCATTTGAATAGTGGCGCAAAAGCAGGACGGTATATAAGGATCAGTAGTGGGTCTACTCTGGACAGTTAATAAGGATCAGTAGTGGGTCTACTCTGGACAGTTAATAAGGATCAGTAGTGGGTCTACTCTGGACAGTTAATAAGGATCAGTAGTGGGTCTACTCTGGACAGTATATAAGGATCAGTAGTGGGTCTACTCTGGACAGTTAATAAGGATCAGTAGTGGGTCTACTCTGGACAGTTAATAAGGATCAGTAGTGGGTCTACTCTGGACAGTTAATAAGGATCAGTAGTGGGTCTACTCTGGACAGTTAATAAGGATCAGTAGTGTGTCTACTCTGGACAGTTAATAAGGATCAGTAGTGGGTCTACTCTGGACAGTTTATAAGGATCAGTATTGGGTCTACTCTGGACAGTTAATAAGGATCAGTAGTGTGTCTATTCTGGACAGTTAATAAGGATCAGTAGTGGGTCTACTCTGGACAGTTGATAAGGATCAGTAGTGGGTCTACTCTGGACAATTAATAAGGATCAGTAGTGGGTCTACTCTGGACAGTTAATAAGGATCAGTAGTGGGTCTACTCTGGACAGTTAATAAGGATCAGTTGTGGGTCTACTCTGGACAGTTAATAAGGATCAGTTGTGGGTCTACTCTGGACAGTTAATAAGGATCAGTAGTGGGTCTACTCTGGACAGTTTATAAGGATCAGTTGTGGGTCTACTCTGGACAGTTTATAAGGATCAGTAGTGTGTCTACTCTGGACAGTTAGTAAGGATCAGTAGTGGGTCTACTCTGGACAGTTAATAAGGATCAGTAGTGGGTCTACTCTGGACAGTTAATAAGGATCAGTAGTGTGTCTACTCTGGAGAGTTAATAAGGATCAGTAGTGGGTCTACTCTGGACAGTTAATAAGGATCAGTAGTGTGTCTACTCTGGAGAGTTTATAAGGATCAGTTGTGAGTCTACTCTGGACAGTTAATAAGGATCAGTAGTGTGTCTATTCTGGACAGTTAATAAGGATCAGTAGTGGGTCTACTCTGGACAGTTTATAAGGATCAGTAGTGTGTCTACTCTGGACAGTTAATAAGGATCAGTAGTGTGTCTACTCTGGATAGTTTATAAGGATCAGTAGTGTGTCTACTCTGGACAGTTAATAAGGATCAGTAGTGGGTCTACTCTGGACAGTTAATAAGGATCAGTATTGGGTCTACTCTGGACAGTATATAAGGATCAGTAGTGGGTCTACTCTGGACAGTATATAAGGATCAGTAGTGGGTCTACTCTGGACAGTTAATAAGGATCAGTAGTGGGTCTACTCTGGACAGTTAATAAGGATCAGTAGTGGGTCTACTCTGGACAGTTAATAAGGATCAGTAGTGTGTCTATTCTGGACAGTTAATAAGGATCAGTAGTGGGTCTACTCTGGACAGTTAATAAGGATCAGTTGTGGGTCTACTCTGGACAGTTGATAAGGATCAGTAGTGGGTCTACTCTGGACAGTTTATAAGGATCAGTAGTGGGTCTACTCTGGACAGTTTATAAGGATCAGTAGTGGGTCTACTCTGGACAGTTAATAAGGATCAGTAGTGGGTCTACTCTGGACAGTTAATAAGGATCAGTAGTGGGTCTACTCTGGACAGTTAATAAGGATCAGTAGTGTGTCTATTCTGGACAGTTAATAAGGATCAGTTGTGGGTCTACTCTGGACAGTTTATAAGGATCAGTAGTGGGTCTACTCTGGACAGTTTATAAGGATCAGTTGTGGGTCTACTCTGGACAGTTTATAAGGATCAGTAGTGGGTCTACTCTGGACAGTTTATAAGGATCAGTAGTGGGTCTACTCTGGACAGTTTATAAGGATCAGTTGTGAGTCTACTCTGGACAGTTAATAAGGATCAGTAGTGGGTCTACTCTGGAGAGTTTATAAGGATCCGTTGTGAGTCTACTCTGGGCAGTTAATAAGGATCAGTTGTGGGTCTACTCTGGACAGTTTATAAGGATCAGTTGTGAGTCTACTCTGGACAGTATATAAGGATCAGTAGTGGGTCTACTCTGGAGAGTTTATAAGGATCCGTTGTGAGTCTACTCTGGACAGTATATAAGGATCAGTAGTGGGTCTACTCTGGAGAGTTTATAAGGATCAGTTGTGAGTCTACTCTGGACAGTTTATAAGTTTTAGAAAGGCACAGTAGCAGGCCAGTCTGACTGTATTTTTACTTCTGATGTTGAATGGGCTGTTTTTGCAGATCTACATTCTTCCAAGTTGTCCTATAATAATGTGGCCACATATGCTCCTGGCAGGCCCAGATATTCAGGACAGCTTAACCATCACTCTGCCTCCTCTCCAATCTGAGCGGCTATTCCTTGCGCACCTAGAACCTACCGCTTCAATATAGCCTAAATATATATAAATTAACTTTTTTAATGTATTTCCTTTTAAATGTGCCATAAACACAACCAGTCAGTGTTTTAATCTGATCAAAAGTTTTCTGTAGGCATGCACACGTTGGTCCAAAATATAATTCCAGCATCATCAAAATGGCATGACATTAACCAGGTTTGCTTTCAGCCTTTTTATGCAAATAAAGTAGGTTGGGAGAAAAAACATTTCACAACATCATGAGAAAGAATGCAGTTTATTAGGCTACAGATGAAATAAGTTATGATGAACTTCACAGGGTGGTGAAAGTACACGGTGATCTTGATGCTCCTTTCCAATTCATATTGAGGGTCTGATTCTGGTGACATGATGATCAAGGCTAGGCTGACAATTGACAAATAAAAATTTGTTACATAATAATCTCATCATGTACTGTAGTTGGCTATTGCCGCGCTGCATCTGCGAGCTGTTAACTAGAGCGCCCGTGTCAAGACCAGAGTGGGCACATTCACTATACCTACACAACGTTTTAGTGACAGAACCATCAGTAGGCCTAAAGTTGAAATTGCCATGGAAACCTATTTTTTTTGTATTTTTTAAATCTTTACATGGGTATTTACACGCAAAAGTTATGTACTTACCCACAGACTTTTATCTGAAACAAGTCAATTTGATTGGAAAAACTCGTGCAAATGTTTTTATGTAGATTTTAGAACATTTGCATGAAAATCTGTCGCCAGCTGGACAGAATCCTACAGCTACAAACCCCGTAAAGACTCTGGCAAGTGTCCAGTGTCACTTTGATTATGCCTGCACATCATGGTTCACCAGCAGCACCAAACATATAAAGAATAAGCTACAGACCAGCCAAACAAGCTTGTAAAATCTGTCCTTAAAACGATAGAGAAAAAAACTAAGTCTTGATTTAACTTTAGCCTGCAGCTTTGATATGTGCCGAGAGAAGGACAGTGCACCGTCTAGCCATACTCCCAAGTACTTGTATGAGGTGACTACGTCAAGCTCTAAACCCTCAGAGGTAGTTATCAAACTTGTGGGGAGAGGGGCATTCTTCTTACCAAACCACATGACCTTTGTTTTTGGAGGTGTTCAGAACAAGGTTAAGGGGAGAGAAAGTTTGTTGGACACTGAGAAAGCTTTGTTGTAGAGCTTTTAACACAACATCCGGGGAGGGGCCAGCTGAGAATAAGACTGTATCATCTGCATATAAATGGATGAGAGAGCTTCCTACTGCCTGATATATGTTGTTGATGTAAATTGAGAAGAGCATGGGGCCTAGAATTGAGCCTTGGGGTACTCTCTTGGTGACAGGCAGAGGCTGAGACAGCAGATTGTCTGACTTTATACACTGCACTCTTTGAAAGAGGTAGTTAGCAAACCAGGCCAAAGGCCCCTCAGAGACACCAATACTCCTTAGCCGGCCCACAAGAATGGAATGGTCTACCGTATCAAAAGCTTTGGCCAAGACAATAAAAATAGCAGCACAACATTGCTTAGAATCAATGGCAATGGTGACATCATTGAGGACCTTTAAGGTTGCAGTGACACATCCATAACCTGAGCGGAAACCAGATTGCATACCAGAGAGAATACTATAGACATCAAGAAAGACAGTCAAATGATTATTGAAACACTTTTGATAAACAGGGCAAAATAGAAATAGGCCTATAACAGTTAGGATCAGCTTGATCTCCCCCTTTGAATAAAGGACAAACTGTGGCTGCCTTCCAAGCAATGGGAACCTCCCCAGAGAGTAGAGAGCTTAAAAAGGTCAGAGATAGGCTTAGTGATGATAGGGGCAGCAACCTTAAAGAAGAAAGGGTCTAAACCATCTGACTGAGATGGTTTTTGGGGTTCAAGTTTAAGGAGCTCCTTTAGCACCTCGGACTCAGTAGCTGCCTGCAGGGAGAAACTTTGTAGCGGGGCAGGGGAAAAAGAGGGAGGAGCATCGGGACTAGTCGCATTAGAAGGGGTGGGAGATGAGGAAATGTTGGACTGGCAAGGAGGCATGGCTGAGTCAAATAGGAATCCTGACTTAATGAAGTGGTGATGAAAGAGCTCAGCCATGTGCTTCTTGTCAGTAACAACCACATCATCAACATTAAGGGACATGGGCAGCTGTGAGGAGGAGGGCTTATGCTCCAGGTCTTTAACCGTTTTCCAGAACTTTTTGGGGTTAGACCCACAGAGAGAGAACACTTATTTCTCATTTGCCTGAATGAGAGCTAGTCAGCCTCAGTATGCGTGTGCCAAGCCTTTTGCCAAATGCAATTCTTGAGGTGGAGTAACTCTGCAAGATCACGGTTGAACCAGGGGCTGAACCTGTTTTTAATTCTCATTTTCTTTATGGGGACGTGTTTGTTAACAATACCACTTAAAATGTAAAAAAAATAAGGTCCAAGCGTCTCTGATAGAAGGGATCAAGCTGATTCTATATCTTTTTCTATACCAATTTCACTGAGCAGACATTATGAACACAGGGTGTAAAACAGGGATCACTAAGGTCATTACAGAAAACACCAGACTGATACCTATCAGGATTATTTGTGAGGATAACATCAAGGAGAGTAGCCTTTTCTGGATGTTTGGAGTCATACATTGTGGGATTGGTAATAATCTGAGAAAGATCTAGGGAGTCCTATTGGTTTAGGACTTGATCAGGCAGTTTAAGCATATCCCAGTTTAGGTCACCTAGCAGAACAAATTCAGACTTGGTGTAAGGGGCCAGGAGAGATCTCAGGGCAGGTAGGGTATAGGCCGGTGCTGATGGAGGACGATAGCGCCCAGCAACAGTTAACAAAGAGCTATTTAAAAGAATAATGCTTAAAACCAGTAAATCAAATTGTTTGGGGACAGACTTGGTGGAGACAACCAAGCACTGAAGGTGTTCCTTGGTAAAGATTGCCACTCCCCCACCTTTGGAACATCTGTTGTGCCAAAAAAGGTTATAACTAGAAAGGTCAACATTAGTATTCAAAACACTATGCGACTACATGTCTCTCTGCTGATAGGAATATAACAGGACATAATGAGGACTACATGTCTCTCTGCTGATAGGAATATAACAGGACATAATGAGGACTACATGTCTCTCTGCTGATAGGAATATAACAGGACATAATGAGGACTACATGTCTCTCTGCTGATAGGAATATAACAGGACGTAATGAGGACTACATGTCTCTCTGCTGATAGGAATATAACAGGATATAATGAGGACTACATGTCTCTCTGCTGATAGGAATATAACAGGACATAATGAGGATATACAGTGCATTACATTAAAATGCAATTCCATTTATAACATTTTTCACATTAGTTTTTCTGGATTTTTTTGTTGTTATTCTGTCTCTCACTGTTCAAATAAACCTACCATTAAAATTATGGACTGATCATTTCTTTGTCAGTGGGCAAACGTACAAAATCAGCAGGGGATCAAATACTTTTTTCCCTCACTGTACCAAAGGGCCTGAATACTTTTGTAAATAAGGTATTTCTGTTTTTGTTTTTTTCTAAATATGCAAACAGTTCTACAAACCTGTTTTTGCTTTCTCATTATGGGGTATTGTGATGTCATTATGGGGTATTGTGATGTCATTATGGGGTATTGTGTGTAGATTGATGAGGGGGAAAACCTTATTTTATCCATTTTAGAATAAGGCTGTAACGTAACAAAATGTGGGAAAAGTCAAGGGGTCTGAATATTTTCTGAATGCGCTGTATGTACGTACTGTATCTACCTCAATTACCTCATACCCTGCACATTGACTTGGTACTGGTACCCCGTGTATATAGCCAAGTTATTGGTACTCATTTTGTATTCATTCCTCATATTATTATGTTTCTATTCTTGTGTATTCTTGGGAAGGGCCTGTAGTAAGTATTTCACTGTTGGTCTACACTTGTTGTTTACCAAGCACGTGACAAATAAAACATTGCATAACATTTTTCAGTGCCATGCCTCTCTTCCTTGACAAATCACAAATGATCAAATACAGTTGAAGAACCTCAGCTGTTCTAGAATGAGTCTGAGTAGCAGAACCTCACCTGTTCTAAATATTACGATGTGTCTGAGTAGTAGAACCTCACCTGTTCTAGACCTGACGAATGTGTCTGTGTAGTAGATGAAGTCTGAGGTGTAGTCCAGGACAATCCACAGAGTCATGTACGTGCTCTGGAGTTCATTAAAACATGCCCTGTGGGATGACAAATAGTCAACAACCAATATACAACATATAAACAAAATAAACACAACAAACATTCAAAATAAAGACAAGAAACATTCAGAAACAAAAAGATATGAGCTTAAATGAAGAAGTGAGCTGTAGTGTACGAGAACAGACCTGGTCACTAGCATCATCAGGTTGTAGAAACATGATGCTGCGATGACGGTGAGCCATCTGTAGTATCTATCCGCTGACGGGTCCATGATCCAAATGTCTCTCCTGAAACATGACTTCTGATTCATTTTTAAGCAAAAGCTTTTAAAAATATTTTGCACAGAGTGTTCAGTCATCACAAAAGGGCTAGTATTTAATTATGATCAAGTAACACAATTACCACCATCTTGCATATACTGTTCATTACAATGAACACATTGTTAATGTGTGTTTTGACATTGTACAATCAATGGCCACAATGGTGCCAAAACCCTGGAATTGGTAGAGCAAAAGTGACCCTTTTCTCCTGTGTGTGTTCTTACCGATACCCACATAGTGTTACTCTCCCACCCATCCAACCAGAGTGGAGCTATTTTTCATGTTAATGTAGCATGATGGCAGGGGTGCCTTGTCCTTCACATCTTGGGGCAGACTGCCTTATGGACTACCATCATACTTACTGGAGCTCCTTGTCCTTCACACCTTGGGGCAGACTGCCTTATTGACTACCATCATACTTACTGGAGCTCCTTGTCCTTCACATCTTGGGGCAGACTACCTACCTTATGGACTACCATCATACTTACTGGAGCTCCTTGTCCTTCACATCTTGGGGCAGACTACCTACCTTATGGACTACCATCATACTTACTGGAGCTCCTTGTCCTTCACACCTTGGGGCAGACTACCTACCTTATGGACTATGCCGTGTACAAATTATTATACTGTAATTATTTCCCGGCCTGACAAAAATCGAATCGCGGCTCGCTTGAAGTAAAAAGTCATGTATGTATTTATGTGAAATGCCTTGGTTCGCCGTGTATCTCTCTCGGAACCGGGCCGCCTTGGAAAGCGGGTTGGGCCTTCACTGGAACTAAAGGGCCTAGCCCGACCCATGAAAAACAGCCCCAGACCATTAGCCCTCCTCCACCGAACTTTACAGTTGGCACTATGCATCCGGGCAGGTAGCGTTCTCCTGGCATCCGCCAAACCCAGATTCATCCGTCGGACTGCCAGATGGTGAAGCGTGATTCATCACTCCACAGAACGCGTTTCCACTGCTCCAGAGTCCAATGGTGGCGAGCTTTACACAACTCCAGCCAACGCTTGGCATTGCACATGCTGATCTTAGGTTTGTGTGCGGCTGCTCGGCCGTGGAAACCCATTTCATGAAGCTACCTATGAACAGTTCCTGTGCTGACGTTGCTTTCAGAGGCAGTTTGGAACTCAGTAGTGTTTGTTGCAACCGATGGACAGATGATTTCAACGCGATACGCGCTTCAGCACTCGACGGTCCCCTTCTGTGAGCCTGTGTGGCCTACCACTGGGGGCTGAGCCGTTGTTGCTCCTAGATGTTTTCACTTCACAATAACAGCACTTACAGTTGACCGGGACAGCTCTAGCAGGGCAGAAATTTGACAAACTGACTTGTTGGAAAGGTGGCATCTTATGACGGTGCCATGTTGAAGGCCACTGAGCTCTTCAGTAAGGCCATTCTAATGTCAATGTTTGTCTATGGAGATTGCATGGCCAAATCCTGTCAGCCAAATCCACTCATTGGAAAGGGTGTACACATACAGTACTTTTGTAAATGTAGTATATATTTTGGTCATGTAGTGTATACAGTCGAAGTCGGAAGTTTACAACTCGTTTTTCAACCACTCCACAAATATCTTGTTAACAAACTATAGTTTTGGCAAGTCGGTTAGGACATCTACTTTGTGCATGACATGAAGTAATTTTTCCAACAATTGTTCACAGACAGATTATTTCACTTATAATTCACTGTATCACAATTCCAGTGGGTCAGAAGTTCAAAGTCAAAGTCAAAAAGTCACCATTATTAGTCAGTTGTACAACCGAATGCCTTCAACCGAAATGTGTCTTCCGCATTTAACCCAACCCCTCTGAATCAGAGAGGTGCGGGGGGCTGCCTTTAATCGACATCCACGTCTTCGGCGCCCGGGGAACAGTGGGTTAACTGCCTTGTTCAGGGGCAGAACGACAGATTTTTACCTTGTCAGCTCGGGGATTTGAACTTGCAGCCCTCCGGTTACAAGTCCAACGCTCTAACCACTAGGCTACCTGCCGCCCGTAAGTTTACATACACTAAGTTGACTGTGCCTTTAAACAGCTTGGAAAATTCCAGAAAATGATGTCATGGCTTTAGAAGCTTCTTATACTTGGATTAAATGTCAGGAATTGTGAAAATTCCAGGTGTATGTAAACTTCCAACTCCAACTGTATGTAATGTATATTTTGGTCATGTAGTGTATATGTAATGTATATTTTGGTCATGTAGTGTATATGTAATGTATATTCTGGTCATGTAGTGTATATGTAATGTATATTCTGGTCATGTAGTGTATATGTAATGTATATTTTGGTCATGTAGTGTATATGTAATGTATATTTTGTCATGTAGTGTATATGTAATGTATATTCTGGTCATGTAGTGTATACGTAATGTATATTCTGGTCATGTAGTGTATATGTAATGTATATTCTGGTCATGTAGTGTATACGTAATGTATATTCTGGTCATGTAGTGTATATGTAATGTATATTCTGGTCATGTAGTGTATACGGAATGTATATTCTGGTCATGTAGTGTATATGTAATGTATATTCTGGTCATGTAGTGTATACGTAATGTATATTTTGTCATGTAGTGTATACGTAATGTATATTTTGGTCATGTAGTGTATATGTAATGTATATTCTGGTCATGTAGTGTATATGTAATGTATATTCTGGTCATGTAGTGTATTGTAATGTATATTCTGGTCATGTAGTGTTTATGTAATGTATATTCTGGTCATGTAGTGTATATGTAATGTATATTTTGGTTATGTAGTGTATATGTAATGTATATTTTGGTTATGTAGTGTATTGTAATGTATATTCTGGTCATGTAGTGTATATGTAATGTATATTTTGGTTATGTAGTGTATATGTAATGTATATTTTGGTCATGTAGTGTATATGTAATGTATATTTTGGTCATGTAGTGTATATGTAATGTATATTTTGGTCATGTAGTGTATATGTAATGTATATTTTGGTCATGTAGTGTATATGTAATGTATATTTTGGTTATGTAGTGTATATGTAATGTATATTCTGGTCATGTAGTGTATATGTAATGTATATTTTGGTTATGTAGTGTATATGTAATGTATATTTTGGTTATGTAGTGTATATGTAATGTATATTCTGGTCATGTAGTGTATATGTAATGTATATTTTGGTCATGTAGTGTATATGTAATGTATATTTTGGTCATGTAGTGTATATGTAATGTATATTTTGGTTATGTAGTGTATATGTAATGTATATTCTGGTCATGTAGTGTATATGTAATGTATATTTTGGTTATGTAGTGTATATGTAATGTATATTTTGGTTATGTAGTGTATATGTAATGTATATTTTGGTCATGTAGTGTATACGTAATGTATATTCTGGTCATGTAGTGTATACGTTATGTATATTTTGGTCATGTAGTTTCTGCTGAAATATGGAAGTGCATGTTATACAACAGCCCTGTAGGTGGCAGCACCACTCCTGTTTATGTTCACCATACATTTCAATCCTCATGAGTCAAACTTCAACTTCATATTTACATAAATATAAAATACTATAGTTCAACCATTCACTGAATGTTGAATAAGGAGTAGAAGTATTATTCTTAATTTAATCAAAATGTTTTTTTTATGCTTAGATGTCGATTTTTTCAGATACAGTATGACCAGTATAAACACCATCAGTACTTTCAATAAGGATATCATTCATAGTTTACTATTACTTCAAGTTACTATACTATATGTGATCCATACAATCATTTAATAATGATCCTAAATAGGACCTCTCAAATAATAAGGTGTATTTTCATTCTATAGCTGCATTGATACTAAAATCCCAACTGGAACAAATACATACCAATTGAGAATTTCAATAAGCATTTTTCTACGGCTGGCCATGCTTTCCACCTGGCTACCCCTACCCCGGGCAACAGCCCTGCACCCCCCACAGCAACTTGCCCAAGCCTCCCCCATTTCTCCTTCACCCAAATCCAGATAGCTGATGTTCTGAAAGAGTTGCAAAATCTGGACCCCTACAAATCAGCTGGGCTAGACAATCTGGACCCTCTCTTTCTAAAAGTATCCGCCGCAATTGTTGCAACCCCTATTTCATCGACCTGGCCAAGGCTTTTGACTCTGTCAATCAACACATTCTTATTGGCAGACTCAACAGCCTTGGTTTCTCAAATGACTGCCTCGCCTGGTTCACCAACTACTTCTCAGATAGAGTTCAGTGTGTCAAATCGGAGGGCCTGTTGTCCGGACCTCTGGCAGTCTCTATGGGGGTGCCACAGGGTTCAATTCTTGGGTCGACCCTCTTCTCTGTATATATCAATGATGTCGCTCTTGCTGCTGGTGATTCTCTGATCCACCTCTACGCAGACGACACCATTCTGTATACTTCTGGCCCTTCTTTGGACACTGTGTTAACTAACCTCCAGACGAGCTTCAATGCCATACAACTCTCCTTCCGTGGCCTCCACCTGCTCTTAAATGCAAGTAGAACTAAATGCATGTTCTTCAACCGATCACTGCCCGCCCGTCCAGCATCACTACTCTGGACGGTTCTGACCTAGAATACGTGGACAACTACAAATACCTTGGTGTCTGGTTAGACTGTAAACTCTCCTTCCAGACTCACATTAAGCATCTCCAATCCAAAATTAAATCTAGAATCGGCTTCCTATTTTGCAACAAAGCATTCTTCACTCATGCTGCCAAACATACCCTCGTAAAACTGACTATCGTACCGATCCTTGACTTTGGCGATGTCATTTACAAAATAGCCTCCAACACTCTACTCAGCAAACTGGATGCAGTCTATCACAGTGCCATCCGTTTTGTCACCAAAGCCCCATATACTACCCACCACTGCGACTTGTATTCTCTCATTGGCTGGCCCTCGCTTCATATTCGTTGCCAAACCCACTGGCTCCAGGTCATCTACAAGTCTTTGCTAGGTAAAGCCCCGCCTTATCTCAGCTTACCGGTCACCATAGCAGCACCCACGCGTAGCACGCGCTCCAGCAGGTATATCTCACTGGTCACCTTCAAAGCCAATTCCTACTTTGGCCGCCTTTCCTTCCAGTTCTCTGCTGCCAATGACTGGAACGAATTGCAAAAATCACTGGAGCTGGAGACTCATATCTCCCTCTCTAGCTTTAAGCACCAGCTGTCAGAGCAGCTCACAGATCACTGCACCTCTTTATAGCCCATCTGTAAATAGCCCATCCAACTACCTCATCCCCATACTGTTATTTATTTATCTTGCTCCTTTGCACCCCAGTATCTCTACTTGCACATTAATCTTCTGCACATCTATCAGCTACACACTACTCATCTCTAACTACAGGGCAACTACACACTGATCATATCTAACTACAGGGCAGCTAGACACGGATCATATCTAACTACAGGGTAGCTACACACTGATCATCTCTAACTACAGGGCAACTACACACTGATCAAATCTAACTACAGGGCAGCTACACACTGATCTTATCTAACAACAGGGCTGCAACACACTGATCAGATCTAACTACAGGGCAACTACACACTGATCATATCTAACTACAGGGAAACTACACACTGATCATATCTAACTACAGGGAAACTACACACTGATCAAATCTAACTACAGGGAAACTACACACTGATCAGATCTAACTACAGGGCAACTACACACTGATCAGATCTAACTACAGGGAAACTACACACTGATCAGATCTAACTACAGGGCAACTACACACTGATCATATCTAACTACAGGGAAACTACACACTGATCATATCTAACTACAGGGAAACTACACACTGATCAGATCTAACTACAGGGAAACTACACACTGATCATATCTAACTACAGGGCAACTTGTCACGATCTCCTGAAGGGACAGACCAAGACGCAGCGATGCTTACATTATACATTTTTATTACAAGCGTAACTGGGACAAAATGAACGTGACGAAGATCGTGAAGCTGAACACAACTAAACATCAAACAAGCTATGCTCAAACAATAACCCACAAAACCTAATAGAAAACCCCAAACATATATATGGTTCCCAATTAGAGACAACGACACTCAGCCGCCTCTAACTGGGAACCATTACTCCAACATAGAAATATATCACCTAGAACATAAAAAACTTCTCAGGCCTGGACGTGACACAACTACACACTGATCATACAGTGAGGGAAAAAAGTATTTGATCCCCTGCTGATTTTGTAAGTTTGCCCACTGACAAAGAAATGTTCAGTCTATAATTTTAATGGTAGGTTTATTTGAACAGTGAGAGACAGAATAACAAAAAAAAATCCAGAAAAACTCATGTGAAAAATGTTATAAATTGATTTGCATTTTAATGAGGGAAATAAGTATTTGACCCCCTCTCAATCAGAAAGATTTCAGGCTCCCAGGTGTCTTTTATACAGGTAACGAGCTGAGATTAGGAGCACACTCTTAAAAAGGGAGTGCTCCTAATCTCAGCTTGTTACCTGTATAAAAGACACCTGTCCACAGAAGCAATCAATCAATCAGATTCCAAACTCTCCACCATGGCCAAGACCAAAGAGCTCTCCAAGGATGTCAGGGACAAGATTGTAGACCTACACAAGGCTGGAATGGGCTACAAGACCATCGCCAAGTAGCTTGGTGAGAAGGTGACAACAGTTGGTGCGATTATTCGCAAATGGAAGAAACACAAAAGAACTGTCAATCTCCCTTGGCCTGGGGCTCCATGCAAGATCTCATCTCGTGGAGTTGCAATGATCATGAGAACGGTGAGCAATCATCCCAGAACTACACGGGAGGATCTTGTCAATGATCTCAAGGCAGCTGGGACCATAGTCACCAAGAAAACAATTGGTAACACACCATTCCAGGAAAGACTGAAATCCTGCAGCGCCCGCAAGGCCCCCCAGCTCAAGAAAACACATATACATGCCCGTCTGAAGTTTGCCAGGACAACTGGGTGAAAGTGTTGTGGTCAGATGAGAACAAAATGGAGCTCTTTGGCATCAACCCAACTCGCCGTGTTTGGAGGAGGAGGAATGTTGCCTATAACCCCAAGAAAACCATCCCCACCGTCAAATATGGAGGTGGAAACATTATGCTTTGGGGGTGTTTTTCTGCTAAGGGGACTGGACAACTTCACCGCATCAAAGGGATGATGGACGGGGCCATGTACTGTCAAATCTTGGGTGAGAACCTCAGCCAGGGCATTGAAAATGGGTCGTGGATGGGTATTCCAGCATGACAATGACCCAAAACACACGGCCAAGGTAACAAAGGAGTGGCTCAAGAAGAAGCACATTAAGGTCCTGGAGTGGCTTAGCCAGTCTCCAGACCTTAATCCCATAGAAAATCTGTGGAGGGAGCTGAAGGTTCGAGTTGCCCAAGCGTCAGCCTCGAAACCTTAATGACTTGGAGAAGATCTGCAAAGAGGAGTGGGACAAAATCCCTCCTGAGATGTGTGCAAACCTGGTGGCCAACTGCAAGAAACATCTGACCTCTGTGATTGCCAACAAGGGTTTTGCCACCAAGTACTAAGTCATGTTTTGCAGAGGGGTCAAATACTTATTTCCCTCATTAAAATACAATTCCATTTATAAAAGATTTCACATGTGTTTTTCTGGAATTTTTGGAGGTTATTCTGTCTCTCACTGTTCAAATACACCTACCATTAAAGTTATAGACTGATCATGTCTTTGTCAGTGGGCAAACGTACAAAGTCAGCAGGGGATCAAATACTTTTTTCCCTCACTGTATCTAACTACAGGGAAACTACACACTGATCATTTCTAACTACAGGGCAACTACACACTGATCAGATCTAACTACAGGGAAACTACACACTGATCAAATCTAACTACACGGCAAATGTCTACCACGAACGATACTATTGACAGAGGATTTTACAGTCCACAGTCATACATGGTTATATGGCTCTACAACAACTGTATACATAGCTAGGATTTACAGTATCGAGGGCTACTTTCTACTTGCTCTCTATAGAGCTACTTCTAGTCTAGTTCCACTTACTCATCTTCTAGTTCCACTTACTCATCTTCTAGTTCTACTTACTCATCTAATAGTTCCACTTACTCATCTTATAGTTCCACTTACTCATCTTATAGTTCCACTTACTCATCTTGTAGTTCTACTTACTCATCTTCTAGTTCCACTTACTCATCTTCTAGTTCCACTTACTCATCTTCTAGTTCCACTTACTCATCTTCTAGTTCCACTTACTCATCTTCTAGTTCTACTTACACATCTTCTAGTTCTACTTACACATCTTCTAGTTCCACTTACTCATCTTCTAGTTCTACTTACACATCTTCTAGTTCCACTTACTCATCTTCTAGTTCCACTTACTCATCTTCTAGTTCCACTTACTCATCTTCTAGTTCCACTTACTCATCTTCTAGTTCTACTTACACATCTTCTAGTTCTACTTACACATCTTCTAGTTCCACTTACTCATCTTCTAGTTCTACTTACACATCTTCTAGTTCCACTTACTCATCTTCTAGTTCCACTTACTCATCTTCTAGTTCCACTTACTCATCTTCTAGTTCTACTTACACATCTTCTAGTTCCACTTACTCATCTTCTAGTTCTACTTACACATCTTCTAGTTCCACTTACTCATCTTCTAGTTCCACTTACTCATCTTCTAGTTCCACTTACTCATCTTCTAGTTCCACTTACTCATCTTCTAGTTCTACTTACTCATCTTCTAGTTCCACTTACTCATCTTCTAGTTCCACTTACTCATCTAGTTCCACTTCCTCATCTGTGCTGTTGCAGTTATTCGTATTGTACATAGCCAGAGGCCTTTGACTGACTTGGTTTGAGATGGAAAGACAGGGACAGGTTGGCAGGGTTAATTGGGGTACTGATTTGGCTTGAGGAGGGGCCGCTATTTACCTTTTTAAAACATTCAGGAAATTTTGCAACCGCAGTTGACCATCCCCATCTCTAGTCCAGACTTACTTCCTCTTGCGGACTCTGTCGGGGTATCCCAGTGACTGTGCGTTGCTCTCTCGGCTAGAGGCCTCTTTGAGCTCAGGGCCCCTGAAGCGCTCCAGGAAGGAGTCCGGTCTCTCCACCTCGTGGTGCATCTTGTGAGAAGCCCAGGTGCGCAGCATGAACAGGAAGTGAGAGAGCCTAGACGATCAGAGAAAACAACACACTCTGTGTCTGGCTACATCCCAAATGGCACCCTATTCCCTAGATAGTGCACTACTTTTGACCAGGGCCACATATCACTCTGGTCAAAGGTAGTGAACTATGTAAGGAATAGGGTGCCATTTGGGAAGCCCCACTATATGCATGGACTGGGCTATATTATGGCTGTATGGACTGGGTTATATTATGGCTGCCAGGTTGTGTGGACTGGGTTATATTATGGCTGCCAGGTTGTGTGGACTGGGTTATATTATGGCTGCCAGGTTGTGTGGACTGGGTTATATTATGGCTGCCAGGTTGTGTGGACTGGGTTATATTATGACTGCCAGGTTTTGTGGACTGGGTTATATTATGGCTGCCAGGTTTTGTGGACTGGGTTATGTTATGGCTGCCAGGTTGTGAGGACTGGGTTATATTATGGCTGCCAGGTTGTGAGGACTGGGTTATATTATGGCTGCCATGTTGTGTGTACTGGGTTATATTATGGCTGCCAGGTTGTGAGGACTGGGTTATATTATGGCTGCCAGGTTTTGTGGACTGGGTTATATTATGGCTGCCAGGTTGTATGGACTGGGTTATATTATGGCTGCCAGGTTGTGTGGACTGGGTTATATTATGGCTGCCAGGTTTTGTGGACTGGGTTATATTATGGCTGCCAGGTTGTGAGGACTGGGTTATAATATGGCTGCCAGGTTGTGTGGATTGGGTTATATTATGGCTGCCAGGTTGTGTGGACTGGGTTATATTATGGCTGTCAGGTTGTGTGGACTGGGTTATATTATGGCTGCCAGGTTGTGAGGACTGGGTTATATTATGGCTGCCAGGTTGTGTGGACTGGGTTAAATTATGGCTGCCAGGTTGTGTGGACTGGGTTATAATATGGCTGCTGAGTTTGCTGACCAAAAGAATCAAGAGAGGATGACTTTGCATGATCTGAAAATGACAATGGACCAGTGACAAGTGATGATGGACCAGTGACAAATGATGATGGACAAGCAACAAGTGATGACTGACTAGCAACAAGTGATGATGGACAAGTGAAACACTGAATGAACATGTATGACTGAATGATGTGGTGCAATGCTGTGAGGTGGGGATACCTTGACAGGGCTCCTGACCCTGTAAAAGAATCTCTGTGAGACTCTGTGTGTCTGCTGGTTAACACAGAGACAGCACCCTGAATCTCTGACAAGGTGTCTTCACACTCCGAGTTGGCCCTGAGAGAGAGAGAGACAGAGAGGTTAACTACTGAAACCAATGTGGCTGTGTTAATCCACAAGACACTGCCTTTCATGGCAGCTAGACAACAGGCAGCTGGCATTGGACTGAGACAGCCTGTATGTTCCTAGCCTGAATGTAGCTAGATCATTGGATTGAGGCAGCCTGTATGGTTCTAGCCTGAATGTAGCTAGATCATTGGATTGAGGCAGCCTGTATGTTCCTAGCCTGAATGTAGCTAGATCATTGGATTGAGGCAGCCTGTATGTTCCTATCCTGAATGTAGCTAGATCATTGGACTGAGACAGCCTGTATGTTCCTAGCCTGAATGTAGCTAGATCATTGGATTGAGGCAGCCTGTATGTTCCTAGCCTGACTGTAGCTAGATCATTGGATTGAGGCAGCCTGTATGTTCCTAGCCTGAATGTAGTTAGATCATTGGACTGAGGCAGCCTGTATGTTCCTAGCCTGAATGTAGCTAGATCATTGGATTGAGGCAGCCTGTATGTTCCTAGCCTGAATGTAGCTAGATCATTGGACTGAGGCAGCCTGTATGTTCCTAGCCTGAATGCCAGTCTGTTTGTGCTATCATTCCAAATCCTTGTTACTCATTGTCTCAATGCCAAACAATAAGCAATGGAGTCTTTACTTCTCACCTGGAGTATTCGTTCTCGATGGAGTCCAGATCATCATCGGGCGTGCCGAGAAGCGGCAGTTGCCTGGTCGTTGCCGGGTAGGACTGGTCTGTGCAGATCTTTGCCATGCTGACTTCTCAGGCCTTGCTGGCAAGGGGCCTCCAGCCTCCGAACAAAACACTGTAGGTCAGAGGTTAGCCAATCAGTGATCAGGATATAGGCCCTTAAAATTATGTGTACCCTGCATGGGCATTTTCCCACCAGGATTTCTGGAAGACCTGGACGTTTTGGAGAAGTTCGCCTAATTCTGAAACCCTAACCCTGCATCTGAAAGTAACGGACAGATAGGCCTGTATCTTATGTCTGTGAATGGTTCCAATGGACAAGCAGAGTGTCTGACTATACAGTAAAATATCAAGGACAAGCAGTGTCTGACTATACAGTAAAATATCAAGGACAAGCAGCGTGTCTGACTATACAGTAAAATATCAATGACAAGCAGCGTCAGTTAACAACAAATTCTTATTTTCAATGACAGCCTAGGAACAGTGGGTTAACTGCCTTGTTCAGGTGGCAGAACGACAGATATGTACCTTGTCAGCTCAGGGATTTGAACTTGCAACCTTTCGGTTACTAGTCCAACGCTCTAACCACTAGGCTAGCCTGCCGCCTGTGGGTAGGTCCTGTGGGTAGGCTAGTGGGTAGGTCCTGTGGGTAGGCCCTGTGGGAAGGTCCTGTGGGTAGGCTAGTGGGTAGGCTAGTGGGTAGGCCTGTGGGTAGACCTGTGGGTAGGCCCTGTGGGTAGGCCCTGTGGGAAGGCCCTGTGGGAAGGCTAGTGGGTAGGTACTGTGGGTTGGCCTGTGGGTAGGTCCTGTGGGTAGGTCCTGTGGGTAGGCCCTGTGGGTAGGCATGTAGGTAGGTCCTGTGGGTAGGCCCTGTGGGAAGGCCCTGTGGGAAGGCCCGTGGGTAGGCCCGTGGGTAGGCTAGTGGGTAGGCTAGTGGGTAGACCTGTGGATAGGAATTTATCTGCACTGTTTGTTAGCTAGACAGACAGTTTTAGAGGAATGATTCCATTGATTCCATACATTTTTCAAATGAACTGCCAATATGGCAACATTCCATTGAAACAATACAGTCAGTCCACAGCCAGACACTGTCTGACATCCGTTGATGTTAGGACTTAGACAAGCTGCAAATGCAACAAGTACTGATACTGTATCATATAACAGCACTGACAGCTTTCCAAGAAAAACTCACATGTTGACATCTAGGGTCTGTTTAACATATATTTTAGAGGATATATAAAATTGGTATAAAACCCATATAATCTGTATTTATAATTATATGACAATAATTATATTACACAATTCTGATATATTGTCACCACTTCCGCCGATGTCGGTCCCTCTCCTTGTTCGGGCGGTGTTCGGCGGTCGACGTCACCGGTTTTCTAGCCATCGCTGATCCACTTTTCATTTTCCATTGGTTTTGGTCTTGTTTTACACACCTGATTTCAATCCCACAATTACTTGTTCATTATTTAACCCTCTGTTCCCCCCATGGTTTTTTGGGAGTGTTTGGTTATTGTATTGCGGTCCGTTATGTTGGGCTTGGCATTATTTTGACCTGTATTGTGATTATTTGAGTAAAATTGCTAATATTACTCATATCTGCTGTACTGCGCCTGACTCCTCTACACCAGCATCACAGAGACGCATTACATACAGTGGGGCAAAAAAGTATTTAGTCAGCCACCAATTGTGCAAGTTCTCTCACTTAAAAAGATGAGAGGCCTGTAATTTTCATCATAGGTACACTTCAACTATGACAGACAAAATGAGGAAAAAAAATCCAGAAAATCACATTGTAGGATTTTTAATGAATTTATTTGCAAATTATGGTGGAAAATAAGTATTTGGTCACATACAAACAAGCAAGATTTCTGGCTCTCACAGACCTGTAACTTCTTCTTTAAGAGACTCCTCTGTCCTCCACTCGTTACCTGTATTAATGGCACCTGTTTGAACTTGTTATCAGTATAAAAGACACCTGTCCACAACCTCAAACAGTCACACTCCAAACTCCACTATGGCCAAGACCAAAGAGCTGTCAAAGGACACCAGAAACAAAATTGTAGACCTGCACCAGGTTGGGAAGACTGAATCTGCAATAGGTAAGCAGCTTGGTTTGAAGAAATCAACTGTGGGAGCAATTATTAGGAAATGGAAGACATACAAGACCACTGATAATCTTCCTCGATCTGGGGCTCCACGCAAGATCTCACCCTGTGGGGTCAAAATGATCACAAGGATGGTGAGCAAAAATCCCAGAACCACACGGGGGGACCTAGTGAAGACCTGCAGAGAGCTGGGACCAAAGTAACAAAGCCTACCATCAGTAACACACTACGCCGCCAGGGACTCAAATCCTGCAGTGCCAGACGTGTCCCCCTGCTTAAGCCAGTACATGTTCAGGCCCGTCTGAAGTTTGCTAGAGAGCATTTGGATGATCCAGATGAGGATTGGGAGAATGTCATATGGTCAGATGAAACCAAAATATAACTTTTTGGTAAAAACTCAACTCGTCGTGTTTGGAGGACAAAGAATGCTGAGTTGCATCCAAAGAACACCATACCTACTGTGAAGCATGGGGGTGGAAACATCATGCTTTGGGGCTGTTTTTCTGCAAAGGGACCAGGACGACTGATCCGTGTAAAGGAAAGAATGAATGGGGCCATGTATCGTGAGATTTTGAGTGAAAACCTCCTTCCATCAGCAAGGGCATTGAAGATGAAACGGGCAACGAAGGAGTGGCTTCGTAAGAAGCATTTCAAGGTCCTGGAGTGGCCTAGCCAGTCTCCAGATCTCAACCCCATAGAAAATCTTTGAAGGGAGTTGAAAGTCCGTGTTGCCAGCGACAGCCCCAAAACATCACTGCTCTAGAGGAGGTCTGCATGGAGGAATGGGCCAAAATACCAGCAACAGTGTGAAAACCTTGTGAAGACTTACAGAAAACGTTTGACCTCTGTCATTGCCAACAAAGGGTATATAACAAAGTATTGAGATAAACTTTGTTATTTATTGACCAAATACTTATTTTCCACCATAATTTGCAAATAAATAAATTAAAAATCCTACAATGTGATTTTCTGGATTTCTTTTTCTCATTTCGTCTGTCATAGTTGAAGTGTACCTATGATGAAAATTACAGGCCTCTCTCATCTTTTTAAGTTGGAGAACTTGCACAATTGGTGGCTGACTAAATACTTTTTTGCCCCACTGTATATCACATGGCTTACTTTTATTTCCCTCCATACATCAAATCAGGATTATGCCTCTACTGCCATTCAATCCAATTAGACAGGTTTGGATTTCTCCCTGATCACTTTGGCTTCCATTTTCACATTCTGGAACTTTGAGGGTTTATGACATAGGCCCTCTAGTAATAGGGTCAATTGCATTCTAGCTTCTCCCACATTCCATTCCACTTCATATTGGGTTTCATTTCCGTTTGAATGCGGTTTGACTTCCACCCTGTTGCGATGCTTCGCTAACTTAGGGATGTGCAGTTGGTTGGCTTTGCTAGTTAGCAAGCTGAGATATCTTTGCCCAAGTTGGCTAACTAATGTTTTGAGGAGAACAGCCTAGCTACCTGTAGAATCTATGCAAGAGGGGAAGAAGAAACGATGGGCAGCTGCTTCTATCTCACTGTTGCACAGGTCTCAAAAACCCTTCCTCTCCGTATGTAGGGATTTCAGCGGTTCGCCCACATTTGTCTCCGTGTGGACTACAATTCTGCCACGTCTAGAAACGTCAATAATATTTGTTTTCGAAACATATGCTGATATGCCCCTTTTCTTTCACATCAGCGATAAATAATCTTTCAAATAAAACATACACACTTACAGTAGCAGTTTAGCACCACAAGCTGTGTGATCTACAAGCTGCGTGATCTACAAGCTGTGTGATCTACATGATCTACAAGCTGTGTGATCTACAAGCTGCGTGATCTACAAGCTGTGTGATCTACATGATATACAAGCTGTGTGATCTACAAGCTGCGTGATCTACAAGCTGTGTGATCTACATGATATACAAGCTGTGTGATCTACAAGCTGTGTGATCTACAAGCTACGTGATCTACAAGCTGTGTGATCTACAAGCTGCGTGATCTACAAGCTGTGTGATCTACAAGCTGCGTGATCTACAAGCTGTGTGATCTACAAGCTGCGTGATCTATGTGATCTACAAGCTGTGTGATCTACAAGCTGCGTGATCTACAAGCTGTGTGATCTACAAGCTGTGTGATCTAAAACCTGTGTGATCTACAAGCTGCGTGATCTACGTGATCTACAAGCTGCGTGATCTACAAGCTGTGTGATCTACAAGCTGCGTGATCTACAAGCTGTGTGATCTACAAGCTGTGTGATCTACAAGCTGCGTGATCTACAAGCTGTGTGATCTACAAGCTGCGTGATCTACAAGCTGCGTGATCTACAAGCTGTGTGATCTACAAGCTGTGTGATCTACAAGCTGCGTGATCTACAAGCTGTGTGATCTACAAGCTGCGTGATCTACAAGCTGTGTGATCTACAAGCTGTGTGATCTATGTGATCTACAAGCTGCGTGATCTACAAGCTGTGTGATCTACAAGCTGCGTGATCTACGTGATATACAAGCTGTGTGATCTACAAGCTGCGTGATCTACAAGCTGTGTGATCTACAAGCTGCATGATCTACGTGATCTACAAGCTGTGTGATCTACAAGCTGCGTGATGTACAAGCTGTGTGATCTACAAGCTGCATGATCTACGTGATCTACAAGCTGTGTGATCTACAAGCTGTGTGATTTACAAGCTGCATGATCTACGTGATCTACAAGCTGTGTGATGTACAAGCTGCGTGATCTACAAACTGCATGATCTACATGATCTACAAGCTGCGTGATCTACAAGCTGCGTGATCTACAAGCTGCGTGATCTACAAGCTCCGTGATCTACAAGCTGCATGATCTACAAGCTGCGTGATCTACAAGCTGCGTAATCTACAAGCTCTGTGATCTACAAGCTCTGTGATCTACAAGCTGCGTAATCTACAAGCTCTGTGATCTACAAACTGCGTAATCTACAAACTGCGTAATCTACAAACTCTGTGATCTACAAGCTGCGTAATCTACAAGCTCTGTGATCTACAAGCTCTGTGATCTACAAGCTGCGTAATCTACAAGCTCTGTGATCTACAAGCTCTGTGATCTACAAGCTCTGTGATCTACAAGCTGCGTAATCTACAAGCTCTGTGATTTACAAGCAGCGTAATCTACAAGCTCTGTGATCTACAAGCTCTGTGATCTACAAGCTGCGTAATCTACAAGCTCTGTGATCTACAAGCTCTGTGATCTACAAGCTGCGTAATCTACAAGCTCTGTGATCTACAAACTGCGTAATCTACAAGCTCTGTGATCTACAAGCTCTGTGATCTACAAGCTCTGTAATCTACAAGCTCTGTGATCTACAAGCTGCGTAATCTACAAGCTCTGTGATCTACAAGCTCTGTGATCTACAAACTGCGTAATCTACAAGCTCTGTGATCTACAAGCTCTGTGATCTACAAGCTGCGTAATCTACAAGCTCCAGTCTACAAGCTGCGTAATCTACAAGCTCTGTGATCTACAAACTGCGTAATCTACAAGCTCTGTGATCTACAAGCTGCGTAATCTACAAGCTCTGTGATCTACAAGCTCTGTGATCTACAAACTGCGTAATCTACAAGCTCTGTGATCTACAAGCTGCGTAATCTACAAGCTCTGTGATCTACAAACTGCGTAATCTACAAGCTCTGTGATCTACAAGCTGCGTAATCTACAAGCTCTGTGATCTACAAGCTCTGTGATCTACAAGCTGCGTAATCTACAAGCTCTGTGATCTACAAGCTCTGTGATCTACAAGCTCTGTGATCTACAAGCTCTGTGATCTACAAGCTGCGTAATCTACAAGCTCGGTGATCTACAAGCTCTTTGATCTACAAGCTGCGTAATCTACAAACTCTGTGATCTACAAGCTGCGTAATCTACAAACTCTGTGATCTACAAACTGCGTAATCTACAAACTATGTGTGTCTCCAGCAGACCAACTACCCTTCCTCCTCAGTTAGTTTACACACAGGTGTTCAGACCACGCTAGATAGCTAATTAGCACAGCTGGCAGCCTATGTCTTCCGTCTGTCTTCTGTAAACAAGCAGTGTAACATGGAGATAGGGCTGTGTGGGAACTCTATAAAGGTGTGTAGTAATTGAACCTTATGTCTCACCGATATGAAAGATACGTTCCTTATGTTTACAAAAACATAGCGCAAGCGATGCGTGTTAATGTTTAGATTAGCATCGGGGGTCTTAACAAAACTCCCCCAGTCAGAAGGTACTGTCGTCAAGAGGCGCTGAAGCGTTTATGAACGGGGTAGCTGATGCACTTGGTGTACAGGGAGAACACAGTGAGAACGGCCCATGTTCTGTCGCTGTACATTTCTAAAGTACTGAACAAATAGTTATATTGACTACGTCCGTCCTAGCTCGCTCATTAATGTCTTAATCGAAATTACGGATTGCCTCTTCTCCGCTTGTCGTCCCCTTATGCCATAGTTTGTACATCTCAATTGTCATTAGAAACCACATTTGTTTAAGCAAGTCAGCCATTTCAGCTATATATTTTTTCAAAGGCAGTAAATGAGGCTGAATGAACTGTTTCGGCTGCCAGACAAGGCTCCGCTGATAGCCAGGTGTAGCATTGATAAGGTGTTGGGACTAACGTTGGGACTCTGCTGTTGGGACAGCTTCATGTAGGCCCTAACAGTTTGTGGGCACCATTTGTCACCGTTATAGTGCAATGAATGTATTGCTTAGTGTTGTGTTGTGTAGTGGCTTAGCTGGCAGGCATCCCCTAATCTTATATTTTATTTTTTTGTCCCACCGAGATTTACATGCTAAAATCGCCACTGATTGTACCCCTCTTTCAGATCTGCCAAGCACACCTCTGCCTCTAACAGCTGCTCCCTGTGCTGACCACCGATGGACAGTACCCATAAGCGCTGCTGTTGAAGGGCTCTTGGCCAAGCACCGCAGGGAGAAAGATATCCTGAAGCTCTGCCATCAGCTCTACCACCAGTATCATTAGCTGCTACAGCTAAACTCATTTAATGTTTATTGCACCACATAGTATTGATTTTTTTTCCCATATCAGTTCTAGGGTCGACTGTGCCTCAGAGTGGTTGGGTAAGCTCCTTCCCTGTCCGTTGAACAGTGCCACAGTGTCTCCCAACCTCTCTGTCTCAGTCCCCAGTAATTATGCTGCAATATCTTATGTGGCTAGGGCCAGTTTTACTTCCCTGGTGTACTGCTGATTAAGCTCAACCAAATTATTATTATTCATTACTATTATTATTATTATTATTATTATATTATTATAAAAATACATTTGATTGATTGATAATGAAGCCTATCCCCCCTCCCCATTGGCTAAAATGACTTCACAAAACATACACACGGTGTTTGTAGGCCTATGTACCACGTGTACCTGTCCTGATTAATGTGAGTTCCACTTTTCGAAGTTGTCGTAGCTTAATGGGGGCCCCCCAAGAGCTTTTCTCTGTTGTCGTAGCTTAATGGGGGCCCCCCCAAGAGCTTTTCTCTGTTGTCGTAGTTTAATCGGGGCCCCCCAAGAGCTTTTCTCTGTTGTCGTAGCTTAATGGGGGCCCCCAAGAGCTTTTCTCTGTTGTCGTAGCTTAATCGGGGCCCCCCAAGAGCTTTTCTCTGTTGTCGTAGCTTAATGGGGGGCCCCCAAAAGCTTTTCTCTGTTCACCATGGACCTCTATAAGCTGCTCCATATCTTGCCAACCTACCACCATGTGTTTATTTATGGGGTCACCATGAAACCATAACAATAGTCATGCATTTGTAACATAAACAGTGTTGTGTTTATGGGAGAGGGGACATTTAGCTGATCTGAACATTTTAAATTGAATTCTTCTCTAGGATGACTAAAATCCATCAGTATCCATGACTACCGTCCACATGCAATTAACCACCTCTTTTCTAATGAACACTCATGGAACAACAACAGCTTTCTACGTTTAAAACAAAAAAAAGTATTAATATTCCCTTTTGTTAATAAAAGCTTTCTACACATCACGGCAACATGCTTGACTGAACATCTTTAAACACTTTATGGAGGTTATGGTGGTAAAATAATCTGTCTGTAAACAATTGTTGGAAAAATTACTTGTGTCATGCACAAAGTAGATGTCCTAACCGACTTGCCAAAACTATAGTTTGTTAACAAGACATTTGTGGAGCGGTTGAAAAAGACGAGTTTTAACGACTCCAACCTAAAGTATGTAAACTTCCGACTTCAACTGTATATCTCTGTAAAACAATGTTAGATACAGTCTATGATATTAGCCAGAAGGCTCTAACGCTAGCAAGCTAACCAGTTAAATATATTTTCTGGGATTCAGCCAATGGCATTGTGGAGTATACCACCTCAGTCACCGGCTTCATCAATGAGTACATCGGCAACGTCATCCCCACAGTGACTGTGCGTGCATATCCCAAGCAGAAGCCATGGATTACAGGCAACATCCACATCGAGATAAAGGCTAGAGAGCACCAGCTGTTCCGGACGACTGTGTGATCACGCTCTCCGTAGCTGATGTGAGCAAGACTTTTAAACGGGTCAACATTCACAAGGCCACGGGGTTCATGTCTGTAGCCATGAAGAGCTTTGAAAGGCTGGTCATGACTCACATCAACACCATCATCCCAGAAACCGTAGGCCCATTCCAATTTGCATACCGCCACAACAGATCCACAGATGACGCAATCTCAATTGCACTCCACACCTATGTGAGAATGCTGTTCATTGACTACAGCTCAGCGTTCAACACCATAGTGCCCACAAATCTCCTCACTAAGCTAAAGACCCTGGGACTAAACACCACCCTCTGCAACTGGATCCTGGACTTCCTGACGGGCCGCCCCCAGGTGGTAAAAGTAGGCAACAACACATCTGCCACGCTGATCCTCAACACTGGGGACCCTCAGCAGTGCGTGCTTAGTCCCCTCCTGTACTCCCTGTTCACCCATGACTGCGTGGCCAGGCATGACTCCAACACTATCATTAAGTTTGCTGTTGACACAAGTGGTAGGCCTGATATCCGACAACAATGAAACAGCCTATAGGGAGGAGGTCAGAGACCTGGCCGTGTGGTGCAAGGACAACAACCTCTCGCTCAATGTGAGCAAGACAAAGGTGCTGATCGTTGACTACAGGAAAGAAGGGCCGAACAAGCCTCCATTAACATCGATGGGGCTGTAGTGGAGCGGGTTGAGAGTTTCAAGTTCCTTGGTGTCCACATCACCAACAAACTATCATGGTCCAAACACACCAAGACAGTCGTGAAGAGGGCACATCAACACCCTTTTCCCCCTCAGGAGACTGAAAAGATACGGCATGGGTCCCCAGAACCTCACAAAGTTATACAGCTGCACCATCGAGAGCATCTTGACCAGTTGCATCACCGCCTGGTATGGCAACTGTTCGGCATCCGACCATAAGGTGCTACAGAGGGTAGTGCGTTTGGCCCAGTACATCACTGGGGCCGAGCTTCCTGCCATCCAGGACCTATAACATAGGCGGTGTCAGAGGAAAGCCCATAAAATTGTCAGAGACTCCAGTCACCCAAGTCATAGACTGTTCTCTCTGCTACCGCACTGCAAGCGGTAATGGAGCGCCAAGTCTAGGACCAAAAGGCTCCTTAACAGCTTCTACCCCAAAGCCATAAGACTCCTGAACAATTAATTTAATAGCCACTCGGAAGTCCAGTAAATTCAGAGAGTAAACCAAATTCCAATTGGAATTGAAATGTCTGTGTTCTTCCTGAATTGACTGGAATTCAAATGGAATTAACCCCAACCCTGGTGTTCATTAATTTCCTGATGGAGTGCCTTTGGCTGATCTGATCTGTGGTGTGGAGACCACTACTGGTAACAGATCTGATCTGTGGTGTGGACACCACTACTGGTAACAGATCTGATCTGTGGTGTGGACACCACTACTGGTAACAGATCTGATCTGTGGTGTGGAGACCACTGCTGGTAACAGATCTGATCTGTGGTGTGGAGACCACTACTGGTAACAGATCTGATCTGTGGTGTGGAGACCACTACTGGTAACAGATCTGATCTGTGGTGTGGACACCACTACTGGTAACAGATCTGATCTGTGATGTGGAGACCACTACTGGTAACAGATCTGATCTGTGGTGTGGACACCACTACTGGTAACAGATCTGATCTGTGGTGTGGAGACCACTACTGGTAACAGATCTGATCTGTGGTGTGGAGACCACTACTGGTAACAGATCTGATCTGTGATGTGGAGACCACTACTGGTAACAGATCTGATCTGTGGTGTGGACACCACTACTGGTAACAGATCTGATCTGTGGTGTGGAGACCACTACTGGTAACAGATCTGATCTGTGGTGTGGACACCACTACTGTTAACAGATCTGATCTGTGGTGTGGACACCACTACTGTTAACAGATCTGATCTGTGATGTGGAGACCACTGCTGGTAACAGATCTGATCTGTGGTGTGGACACCACTACTGGTAACAGATCTGATCTGTGGTGTGGACACCACTACTGTTAACAGATCTGATCTGTGATGTGGAGACCACTGCTGGTAACAGATCTGATCTGTGGTGTGGACACCACTACTGGTAACAGATCTGATCTGTGATGTGGAGACCACTGCTGGTAACAGATCTGATCTGTGGTGTGGACACCACTACTGGTAACAGATCTGATCTGTGGTGAGGAGACCACTACTGGTAACACGTGTACCTGTGGATTAGTGACAGATAATACTAAAACTATCTATCTTATGGAGACCACAAACGCAACTGTACCCACCTGAATGTAGCCTATTGTGTTATCTCCTCACGCTGCGACAGCAGAAGTCATTCCTTTCAAGTTGACATTGGATAATTCCTTCTTTTTTTTTAAATATAATTGTAATCCTACGTCATTTGGTTTCTTTCTTCTTTGACCCCCCAAAAAAACATAATCCCAAATGTAACACAAATAGTAGAGAATTTGTGAGTGACTTTTGGAAGCCCCTTTCTGTGGTATCTTCAGCACCATAGACAGACAGCGCGCGCTGATGGGAGATAATCAACCCTGCTGTCTGCCAGGAGGCGGAGCCACATGGTGCTCAACTTATGAATATTCAACAGGCAAATAAACTGTATTTGTTTTTCTTATCATAGATGCTCTGCTAATTATGTGTCAATTTTAAGTCACACACAAGGTTAAACATAAAAAGGGTTTTGTTTCAGATTTTTGTTTCCTGTCAGGTATTGGGTACAAATACAATGCACCCAGATCAACGGTAGACTCATTTCATTTACAAATCATTTCATGATTTAAATACTGAGCATTATTGGCCCTAAAGCTTTATCTAAATGTCAAGATAACATTCAAGTCATTTTGATTTGGAGATTTGATTTTGAGACGCCAAAATTCTCCCGGACCACCAAATAGCAAATTGAAGCTTTAGAAATCCACAGATTCAATTTAAGATTTTGTCAAAGTATGATGTCTGTCACGACATAAACACATTAGAGGCTGATCACACATAAACACATTAATATCTGTGTCAACATGATATGCTCTCGATAGATACTCCTACTCACGATACCTCTACTCCTACTCATGGTACCTCTACTCCTACTCATGGTACCTCTACTCCTATTCATGGTACCTCTACTCCTACTCATGGTACCTCTACTCCTACTCATGGTACCTCTACTCCTACTCACAATACCTCTACTCCTACTCAATGGTACCTCTACTCCTACTCATGGTACCTCTACTCCTACTCACAATACCTCTACTCCTACTCAATGGTACCTCTACTCCTACTCAATGATACCTCTACTCCTATTCATGGTACCTCTACTCCTACTCATGGTACCTCTACTCCTATTCATGGTACCTCTACTCCTACTCATGGTACCTCTACTCCTACTCATGGTACCTCTACTCCTACTAATGATACCTCTACCCCTACTCATGGTACCTCTACTCCTACTCATGGTACCTCTACTCCTACTCATGGTACCTCTACTCCTACTCATGGTACCTCTACTCCTACTCAATGATACCTCTACTCCTACTCATGGTACCTCTACTCCTACTCATGATATCTCACCTCCTAGGTCCTAGACTCATATTGGCATATCAACATATAAAATAAAAGTATTTTAAATTGGGACAGTTCATGTTCCATTTGGGATGGCTAAAATTGCACTTTGGGACCATTCTGTGATGGCGATGAAAAACGTCAGTGTCGAGTCCTGCTCCTAATGCTGCGGCTTGGACCCTGCCACGTAGAGAGGCGTACCAATTGCTAACCTCAGAGATAGGAGAAGAGCTCTCCAGTCTATCTTTGTAATTGCCGTTTCTGTGATCCTTACCCTAACCCATAGCAAGTCCCACCCAGTTGACTACTTGTGGATGTCTCACCTAGCTACCTTAAGATGAATGCACTAACTGTAAGTCACTCTGGATAAGACTGTCTGTGAAATGACTAAAATGTAAAAAAACTTCAAAATAGTGAAAGCAATGGTGAATAGTGCTGCCCACGGTAAAAATAAAGTATGGGCCAATTGCGCCCTCTATCCAACTCTATGTGCAACCTCAGGTAGGTATCATAGTGTTCAGTCCTGAATAGACTGAAAATAACAGCAAACACACTTTGTAACACAGACAGTGTAAAAAACAACACAGACCAGAATATAGGTTTAAAAAGGGAGTGGGTTGATTCAACAGGTCCTCTGTCCAGAGTGTATAGGGGGTGGGTTCAACAGGTCTACTGTCCAGAGTGTATAGGGGGTGGGTTCAACAGGTCTACTGTCCAGAGTGTATAGGGGGTGGGTTCAACAGGTCTACTGTCCAGAGTGTATAGGGGGTGGGTTCAACAGGTCTACTGTCCAGAGTGTATAGGGGGTGGGTTCAACAGGTCCTCTGTCCAGAGTGTATAGGGGGTGGGTTCAACAGGTCTACTGTCCAGAGTGTATAGGGGGTGGGTTCAACAGGTCTACAGTCCAGAGTGTATAGGGGTGGGTTCAACAGGTCCTCTGTCCAGAGTGTATAGGGGTGGGATCAACAGGTCTACAGTCCAGAGTGTATAGGGTGGGTTCAACAGGTCTACTGTCCAGAGTGTATAGGGGTGGGTTCAACAGGTCTACTGTCCAGAGTGTATAGGGGTGGGTTCAACAGGTCTACTGTCCAGAGTGTGGGGTGGGTTCAACAGGTCTACTGTCCAGGGTGTATAGGGGTGGGTTCAACAGGTCTACTGTCCAGAGTGTATAGGGGGTGGAGTTCAACAGGTCTACTGTCCAGGGTGTATAGGGGTGGGTTCAACAGGTCTACTGTCCAGAGTGTATAGGGGGTGGGTTCAACAGGTCTACTGTCCAGAGTGTATAGTGGGTGGGTTCAACAGGTCTACTGTCCAGAGTGTATAGGGGGTGGGTTCAACAGGTCTACTGTCCAGAGTGTATAGGGGGTGGGTTCAACAGGTCTACTGTCCAGAGTGTGTGACTGTCTAATGTCAGTCACACTGCTAATACATGTACAGTGGCTTGGGAAAGTATTCACCCCCCTTGGCATTTTTCCTAATTTGTTGCCTTACAACCTGGAATTAAAATGGATTTTTATTTTATTTTTTATCATTTGATTTACACAACATGCCTACCACTTTGAAGATGCAAAATATTTTTTATTGTGAAACAAACAAGAAATAAGACCAAAACAAATCTGAAACCTTGAGCGTGCATAACTATTCGCCCTCCCAAAGTCAATACTTTGTAGAGCCACCTTTTGCAGCAATTACAGCTGCAAGTCTCTTGGGGTATGTCCCTATAAGCTTGGCACATCCAGCCACTGGGATTTTTGCCCATTCTTCAAGGCAAAACTGCTCCAGCTCCTTCAAGTTGGATGGGTTCCTGCTGGTGTACAGCAATATTTAAGTCATACCACAGATTCTCAATTGGATTGAGGTCTGGGCTTTGACTAGGCCATTCCAAGACATTTAAATGTTTCCCCTTAAACCACTCAAGTGTTTCTTTAGCAGTACGCTTAGGGTCACTGTCCTGCTGGAAGGTGAACCTCAGTCCCAGTCTCAAATCTCTGGAAGACTAAAACAGGTTTCCCTCAAGAATTTCCCTGTATTTAGCGCCATTCATCATTCCTTCAATTCTGACCAGTTTCCCAGTCCCTGCCGATGAAAAACATCCCCACAGCATGATGCTACCACCACCATGCTTCACTGTGGGGATGGTGTTCTCGGGGTGATGAGAGGTGTTGGGTTTGCGCTAGACATAGCGTTTTCCTTGATGGCCAAAAATCTATATTTTTGTCTCATCTGACCAGAGCACCTTCTTTCATATTTTTGGGGAGTCTCCCACATGCTTTTTGGCGAACACCAAACGTGTTTTTTCTGGCCATTCTTCCGTAAAGCCCAGCTCTGTGGAGTGTATGGCTTAAAGTGGTCCTATGGACAGGTAGTCTAATCTCCGCTGTGGAGCTTTGCAGCTCCTTCAGGGTTATCTTTGGTCTCTTTGTTGCCTCTCTGATTAATGCAGTCCTTGCCTGGTCCGTGAATTTGGGTGGGAGGCCCTCTCTCGGCAGGTTTGTTGTGGTGCCATATTCTTTCCATTTATTAATAACGGATTTAAATGGTGCTCTGTGGGATGTTGGATATTTTTTTATAACCCAACTTTGTCCCTGACCTGTTTGGAGAAGACGGCAGGCAGGCTAAGGGACAGGCAGTGGTCAGGCAGGCTCAGGGACAGGCAGTGGTCAGGCAGGCTCAGGGACAGGCAGTGGTCAGGCAGGCTCAGGGACAGGCAGTGGTCAGGCAGGCTCAGGGACAGGCAGTGGTCAGGCAGGCTCAGGGACAGGGTCAGGACAGGCAAAGGCTGAAAACCAGCAGGACGAGAAAACGAGAGACCAGGGAAAACCAGGAGCAGAGACAAAACGCTGTTAGGCTTGAACAAACAAGACGAACTGGCAACAGACAAACAAAGAACACAGGTATAAATACACAGGGGATAATAGGGAAGATGAGCGACACCTGGAGGGGGGTGGAGACAAGCACAAGGACAGGTGAAACAGATCAGGGCGTGACAATTATACCCTTCCATATTATACCCTTCTTCCATATTATACCCTTCTTCCATATTATACTCTTCTTCCATATTATACTCTTCTTCCATATTATACCCTTCTTCCATATTATACCCTTCTTCCATATTATACTCTTCTTCCATATTATACCCTTCTTCCATATTATACTCTTCTTCCATATTATACCCTTCTTCCATATTATACTCTTCTTCCATATTATACCCTTCTTCCATATTATACCCTTCTTCCATATTATACCCTTCTTCCATATTATACTCTTCTTCCATATTATACCCTTCTTCCATATTATACCCTTCCATATTATACTCTTCTTCCATATTATACCCTTCCATATTATACCCTTCTTCCATATTATACCCTTCTTCCATATTATACCCTTCTTCCATATTATACCCTTCTTCCATATTATACTCTTCTTCCATATTATACCCTTCTTCCATATTATACTCTTCTTCCATATTATACTCTTCTTCCATATTATACTCTTCTTCCATATTATACTCTTCTTCCATATTATACCCTTCTTCCATATTATACTCTTCTTCCATATTATACCCTTCTTCCATATTATACTCTTCTTCCATATTATACCCTTCTTCCATATTATACCCTTCTTCCATATTATACTCTTCCATATTATACCCTTCTTCCATATTATACTCTTCCATATTATACCCTTCTTCCATATTATACTCTTCTTCCATATTATACTCTTCTTCCATATTATACTCTTCTTCCATATTATACTCTTCTTCCATATTATACCCTTCTTCCATATTATACTCTTCTTCCATATTATACCTTCTTCCATATTATACTTCTTCCATATTATACTTCCATATTATACCTTCCATATTATACTCTTCCATATTATCTTCTTCCATATTATACTTTCTTCCATATTATACTCTTCCATATTATACTTTCTTCCATATTATACTCTTCTTCCATATTATATTTCTTCCATATTATACCCTTTCTTCCATATTATACTCTTCCATATTATACTCTTTCTTCCATATTATACTCTTTCTTCCATATTATACCCTTCTTCCATATTATACCCTTCTTCCATATTATACTCTTCTTCCATATTATACTCTTCTTCCATATTATACCCTTCTTCCATATTATACCCTTCTTCCATATTATACCCTTCTTCCATATTATACTCTTCTTCCATATTATACCCTTCTTCCATATTATACTCTTCTTCCATATTATACCCTTCTTCCATATTATACTCTTCTTCCATATTATACTCTTCTTCCATATTATACTCTTCTTCCATATTATACTCTTCTTCCATATTATACTCTTCTTCCATATTATACCCTTCTTCCATATTATACTCTTCTTCCATATTATACCCTTCTTCCATATTATACCCTTCCATATTATACTCGTCTTCCATATTATACCCTTCCATATTATACCCTTCTTCCATATTATACTCTTCTTCCATATTATACTCTTCTTCCATATTATACTCTTCTTCCATATTATACCCTTCTTCCATATTATACCCTTCTTCCATATTATACCCTTCTTCCATATTATACCCTTCTTCCATATTATACTCTTCTTCCATATTATACTCTTCTTCCATATTATACTCTTCTTCCATATTATACCCTTCTTCCATATTATACCCTTCTTCCATATTATACCCTTCTTCCATATTATACCCTTCCATATTATACTCGTCTTCCATATTATACCCTTCCATATTATACCCTTCTTCCATATTATACTCTTCTTCCATATTATACTCTTCTTCCATATTATACTCTTCTTCCATATTATACCCTTCTTCCATATTATACCCTTCTTCCATATTATACTCTTCTTCCATATTATACCCTTCTTCCATATTATACCCTTCTTCCATATTATACCCTTCTTCCATATTATACTCTTCTTCCATATTATACCCTTCTTCCATATTATACCCTTCCATATTATACCCTTCTTCCATATTATACCCTTCTTCCATATTATACCCTTCTTCCATATTATACCCTTCTTCCATATTATACTCTTCTTCCATATTATACCCTTCTTCCATATTATACCCTTCTTCCATATTATACCCTTCTTCCATATTATACTCTTCTTCCATATTATACCCTTCTTCCATATTATACTCTTCTTCCATATTATACTCTTCTTCCATATTATACTCTTCTTCCATATTATACCCTTCCATATTATACCCTTCTTCCATATTATACCCTTCTTCCATATTATACTCTTCTTCCATATTATACCCTTCTTCCATATTATACTCTTCTTCCATATTATACTCTTCTTCCATATTATACTCTTCTTCCATATTATACCCTTCTTCTTCCATATTATACTCTTCTTCCATATTATACTCTTCTTCTTCCATATTATACTCTTCTTCCATATTATACTCTTCTTCCATATTATACTCTTCTTCCATATTATACTCTTCTTCCATATTATACTCTTCTTCCATATTATACTCTTCTTCCATATTATACCCTTCTTCCATATTATACCCTTCTTCCATATTATACCCTTCTTCCATATTATACCCTTCTTCCATATTATACCCTTCCATATTATACCCTTCTTCCATATTATACCCTTCTTCCATATTATACCCTTCTTCCATATTATACCCTTCTTCCATATTATACTCTTCTTCCATATTATACCCTTCTATATTATACTCTTCTTCCATATTATACTCTTCTTCCATATTATACTCTTCTTCCATATTATACTCTTCTTCCATATTATACTCTTCTTCCATATTATACTCTTCTTCCATATTATACTCTTCTTCCATATTATACCCTTCCATATTATACCCTTCCATATTATACCCTTCCATATTATACCCTTCCATATTATACCCTTCCATATTATACCCTTCCATATTATACCCTTCCATATTATACTTCCATATTATACCCTTCCATATTATACCCTTCCATATTATACCCTTCCATATTATACCCTTCTTCCATATTATACCCTTCTTCCATATTATACCCTTCTTCCATATTATACCCTTCTTCCATATTATACTCTTCTTCCATATTATACCCTTCCATATTATACCCTTCCATATTATACCCTTCTTCCATATTATACCCTTCTTCCATATTATACCCTTCTTCCATATTATACCCTTCTTCCATATTATACTCTTCTTCCATATTATACCCTTCTATATTATACTCTTCTTCCATATTATACTCTTCTTCCATATTATACTCTTCTTCCATATTATACTCTTCTTCCATATTATACTCTTCTTCCATATTATACTCTTCTTCCATATTATACTCTTCTTCCATATTATACCCTTCCATATTATACCCTTCCATATTATACCCTTCCATATTATACCCTTCCATATTATACCCTTCCATATTATACCCTTCCATATTATACCCTTCCATATTATACCCTTCCATATTATACCCTTCCATATTATACCCTTCCATATTATACCCTTCCATATTATACCCTTCTTCCATATTATACCCTTCTTCCATATTATACCCTTCTTCCATATTATACCCTTCTTCCATATTATACTCTTCTTCCATATTATACCCTTCTTCCATATTATACCCTTCTTCCATATTATACCCTTCTTCCATATTATACCCTTCTTCCATATTATACCCTTCTTCCATATTATACCTGTTACGAATCCCTTTTACCCCGTGGTCTAGGGGGAATGGAATAGAGACCCTCAACATATCTTGTGCAAATTACTATGGTGAAAAGGGAACAGTGAGAACAAAAACACAGACAACTTAAATCTGTCAAACACAAAAGGTTTATTTTAAACACACGGTAAAGAGGTGTGGGGAAAAGGGGCTGAGCCGGACCCAAGGAAAGAAATAATATATATTCAAAAACCCCTAAGCTAATCTACCTGCGTCACTAACAGCTAGCTAACTAACTAAGTAAATACAATGGGTGGTCCGCCCAGTTCTAACTAATGTATTTAACACAGGGTTTCCTACGGGTAATGTATGCCCAAGGGCGACTTGTCTGGTTATCCCCTTTTCCACCAACAAACACACAGCAATATAACACCACAGTACACACTCACAGTTAATGTGAGATGTTGGCACCTACACAAAAGCGATAGCGCACACAACCAAACCAACATCAACTAGGCCTCACCCAGATACTACACCAAGCTAAAGCTCTGTAGCTACAAAATAAGCCAACTACTAAACAACAATAGAGAGCAATGCATACACAAAAGTCAGTTACAAAGCAAGAGTGCTACATACCAAGAACAAGCTAGAGAGAGAGATAACTGACTGGGGTTTTAAACCAAGGGAAAGGGGATGTGATTGGGTAAGGGAAAAGGAGCAGGTGTGTCTTCTGATTGGGACTGATTGGGGGATTGATGACGGCTGATGAGTGACACCTGTGAGTAGGGCAGAAGGAGAGAAAACACACACAGGATACCTGTATCCGTAACACTCCCACCCTTAAAAGAGCAAACCTATAAAGGATTGCGACCAAAGTATTTACAATGAACACTACTAAGTTCAACAAGAAAAGACCATTCATTTTTTTTTTTTTTTTAAACACGAGACAAAGCATCTGCCAATACATTTTCAGAACCCTTTTTGTGGTGGATCTCCAAATTATAATTCTGCACAATAAGTGCCCAACGCATAAGGCGCTGGTTCTGGTTGTACATACGGTGGAGAAACACTAACGGGTTATGATCAGTATACACAATCACTGGTAGGGCACTGGAACCAATATATACCTCAAAGTATTGTAGAGCTAACAACAAAGCTAGAGCTTCTTGTTCAATGGTTGCATAATTAGCCTGACATTTGTTAAACTTCCGAGAAAAATAACAAACAGGATGATCCACTCCACTCTTGTCCTGCTGCAGTAGAACAGCACCAGCACCTCTGGCACTAGCATCTACCTCAAGTTTAAACGGTCGCTCAAAATCCGGAGCAGCAAGTACAGGGGTAGTACATAAGAGTGCTTTAGCGGTATCAAAAGCTACCTGACAATCAGGAGACCACACAAACGATCTAGCCGGACTGAGCAAATCGGTCAATGGAGCCGCTACCGCAGAGAAATTTTTACAGAAACTACGGTAGTAGCCAACCATCCCTAAAAAGCGGCGTAGCTCTCCGTCTGGTGGTAGGTGCGGGAATGCAGTTATAGCCAAGACCTGGGCATCAACAGGGCGCACCTGTCCATGTCCGACCTTTTTGCCAAGATAGGTAACAGTGGCCTTCCCAAACTCGCACTTTGCCAAGTTCAGGGTTAGAGAAGCAGCTGCCAAACGTTCACATACTTCCCTTAGAGTGTTAACATGATCTGACCATTCAGACGAATAAATTACTAGATCATCAAGGTAGGCACTACAATTGGGAACATCAGCTAACACTGAGTTAACCAGGCGCTGGAAAGTGGCTGGTGCATTCCCGCATCCCAAAAGCCATAACTGAGTACTGTAGAAAGTTGTCTGGGGTCACAAATGCAGAAATCTCAGAAGCACGTGAGGTTAACGGAACCTGCCAGTAACCTTTTAAAAGATCTAACTTAGTTACATAAGTAGCAGCACCAACAGTGTCGATACAATCGTCCAGTCTGGGTAACGGAAACGAATCTGGCATTGTGACAGAATTTACCTTTCGATAATCCGTACATAACCTGGACGTACCATCAGGTTTAGGAACCAGAATACAAGGAGAACTCCAAGGGCTTGAACTTGGCGTAGCCAGGTCATTCTCCAACAAATATTTCACCTCATCCTTCATTATCTTCCTCTTAGAAGCGTTGACACGATATGGGTGTTGCTTGATAGGGGCAGCATTTCCAACATTAATGTCATGTTCCAACACGTTTGTGCAGTAGGAACGTCATTAAAGAGACATGGAAAACCGTGTAGTAGCCTCACAATATCATCTGCCTGTCCATCCGTTAAATGAACCAGACTTGACTGGAGAGACAGTAGCATTTCTGAGTTGGGCAATCTAACGCACTGTTGCTGAGTATTGCGCAACTCTAATCCATCTCCATCAACATCCTTAACAGGACAGTCTACTATCATAGCAGTAGAAGCAGATGAGACAGCAGTGCCTGCCGCTGTTTCTGAACTATCTACCTGGGTGATGGGTCGGGTTTGGTATGCTTTCAACATGTTAATGTGGCACACACGAGATTGGCGTTTCCTATCAGGAGTTTGAAGTACATAATCAGTTTCACTTAATTTCTTTTCAATTACATAAGGACCTGAGAAACGAGCTGACAGTGAAGATCCTGGAACAGGCAATAACACAAGAACTTGGTCACCTGGCTGTAGTGGACGAGAAACAGCCTGTTTATCATAGTGTCTTTTCATACTCCTCTGTGAGGAAGACAGAGCTTCCTTTGCGAGAGCACATGCTTGGTGTAGGTGCTCACGAAAGCGACTAACGTAGTCCAACACATTCTCATCTCCAGTACACAACTCTTGGGACAAAAACTGTTCTTTAAGGACTTTCATTGGTCCTCTCACTGTGTGACCAAACACTAGTTCAGCTGGGCTGAACCCTAGGGACTCCTGTACAGTTTCACGAGCAGCAAACAAAACTAGAGGAACTCCCTCATCCCAATCTTTCTCAGATTCCAAACAATATTTACGGAGCATAGACTTCAGTGTCTGATGCCAACGTTCCAGAGCACCCTGCGACTCTGGGTGATAGGCGCTTGACACACGGTGCTTAACTGACAAGGATTTTAACACCTGCTTGAAGAGCTTTGATAGAAAATTGGTACCTTGATCAGTTTGTACCACCTTAGGTAACCCAAATGTCGAGAAGAATTTAATTAAGGCTTTACTCACCACCGAGCAGTAATCCTTGCAGAGGAATGGCTTCGGGTATCTCGTTGCCATACACATAATCGTTAATAGAAACTGGTTACCTGATTTTGTCTTAGGTAACGGTCCAACACAATCAACCACCACATGTTCAAATGGTTCACCTATAACAGGTATTGGACAAAGAGGAGCAGGAGGAATAACCTGATTTGGTTTTCCTGTTATCTGACATGTGTGGCATGTTCGACAGAACCGAGCCACATCTTGTTTTAAACCTGGCCAAAAGAAATGTCGAAGGACCCGATCATAAGTCTTGGTGATTCCTAAATGACCGGACCACTGGTGATCATGAGCAAGGGATAGCACATTTTGTCGAAGGCTGTAGGAACCACTATTTGGTAAACAGCATTCCAATCTCCGTCCGCGTCAACATGGGATGTCCATTTACGCATGAGGAGATTACCATCAATGAAGTAAGCCACGTTCTTCTTCTTTACCTCTTCCAATGAGACAACACTAGAAAAACATTTAGCAAGCCTCTTGTCAACCTTCTGGTTAGCAATCAGCTGCTCACGAGTGACTGGTAACTGTATTGCCTCAGCAATAAGTTCACTATCCTTCAATTCTTCCCTGGGCTGTTTGTCAGAGGGCAACAGCTTCCCAGAGGTAGCACACAACCCATCCTCTTGATCAAACTCTTTGAACAAAACAGTGTTCGACAAATCTATCACGTCACCCATTTGTTGTGCCTGAGCACGAGTGACAGCACATGCGGGGAACACATGTGGATAATTCTGTGCCAGCTCATTGGAGAGAGAGTGGTCACTTTTATCCATTACTTCCAATACGGGTACTACCTTTCCTCCGGCAATATCGTTACCCATTATAAAGGTCACACCTTTTACTGGCAACATAGGACGTACCCCCACTCTGAATATTCCACTGATTAACTCAGAGTGTACATTCACAAAGTGCAATGGCACTGGGACAAAACCCATTTCAATACCCTGAACTAACACACTGGAACCACAGTATGTATCGTCAGATAAGGGCAACACATCAGACAATATAAACGACTGCGCCGCACCAGTATCTCTAAGGATTTTAACCGGACGCTGAGACGCTTCGTCATTCGTTAGGGACACAAACCCCTCGAAAATGAACGGTTCATAACTGCGGTCGTGGACTGGAACTTTCAAACTACATTTACCCTGAGGCACCGGTCTCGTTTCAGACCTCACAACCGTACGAATTAGCCCAACACCTGTTGGCGGCTTGGCACGGAGAGGCATCCCTTGTTTGCGTTTTAGCAGGAAGCAATCATTAATCATGTGTCCCACCTTATGACAATAGAAACAGGGACGCTCATTTTTCTGGCGTGCATGATGTACTGCTTGCCGAGTAGGGCTAAAAGTAGGCAATTCAGTGGCTCTACTCTCAGTATGAGCCGAAAACACGCTCTTGTGCGTCAACACAAACTCGTCTGCCAACACAGACGCTTCTGACAAAGAGGATACTTTCTGTTCATTTAGGTAAACTACAATGCGTTCGGGTAAGCAATTTTTAAACTCTTCCAACAAGATTAACTCCCGGAGAGAGTTGAAATCAGTTACCTTGCTAGCAGCATGCCATTTATCAAACAGATTTCCCTTATCTCTAGCAAATTCCACATAAGTTTTACCAGCAGACTTTCTATGAGACCTAAATCTCTGTCGGTATGCCTCAGGCACAAGCTCATAGGCGCGAAGAACCGTAGCTTTGACCACCTCATAATTCAGACTGTCTTCAAGAGGTAGCGCTGACAAAACCTCTTGGGCTTTACCAGTTAGTTTACACTGAAGTAATAGGCACCATACCTCCGCAGGCCATTTCAATGCTACTGCTATGCGTTCAAAAACACAAAAATATGAGTCAACCTCTGACTCTCGGAACAAAGGGACTAAGGCAATCTGCCTACTTATGTCAAAAGTGCTGGACGCCACAGCTGGTGAGGACGGCTCACTAACAGGCACAGCATGAACAGAGGCTAGCCTCGCTGTCTCTGCCTCCAGTTCCATCTGGCGCATTTTGAACTCCATCTGCCGCTGTTCTCTTTCTGCCTCAATTTTACACATTTCCAACTGGAGAGTTTCTCGCCTAATTTGGGCCCTCTCTTCCGCCTCCAGTTGGAGTTGTATCGAACGGACATCCCCCAGCGCCTCACCGTGGGGTGACAGTGGGGAGAGTGGATCAAAACGGGGCAAAGTGGCTGGAACTTTAGCCTCGCCCTCGGTCTCAGACACCGTCGGGCTTATAGGAGAAGCAACATCCCCTACAGGGGTAGTAGGCTCAGGCAGCGGTAACACAAGCACCTGCTCTTCCAACAAAACATCTAGCACCAGCTGTTTAACCTCAGCTTTTACTAAACTCTGCGACACAGATACAGAATAATGGTCAGCCAAGGTCAGTAAATCAACTCGACGACATTTGTCAAAAACTTCCCACGTAGGGTTATCCAAAAATGATTTTAAATCAAAAGTAGCCATCTTGAACTACCTCCCAAACAAGAGCCAAGAAATAGCAAACACTAATGCTACATCAGCTATGAAGCTCAACACTGAACTAGACCACCACAATAATTTTGCACAAGTGGCATGGGTGTCAGTAAAGACATATCCCGGATGAGCCCCCACTTATGTTACTGAATCCCTTTTACCCGTGGTCTAGGGGAATGGAATAGAGACCCGCAACATATCTTGTGCAAATTACTATGGTGAAAAGGGAACAGTGAGAACAAAAACACAGACAACTTAAATCTACCGTCAAACACAAAAGGTTTATTTTAAACACACGGTAAAGAGGTGTGGGGAAAAAGGGGCTGAGCCGGACCCAAGGAAAGAAATAATATATATTCAAAAACCCCTAAGCTAATCTACCTGCGTCACTAACAGCTAGCTAACTAACTAAGTAAATACAATGGGTGGTCCGCCCAGTTCTAACTAATGTATTTAACACAGGGTTTCCTACGGGTAATGTATGCCCAAGGGCGACTTGTCTGGTTATCCCCTTTTCCACCAACAAACACACAGCAATATAACACCACAGTACACACTCACAGTTAATGTGAGATGTTGGCACCTACACAAAAGCGATAGCGCACACAACCAAACCAACATCAACTAGGCCTCACCCAGATACTACACCAAGCTAAAGCTCTGTAGCTACAAAATAAGCCAACTACTAAACAACAATAGAGAGCAATGCATACACAAAAGTCAGTTACAAAGCAAGAGTGCTACATACCAAGAACAAGCTAGAGAGAGAGATAACTGACTGGGGTTTTAAACCAAGGGAAAGGGGATGTGATTGGGTAAGGGAAAAGGAGCAGGTGTGTCTTCTGATTGGGACTGATTGGGGGATTGATGACGGCTGATGAGTGACACCTGTGAGTAGGGCAGAAGGAGAGAAAACACACACACAGGATACCTGTATCCGTAACAATACCCTTCTTCCATATTATACTCTTCTTCCATATTATACCCTTCTTCCATATTATACCCTTCTTCCATATTATACTCTTCTTCCATATTATAATCTTCTTCCATATTATACCCTTCTTCCATATTATACCCTTCTTCCATATTATACCCTTCTTCCATATTATACCCTTCTTCCATATTATACTCTTCTTCCATATTATACTCTTCTTCCATATTATACCCTTCTTCCATATTATACTCTTCTTCCATATTATACTCTTCTTCCATATTATACCCTTCTTCCATATTATACTCTTCCATATTATACCCTTCTTCCATATTATACCCTTCTTCCATATTATACCCTTCTTCCATATTATACTCTTCTTCCATATTATACCCTTCTTCCATATTATACCCTTCTTCCATATTATACCCTTCTTCCATATTATACTCTTCTTCCATATTATACCCTTCTTCCATATTATACCCTTCTTCCATATTATACTCTTCTTCCATATTATACTCTTCTTCCATATTATACTCCTTCTTCCATATTATACCTTCTTCTTCTTCCATATTATACTCTTCTTCCATATTATACTCTTCTTCCATATTATACCTTCTTCCATATTATACCCTTCTTCCATATTATACTCTTCTTCCATATTATACCCTTCTTCCATATTATACCCTTCTTCCATATTATACTCTTCTTCCATATTATACCCTTCTTCCATATTATACTCTTCTTCCATATTATACTCTTCTTCCATATTATACCCTTCTTCCATATTATACTCTTCTTCCATATTATACCCTTCTTCCATATTATACTCTTCTTCCATATTATACTCTTCTTCCATATTATACTCTTCTTCCATATTATACTTCTTCCATATTATACCTTCTTCCATATTATACCCTTTCTTCCATATTATACCCTTCTTCCATATTATACCCTTCTTCCATATTATACTCTTCTTCCATATTATACTCTTCTTCCATATTATACTCTTCTTCCATATTATACTCTTCCATATTATACCCTTTTCTTCCATATTATACTCTTCTTCCATATTATACTTCTTCCATATTATACCCTTCTTCCATATTATACTCTTCTTCCATATTATACCCTTCTTCCATATTATACCTTCTTCCATATTATACTCTTCTTCCATATTATACCTTCTTCCATATTATACCCTTCTTTCCATATTATACCCTTCTTCCATATTATACTCTTCTTCCATATTATACCCTTCTTCCATATTATACCCTTCTTCCATATTATACTCTTCTTCCATATTATACTCTTCTTCCATATTATACCCTTCCATATTATATTCTTCCATATTATATTCTTTTTCTTCCATATTATACTCTTCTTCCATATTATACCTTCTTCCATATTATACTTTCTTCCATATTATACCCTTCTTCCATATTATACTTCTTCCATATTATACTCTTCTTCCATATTATACTCTTCTTCCATATTATACTCCTTCTTCCATATTATACTCTTCTTCCATATTATACTTTCTTCCATATTATACTTCTTCCATATTATACTCTTCTTCCATATTATACTCTTCCATATTATACCCTTCTTCCATATTATACTTCTTCCATATTATACCCTTCTTCCATATTATACCTTCTTCCATATTATACTCTTCTTCCATATTATACTCTTCCATATTATACCCTTCTTCCATATTATACCTTCTTCTTCCATATTATACCCTTCTTCCATATTATACCCTTCTTCCATATTATACTCTTCCATATTATACCTTCTTCCATATTATACCCTTCTTCCATATTATACCTTCTTCCATATTATACTCTTCTTCCATATTATACTCTTCTTCCATATTATACCCTTCTTCCATATTATACCCTTCTTCCATATTATACCCTTCTTCCATATTATACTCTTCTTCCATATTATACCTTCTTCCATATTATACCCTTCTTCCATATTATACTCTTCTTCCATATTATACTTTCTTCCATATTATACCCTTCTTCCATATTATACTCTTCTTCCATATTATACCCTTCTTCCATATTATACTCTTCTTCCATATTATACCCTTCTTCCATATTATACTCTTCTTCCATATTATACCCTTCTTCCATATTATATACTTCTTCCATATTATACTCTTCTTCCATATTATACCCTTCTTCCATATTATACTCTTCTTCCATATTATACTCTTCTTCCATATTATACTCTTTCTTCCATATTATACTCTTCTTCCATATTATACTCTTCTTCCATATTATACCCTTCTTCCATATTATACCCTTCTTCCATATTATACCCTTCTTCCATATTATACCCTTCTTCCATATTATACCCTTCTTCCATATTATACTCTTCTTCCATATTATACTCTTCTTCCATATTATACTCCTTCTTCCATATTATACTCTTCTTCCATATTATACCCTTCTTCCATATTATACCCTTCTTCCATATTATACCCTTCTTCCATATTATACTCTTCTTCCATATTATACTCTTCTTCCATATTATACTCTTCCATATTATACCCTTCTTCCATATTATACCATTCTTCCATATTATACCCTTCTTCCATATTATACTCTTCTTCCATATTATACTCTTCCATATTATACCCTTCTTCCATATTATACCCTTCTTCCATATTATACTCTTCCATATTATACCCTTCTTCCATATTATACCCTTCTTCCATATTATACCCTTCTTCCATATTATACTCTTCTTCCATATTATACTCTTCCATATTATACCCTTCTTCCATATTATACCCTTCTTCCATATTATACCCTTCTTCCATATTATACTCTTCTTCCATATTATACCCTTCTTCCATATTATACTCTTCTTCCATATTATACTCTTCTTCCATATTATACTCTTCTTCCATATTATACCCTTCTTCCATATTATACTCTTCTTCCATATTATACTCTTCCATATTATACCCTTCTTCCATATTATACCCTTCTTCCATATTATACTCTTCTTCCATATTATACCCTTCTTCCATATTATACTCTTCTTCCATATTATACCCTTCTTCCATATTATACCCTTCTTCCATATTATACTCTTCTTCCATATTATACCCTTCTTCCATATTATACCCTTCTTCCATATTATACTCTTCTTCCATATTATACCCTTCTTCCATTTTATACCCTCTTCCGTTTTATACTCTTCCATATTATACTCTTCTTCCATATTATACTCTTCTTCCATATTATACTCTTCTTCCATATTATACTTTCTTCCATATTATACCCTTCTTCCATATTATACCCTTCCATATTATACTCTTCTTCCATATTATACCCTTCTTCCATATTATACGTTTCTTCCATATTATACTCTTCTTCCATATTATACTCTTCTTCCATATTATACCCTTCTTCCATATTATACCCTTCCATATTATACCCTTCTTCCATATTATACCCTTCTTCCATATTATACTCTTCTTCCATATTATACTCTTCTTCCATATTATACTCTTCCATATTATACTCTTCTTTCCATATTATACCCTTCTTCCATATTATACCCTTCTTCCATATTATACTCTTCTTCCATATTATACTCTTCTTCCATATTATACCCTTCTTCCATATTATACTCTTCCATATTATACCCTTCTTCCATATTATACCCTTCTTCCATATTATACCCTTCTTCCATATTATACTCTTCTTCCATATTATACTCTTCTTCCATATTATACCCTTCTTCCATATTATACCCTTCTTCCATATTATACCCTTCTTCCATATTATACCCTTCTTCCATATTATACTCTTCTTCCATATTATACTCTTCTTCCATATTATACTCTTCTTCCATATTATACCCTTCTTCCATATTATACCCTTCTTCCATATTATACCCTTCTTCCATATTATACCCTTCTTCCATATTATACCCTTCTTCCATATTATACCCTTCTTCCATATTATACTCTTCTTCCATATTATACTCTTCCATATTATACCCTTCTTCCATATTATACTCTTCTTCCATATTATACTCTTCTTCCATATTATACCCTTCTTCCATATTATACCCTTCTTCCATATTATACCCTTCTTCCATATTATACCCTTCTTCCATATTATACCTTCTTCCATATTATACTCTTCTTCCATATTATACTTCTTCCATATTATACCCTTCTTCCATATTATACTCTTCTTCCATATTATACTCTTCTTCCATATTATACTCTTCTTCCATATTATACCCTTCTTCCATATTATACCCTTCTTCCATATTATACGTTTCTTCCATATTATACTCTTCTTCCATATTATACTCTTCTTCCATATTATACCCTTCTTCCATATTATACCCTTCTTCCATATTATACCCTTCTTCCATATTATACCCTTCTTCCATATTATACTCTTCTTCCATATTATACTCTTCTTCCATATTATACTCTTCCATATTATACCCTTCTTCCATATTATACCCTTCTTCCATATTATACTCCTTCTTCCATATTATACTCTTCTTCCATATTATACCCTTCTTCCATATTATACTCTTCTTCCATATTATACCCTCTTCCATATTATACTCTTCTTCCATATTATACCTTCTTCCATATTATACTCTTCTTCCATATTATACCCTTCTTCCATATTATACTCTTCCATATTATACTCTTCTTCCATATTATACTTCTTCCATATTATACTTCCATATTATACCCTTCTTCCATATTATACTCTTTCTTCCATATTATACCCTTCTTCCATATTATAATCTTCTTCCATATTATACCTTCTTCCATATTATACTCTTCTTCTTCTTCCATATTATATCTTCTTCCATATTATACCCTTCTTCCATATTATACTCTTCTTCCATATTATACCCTTCTTCCATATTATACTCTTCTTCCATATTATACCCTTCTTCCATATTATACTCTTCCATATTATACCCTTCTTCCATATTATACTCTTCTTCCATATTATACCCTTCTTCCATATTATACTCTTCTTCCATATTATACTCTTCTTCCATATTATACCCTTTCTTCCATATTATACCCTTCTTCCATATTATACTCTTCTTCCATATTATACCCTTCTTCCATATTATACTCTTCTTCCATATTATACTCTTCTTCCATATTATACCCTTCTTCCATATTATACCCTTCTTCCATATTATACCCTTCTTCCATATTATACCCTTCTTCCATATTATACTCTTCTTCCATATTATACTCTTCTTCCATATTATACCCTTCTTCCATATTATACCCTTCTTCCATATTATACCCTTCTTCCATATTATACTCTTCCATATTATACCCTTCTTCCATATTATACTCTTCTTCCATATTATACCCTTCTTCCATATTATAGCCTTCTTCCATATTATACCCTTCTTCCATATTATACCCTTCTTCCATATTATACCTTCTTCCATATTATACACTTCTTCCATATTATACCCTTCTTCCATATTATACTCTTCTTCCATATTATACCCTTCTTCCATATTATACCCTTCTTCCATATTATACTCTTCTTCCATATTATACCCTTCTTCCATATTATACCCTTCTTCCATATTATACTCTTCTTCCATATTATACCCTTCTTCCATATTATACTCTTCTTCCATATTATACTCTTCTTCCATATTATACCCTTCTTCCATATTATACGTTTCTTCCATATTATACTCTTCTTCCATATTATACTCTTCTTCCATATTATACCCTTCTTCCATATTATACCCTTCTTCCATATTATACCCTTCTTCCATATTATACCCTTCTTCCATATTATACTCTTCTTCCATATTATACTCTTCTTCCATATTATACTCTTCTTCCATATTATACTCTTCTTCCATATTATACTTCTTCCATATTATACTCTTCTTCCATATTATACTCTTCCATATTATACCCTTCTTCCATATTATACCCTTCTTCCATATTATACCCTTCTTCCATATTATACTCTTCTTCCATATTATACTCTTCTTCCATATTATACTCTTCTTCCATATTATACTCTTCTTCCATATTATACCCTTCTTCCATATTATACTCTTCTTCCATATTATACTCTTCTTCCATATTATACCCTTCTTCCATATTATACCCTTCTTCCATATTATACTCTTCTTCCATATTATACCCTTCTTCCATATTATACTCTTCTTCCATATTATACTCTTCCATATTATACTCTTCTTCCATATTATACCCTTCTTCCATATTATACCCTTCTTCCATATTATACCCTTCTTCCATATTATACCCTTCTTCCATATTATACTCTTCTTCCATATTATACTCTTCCATATTATACCCTTCTTCCATATTATACTCTTCTTCCATATTATACCCTTCTTCCATATTATACCCTTCTTCCATATTATACTCTTCCATATTATACCCTTCTTCCATATTATACTCTTCTTCCATATTATACCCTTCTTCCATATTATACCCTTCTTCCATATTATACTCTTCTTCCATATTATACTCTTCTTCCATATTATACTCTTCTTCCATATTATACCCTTCTTCCATATTATACCCTTCTTCCATATTATACCCTTCTTCCATATTATACCCTTCTTCCATATTATACTCTTCTTCCATATTATACTCTTCTTCCATATTATACTCTTCTTCCATATTATACTCTTCCATATTATACCCTTCTTCCATATTATACTCTTCTTCCATATTATACTCTTCTTCCATATTATACTCTTCCATATTATACTCTTCTTCCATATTATACTCTTCTTCCATATTATACTCTTCTTCCATATTATACCCTTCTTCCATATTATACTCTTCTTCCATATTATACTCTTCTTCCATATTATACCCTTCTTCCATATTATACCCTTCTTCCATATTATACCCTTCTTCCATATTATACTCTTCTTCCATATTATACCCTTCTTCCATATTATACTCTTCTTCCATATTATACTCTTCTTCCATATTATACTCTTCTTCCATATTATACCCTTCTTCCATATTATACTCTTCCATATTATACTCCTTCTTCCATATTATACACTTCTTCCATATTATACCCTTCTTCCATATTATACTCTTCTTCCATATTATACCCTTCTTCCATATTATACCCTTCTTCCATATTATACTCTTCTTCCATATTATACTCTTCTTCCATATTATACCCTTCTTCCATATTATACCCTTCTTCCATATTATACCCTTCTTCCATATTATACCCTTCTTCCATATTATACTCTTCTTCCATATTATACCCTTCTTCCATATTATACTCTTCTTCCATATTATACCCTTCTTCCATATTATACGCCTTTCTTCCATATTATACTCTTCTTCCATATTATACCCTTCTTCCATATTATACCTTCTTCCATATTATACTCTTCTTCCATATTATACTCTTCTTCCATATTATACTCTTCTTCCATATTATACTCTTCTTCTTCCATATTATACTCTTCTTCCATATTATACCTTTCTTCCATATTATACCCTTCTTCCATATTATACCCTTCTTCCATATTATACCCTTCTTCCATATTATACTCTTCTTCCATATTATAAATTCTTCCATATTATACTCTTCTTCCATATTATACCCTTCTTCCATATTATACTCTTCTTCCATATTATACCCTTCTTCCATATTATACTCTTCTTCCATATTATACTCTTCTTCCATATTATACCTTCTTCCATATTATACCCTTCTTCCATATTATACTCTTCTTCCATATTATACCCTTCTTCCATATTATACCCTTCTTCCATATTATACTTTCTTCCATATTATACTCTTTCTTCCATATTATACTCTTCTTCCATATTATACTCTTCCATATTATACTTCTTCCATATTATACCCTTCTTCCATATTATACCTTCTTCCATATTATACTCTTCTTCCATATTATACTTCTTCCATATTATACTCTTCTTCCATATTATACCTTCTTCCATATTATACCCTTCTTCCATATTATACTCTTCTTCCATATTATACTCTTCTTCCATATTATACCCTTCTTCCATATTATACTTTCTTCCATATTATACCCTTCTTCCATATTATACTCTTCTTCCATATTATACTCTTCTTCCATATTATACCCTTCTTCCATATTATACTCTTCTTCCATATTATACCCTTCTTCCATATTATACTCTTCTTCCATATTATACTTCTTCCATATTATACCCTTCTTCCATATTATACTCTTTCTTCCATATTATACTCTTCTTCCATATTATACTCTTCTTCCATATTATACCCTTCTTCCATATTATACCCTTCTTCCATATTATACCCTTCTTCCATATTATACCCTTCTTCCATATTATACTCTTCTTCCATATTATACTCTTCTTCCATATTATACTCTTCTTCCATATTATACCCTTTCTTCCATATTATACCCTTCTTCCATATTATACCCTTCTTCCATATTATACTCTTCTTCCATATTATACCCTTCTTCCATATTATACTCTTCCATATTATACACTTCTTCCATATTATACCCTTCTTCCATATTATACTCTTCTTCCATATTATACCCTTCTTCCATATTATACTCTTCTTCCATATTATACTCTTCTTCCATATTATACTCTTCTTCCATATTATACCCTTCTTCCATATTATACCCTTCTTCCATATTATACTCTTCTTCCATATTATACTCTTCTTCCATATTATACTCTTCTTCCATATTATACTCTTCTTCCATATTATACTCTTCTTCCATATTATACTCTTTCTTCCATATTATACCCTTCTTCCATATTATACCCTTCTTCCATATTATACCCTTCTTCCATATTATACTCTTCTTCCATATTATACTTCTTCCATATTATACCCTTCTTCCATATTATACTCTTCTTCCATATTATACTCTTTCTTTCCATATTATACCCTTCTTCCATATTATACCCTTCTTTCCATATTATACTCTTCTTCCATATTATACCCTTCTTCCATATTATACTCTTCTTCCATATTATACTCTTCTTCCATATTATACCCTTCTTCCATATTATACCCTTCTTCCATATTATACCCTTCTTCCATATTATACCCTTCTTCCATATTATACCCTTCTTCCATATTATACTCTTCCATATTATACCCTTCTTCCATATTATACCCTTCTTCCATATTATACCCTTCTTCCATATTATACTCTTCTTCCATATATTATACCTTCTTCCATATTATACTCTTCTTCCATATTATACCCTTCTTCCATATTATACTCTTTTCTTCCATATTATACTCTTCTTCCATATTATACCCTTCTTCCATATTATACCCTTCTTCCATATTATACTCTTCTTCCATATTATACTCTTCTTCCATATTATACCCTTCTTCCATATTATACTCTTCTTCCATATTATACTCTTCCATATTATACTCTTCTTCCATATTATACCCTTCTTCCATATTATACTCTTCTTCCATATTATACTCTTCTTCCATATTATACTCTTCTTCCATATTATACCCTTCTTCCATATTATACTCTTCTTCCATATTATACTCTTCTTCCATATTATACCCTTCTTCCATATTATACCCTTCTTCCATATTATACTCTTCCATATTATACCCTTCTTCCATATTATACTCTTCTTCCATATTATACTCTTCCATATTATACCCTTCTTCCATATTATACCCTTCTTCCATATTATACCCTTCTTCCATATTATACTCTTCTTCCATATTATACTCTTCTTCCATATTATACTCTTCTTCCATATTATACCCTTCTTCCATATTATACCCTTCTTCCATATTATACTCTTCTTCCATATTATACTCTTCCATATTATACCCTTCTTCCATATTATACTCTTCTTCCATATTATACTCTTCCATATTATACCCTTCTTCCATATTATACTCTTCTTCCATATTATACTCTTCCATATTATACTCTTCTTCCATATTATACCCTTCTTCCATATTATGCTCTTCTTCCATATTATGCCTTTCTTCCATATTATATTCTTCCATATTATACCCTTCTTCCATATTATACTCTTCTTCCATATTATACCTATTCTTCTTCTTCCATATTATACTTCTTCCATATTATACCCTTCTTCCATATTATACCCTTCTTCCATATTATACTCTTCTTCCATATTATACCCTTCTTCCATATTATACCCTTCTTCCATATTATACCCTTCTTCCATATTATACCCTTCTTCCATATTATACTTCTTCCATATTATACCCTTCTTCCATATTATACTCTTCTTCCATATTATACCCTTCTTCCATATTATACTCTTCCATATTATACTCTTCTTCCATATTATACTCTTCTTCCATATTATACCCTTCTTCCATATTATACCCTTCTTCCATATTATACTTCTTCCATATTATACCCTTCTTCCATATTATACTCTTCTTCCATATTATACTCTTCTTCCATATTATACTCCTTCTTCCATATTATACTCTTCTTTCCATATTATACCCTTCTTCCATATTATACTCTTCTTCCATATTATACCTTCTTCCATATTATACCCTTCTTCCATATTATACCTTCTTCCATATTATACCTCTTCTTCCATATTATACCCTTCTTCCATATTATACCTTCTTCCATATTATACCCTTTCTTCCATATTATACTCTTCTTCCATATTATACCCTTCTTCCATATTATACCCTTCTTCCATATTATACTCTTCTTCCATATTATACTCTTTCTTCCATATTATACTCTTCTTCCATATTAATATTATACCCTTCTTCCATATTATACCTCTTCTTCCATATTATACTCTTCTTCCATATTATACCCTTCTTCCATATTATACCCTTCTTCCATATTATACCCTTCTTCCATATTATACTTCTTCCATATTATACCTTCTTCTCTCCTTCCATATTATACTCTTCTTCCATATTATACCCTTCTTCCATATTATACTCTTCTTCCATATTATACCCTTCTTCCATATTATACTCTTCCATATTATACCCTTCTTCCATATTATACTCTTCTTCCATATTATACCCTTCTTCCATATTATACTCTTCTTCCATATTATACTCTTCTTCCATATTATACCCTTCTTCCATATTATACCCTTCTTCCATATTATACTCTTCTTCCATATTATACCCTTCTTCCATATTATACCCTTCTTCCATATTATACCTTCTTCCATATTATACCCTTCTTCCATATTATACCCTTCTTCCATATTATACCCTTCTTCCATATTATACCCTTCTTCCATATTATACTCTTCTTCCATATTATACTCTTCTTCCATATTATACCCTTCTTCCATATTATACCCTTCTTCCATATTATACTCTTCTTCCATATTATACTCTTCTTCCATATTATACCCTTCTTCCATATTATACCCTTCTTCCATATTATACCCTTCTTCCATATTATACTCTTCCATATTATACCCTTCTTCCATATTATACCCTTCTTCCATATTATACCCTTCTTCCATATTATACTCTTCTTCCATATTATACCCTTCTTCCATATTATACCCTTCTTCCATATTATACCCTTCTTTCCATATTATACTTTCTTCCATATTATACCCTTCTTCCATATTATACCCTTCTTCTTCCATATTATACTCTTCTTCCATATTATACTCTTCTTCCATATTATACCCTTCTTCCATATTATACCCTTCTTCCATATTATACTCTTCCATATTATACCCTTCTTCCATATTATACTCTTCTTCCATATTATACTCTTCTTCCATATTATACTCTTCTTCCATATTATACCCTTCTTCCATATTATACCCTTCTTCCATATTATACTCTTCTTCCATATTATACCCTTCTTCCATATTATACCCTTCTTCCATATTATACTCTTCTTCCATATTATACCCTTCTTCCATATTATACCCTTCTTCCATATTATACTCTTCTTCCATATTATACTGTTCTTCCATATTATACCCTTCTTCCATATTATACTCTTCTTCCATATTATACCCTTCTTCCATATTATACTCTTCCATATTATACTCTTCTTCCATATTATACTCTTCTTCCATATTATACCCTTCTTCCATATTATACTCTTCTTCCATATTATACCCTTCTTCCATATTATACCCTTCTTCCATATTATACCCTCTTCTCTTCCATATTATACTCTTCTTCCATATTATACCCTTCTTCCATATTATACCCTTCTTCCATATTATACTCTTCTTCCATATTATACCCTTCTTCCATATTATACCCTTCTTCCATATTATACCCTTCTTCCATATTATACCCTTCTTCCATATTATACTCTTCTTCCATATTATACTCTTCTTCCATATTATACTCTTCTTCCATATTATACCCTTCTTCCATATTATACCCTTCTTCCATATTATACTCTTCCATATTATACCCTTCTTCCATATTATACTTCTTCCATATTATACCCTTTCTTCCATATTATACTCTTCTTCCATATTATACTCTTCCATATTATACTCTTCTTCCATATTATACTCTTCTTCCATATTATACTCTTCTTCCATATTATACTCTTCTTCCATATTATACTCTTCTTCCATATTATACTCTTCCATATTATACCCTTCTTCCATATTATACCCTTCTTCCATATTATACCCTTCTTCCATATTATACTCTTCTTCCATATTATACTCTTCTTCCATATTATACTCTTCTTCCATATTATACTCTTCTTCCATATTATACCCTTCTTCCATATTATACCCTTCTTCCATATTATACCCTTCTTCCATATTATACTCTTCTTCCATATTATACTCTTCTTCCATATTATACCCTTCTTCCATATTATACTCTTCTTCCATATTATACTCTTCTTCCATATTATACCTTTTCTTCCATATTATACTCCTTCTTCCATATTATACCCTTCTTCCATATTATACCCTTCTTCCATATTATACTCTTCTTCCATATTATACCCTTCTTCCATATTATACTCTTCTTCCATATTATACCTCTTCTTTCCATATTATACCCTTTCTTCCATATTATACCCTTCTTCCATATTATACCCTTCTTCCATATTATACTCTTCTTCCATATTATACCCTTCTTCCATATTATACCCTTCTTCCATATTATACCCTTCTTCCATATTATACTCTTCTTCCATATTATACCCTTCTTCCATATTATACCCTTCTTCCATATTATACCCTTCTTCCATATTATACTCTTCTTCCATATTATACCCTTCTTCCATATTATACCCTTCTTCCATATTATACTCTTCTTCCATATTATACCCTTCTTCCATATTATACCCTTCTTCCATATTATACTCTTCTTCCATATTATACTCTTCTTCCATATTATACCCTTCTTCCATATTATACTCCTTCTTCCATATTATACCCTCTTCCATATTATACCTCTTTCTTCCATATTATACTCTTCTTCCATATTATACTCTTCTTCCATATTATACCCTTCTTCCATATTATACCCTTCTTCCATATTATACCCTTTCTTCCATATTATACTCTTCTTCCATATTATACCCTTCTTCCATATTATACTCTTCTTCCATATTATACCCTTCTTCCATATTATACTCTTCCATATTATACCCTTCTTCCATATTATACCCTTCTTCCATATTATACTCTTCTTCCATATTATACCCTTCTTCCATATTATACTTTTCCATATTATACCTTCTTCCATATTATAATTTCTTCCATATTATACTTTTCTTCCATATTATACTCTTTCTTCCATATTATACTCCTTCTTCCATATTATACTTCTTCCATATTATACCCTTCTTCCATATTATACCCTTCTTCCATATTATACCCTTCTTCCATATTATACCCTTCTTCCATATTATACTTTCTTCCATATTATACTCCTTCTTCCATATTATACTCTTCTTCCATATTATACCCTTCTTCCATATTATACTCTTCTTCCATATTATACCTCTTCTTCCATATTATACCCTTTCTTCCATATTATACTCTTCTTCCATATTATACTCTTTCCATATTATACCCTTCTTCCATATTATACCCTTCTTCCATATTATACTTTCTTCCATATTATACTCTTCTTCCATATTATACCTCTTCTTCCATATTATACCTTCTTCCATATTATACTCTTCTTCCATATTATACCCTTCTTCCATATTATACTCTTCTTCCATATTATACCCTTCTTCCATATTATACCTTCTTCCATATTATACCCTTCTTCCATATTATACCCTTCTTCCATATTATACCCTTCTTCCATATTATACTCTTCTCTTCCATATTATACCCTTCTTCCATATTATACTCTTTCTTCCATATTATACTTTCTTTCCATATTATACCCTTCTTCCATATTATACTCTTCTTCCATATTATACTCTTCTTCCATATTATACCCTTTCTTCCATATTATACTCTTCTTCCATATTATACCCTTCTTCCATATTATACTTTCATATACTCTTCTTCCATATTATACCCTTCTTCCATATTATACTCTTCTTCCATATTATACTCTTCTTCCATATTATACCCTTCTTCCATATTATACTCTTCTTTCCATATTATACCCTTCTTCCATATTATACCCTTCTTCCATATTATACTTTCTTCCATATTATACCCTTTCTTCCATATTATACCCTTCTTCCATATTATACCCTTCTTCCATATTATACTTCTTTTCTTCCATATTATACCCTTCTTCCATATTATACCTTCTTCCATATTATACTCTTCTTCCATATTATACTTCTTCCATATTATACCCTTCTTCCATATTATACCCTTCTTCCATATTATACTCTTCTTCCATATTATACCCTTCTTCCATATTATACCCTTCTTCCATATTATACCTCTTCTTCCATATTATACCCTTCTTCCATATTATACCCTCTTCTTCCATATTATACCCTTCTTCCATATTATACCCTTCTTCCATATTATACTCTTCTTCCATATTATACCCTTCTTCCATATTATACCCTTCTTCCATATTATACTTCTTCCATATTATACTCTTCCATATTATACTCTTTCTTTTCTTCCATATTATACTCTTCCATATTATACACTTCTTCCATATTATACCCTTCTTCCATATTATACTCTTCTTCCATATTATACCCTTCTTCCATATTATACTCTTCCATATTATACACTTCTTCCATATTATACTCTTCTTCCATATTATACTCTTCTTCCATATTATACCCTTCTTCCATATTATACCCTTCTTCCTAATTATACCCTTCTTCCATATTATACCCTTCTTCCATATTATACTCTTCTTCCATATTATACCCTTCTTCCATATTATACCCTTCTTCCATATTATACCCTTCTTCCATATTATACCCTTCTTCCATATTATACTCTTCTTCCATATTATACCCTTCTTCCATATTATACTCTTCCATATTATACACTTCTTCCATATTATACCTTCTTCCATATTATACTTTCTTCCATATTATACCCTTCTTCCATATTATACCCTTCTTCCATATTATACTCTTCTTCCATATTATACCCTTCTTCCATATTATACCTCTTCTTCCATATTATACCCTTCTTCCATATTATACCCTTCTTCCATATTATACTTCTTCCATATTATACCCTTCTTCCATATTATACCCTTCTTCCATATTATACTTTTCTTCCATATTATACCCTTCTTCCATATTATACCCTTTCTTCCATATTATACTCTTCTTCCATATTATACTTTTCTTCCATATTATACCTTCTTCCATATTATACTCTTCTTCCATATTATACTCTTCCATATTATACTCTTTCTTCCATATTATACTCTTTCTTCCATATTATACTCTTCTTCCATATTATACTCTTCTTCCATATTATACCCTTCTTCCATATTATACTTCTTCTTCCATATTATACTTCTTCCATATTATACCTTTCTTCCATATTATACCCTTCTTCCATATTATACCTTCTTCCATATTATACTCTTCTTCCATATTATACTCTTCCATATTATACTCTTCTTCCATATTATACCCTTCTTCCATATTATACCTTCTTCCATATTATACTCTTTCTTCCATATTATACCCTTCTTCCATATTATACCCTTCTTCCATATTATACCCTTCTTCCATATTATACCTTCTTCCATATTATACTCTTCTTCCATATTATACCCTTCTTCCATATTATACTCTTCTTCCATATTATACCCTTCTTCCATATTATACCCTTCTTCCATATTATACTCTTCTTCCATATTATACCCTTCTTCTTCCATATTATACCCTTCTTCCATATTATACTCTTCTTCCATATTATACTCTTTCTTCCATATTATACCCTTCTTCCATATTATACTCTTCCATATTATACCTTTCTTCCATATTATACCCTTCTTCTTCCATATTATATTTTCTTCCATATTATACCCTTCTTCCATATTATACTCTTCTTCCATATTATACTCTTCCATATTATACCCTTCTTCCATATTATACCCTTCTTCCATATTATACTCTTTCTTCCATATTATACCTTTCTTTCCATATTATACCCTTCTTCCATATTATAATTCTTCTTCCATATTATACCCTTTCTTCCATATTATACTTTCTTCCATATTATACCCTTCTTCCATATTATACTTTTCTTCCATATTATACTCTTCTTCCATATTATACCCTTCTTCCATATTATACTCTTCTTCCATATTATACCCTTCTTCCATATTATACCCTTCTTCCATATTATACTCTTTCTTCCATATTATACTCTTCTTCCATATTATAATCTTCTTCCATATTATACCCTTCTTCCATATTATACCCTTCTTCCATATTATACCCTTCTTCCATATTATACCCTTCTTCCATATTATACTCTTTCTTCCATATTATACTCTTTCTTCCATATTATACCCTTCTTCCATATTATACCCTTCTTCCATATTATACTCTTTCTTCCATATTATACCCTTCTTCCATATTATACTCTTCTTCCATATTATACTCTTTCTTCCATATTATACCCTTCTTCCATATTATACCCTTCTTCCATATTATACCTTCTTCCATATTATACCCTTTCTTCCATATTATACTCTTTCTTCCATATTATACCCTTTCTTCCATATTATACCCTTCTTCCATATTATACTCTTTCTTCCATATTATACCCTTCTTCCATATTATACCCTTTCTTCCATATTATACTTTTCTTCCATATTATACTCTTCTTCCATATTATACCCTTTCTTTCCATATTATACCCTTCTTCCATATTATACCCTTCTTCCATATTATACCCTTCTTCCATATTATGCCCTTCTTCCATATTATACTTTTCTTCCATATTATACCCTTTCTTCCATATTATACCCTTTCTTCCATATTATACCCTTTCTTCCATATTATACCCTTCTTCCATATTATACCCTTCTTCCATATTATACTCTTCTTCCATATTATACCCTTCTTCCATATTATACTCTTCCATATTATGCACTTCTTCCATATTATACCCTTCTTCCATATTATACTCTTCTTCCATATTATACCCTTCTTCCATATTATACTCTTCCATATTATACACTTCTTCCATATTATACTCTTCTTCCATATTATACTCTTCTTCCATATTATACCCTTCTTCCATATTATACCCTTCTTCCATATTATACCCTTCTTCCATATTATACCTTCTTCCATATTATACTCTTCTTCCATATTATACCCTTCTTCCATATTATACCCTTCTTCCATATTATACCCTTCTTCCATATTATACTCTTCTTCCATATTATACCCTTCTTCCATATTATACTCTTCCATATTATACACTTCTTCCATATTATACCCTTCTTCCATATTATACTCTTCTTCCATATTATACCCTTCTTCCATATTATACCCTTCTTCCATATTATACTCTTCTTCCATATTATACTCTTCTTCCATATTATACCCTTCTTCCATATTATACCTTTCTTCCATATTATACCCTTTCTTCCATATTATACTCTTCCATATTATACCCTTCTTCCATATTATACTCTTCTTCCATATTATACCCTTCTTCCATATTATACTCTTCCATATTATACCCTTCTTCCATATTATACCCTTCTTCCATATTATACTCTACCATATTATACACTTCTTCCATATTATACCCTTCTTCCATATTATACTCTTCTTCCATATTATACCCTTCTTCCATATTATACCCTTCTTCCATATTATACACTTCTTCCATATTATACTCTTCTTCCATATTATACTCTTCTTCCATATTATACCCTTCTTCCATATTATACCCTTCTTCCATATTATACTCTTCCATATTATACCCTTCTTCCATATTATACTCTTCTTCCATATTATACCCTTCTTCCATATTATACCCTTCTTCCATATTATACCCTTCTTCCATATTATACTCTTCCATATTATACCCTTCTTCCATATTATACCCTTCTTCCATATTATACCCTTCTTCCATATTATACTATTCTTCCATATTATACCCTTCTTCCATATTATACTCTTCCATATTATACCCTTCTTCCATATTATACTCTTCTTCCATATTATACTCTTCTTCCATATTATACCCTTCTTCCATATTATACTCTTCCATATTATACCCTTCTTCCATATTATACTCTTCCATATTATACTCTTCTTTCATATTATACCCTTCTTCCATATTATACTCTTCTTCCATATTATACCCTTCTTCCATATTATACCCTTCTTCCATATTATACCCTTCTTCCATATTATACTCTTCCATATTATACCCTTCTTCCATATTATACTCTTCTTCCATATTATACCCTTCTTCCATATTATACTCTTCTTCCATATTATACCCTTCTTCCATATTATACTCTTCCATATTATACTCTTCTTCCATATTATACCCTTCTTCCATATTATACCCTTCTTCCATATTATACTCTTCCATATTATACCCTTCTTCCATATTATACCCTTCTTCCATATTATACTCTTCCATATTATACACTTCTTCCATATTATACCCTTCTTCCATATTATACTCTTCTTCCATATTATACCCTTCTTCCATATTATACCCTTCTTCCATATTATACACTTCTTCCATATTATACTCTTCTTCCATATTATACTCTTCTTCCATATTATACCCTTCTTCCATATTATACCCTTCTTCCATATTATACTCTTCCATATTATACCCTTCTTCCATATTATACTCTTCTTCCATATTATACTCTTCTTCCATATTATACCCTTCTTCCATATTATACTCTTCCATATTATACCCTTCTTCCATATTATACCCTTCTTCCATATTATACCCTTCTTCCATATTATACTATTCTTCCATATTATACCCTTCTTCCATATTATACTCTTCCATATTATACCCTTCTTCCATATTATACTCTTCTTCCATATTATACTCTTCTTCCATATTATACCCTTCTTCCATATTATACTCTTCCATATTATACTCTTCCATATTATACCCTTCTTCCATATTATACTCTTCCATATTATACTCTTCTTTCATATTATACCCTTCTTCCATATTATACCCTTCTTCCATATTATACCCTTCTTCCATATTATACTCTTCCATATTATACCCTTCTTCCATATTATACTCTTCCATATTATACTCTTCTTTCATATTATATTTTAAATGCTTCTATATTATACCCTTCCATGTCACATACTTCCAAATTTTACTCTTCTGCATTAAACTCTTCTATATTACACTCTTCTTTCATATTACACTTTTTTCCCATATTATACTCTTCTTCCATTTGAAATGTTTCTATATTATACCCTTCCAAATGTCACTCTTCCAAATGTCACTCTTCCAAATGTCACTCTTCTGTATTAAACTCTTGGAGAGGAGGATCTGATGGTTCACGGTGTCGAAGGCAGCGGATAGATCTAGGAGAATGAAAACAGAGGAGAGAGAGTCAGCTTCGGCAGTGCGGAGAGCCTCGGTGACAAGGAAGAGCAGTCTTCGTTGTGATCCATCTTGAAGCCTGACTGGTTAGGGTCAAGAAGATTGTTCTGAGAGAGAGATAATGAGAGAGTTGAGCAGAGACAGAACGTTCCAGTGGGTTTTGGAATAAAGGAATACAGGTCTATAGTTGTTGACGTCAGATGAGTTCAGTGTTGGTTTCTTGAGGGGTCAGGCATGAGTTGATGAAGGTCTCCAGAAATGGCGGGGTCAAGCAGGCAGGTTGGCGGGCGGCCAGACCTCACTAGCTACTGGATTTAATCTGGAGAGAAAGAGGTCAAGGCGTAGGGATACTTCTGTGTGAGTGGGACCGGTGGACTCAATAGGCTGAGTGAATGAGGAGCGAATGTCGTCAACCTTATTTTTTAAAGTGGTTGTCTGCGGTCAGGGAGGAGGTAGGGGGTAGCCACCACCGCGACGACCAGATGCTCTTTGACTATGAGAGGAAACGTAGTCAGATGAAGAGAAAGCAGCTGGAGTAGCAGTGTTCTGGGGTGATCCATGTCTCAGTCAGGGCCAAAAAAGTCAAGGGACTGAAGGGCAGCATAGGCTGAAATGAACTCTGGGTTCTTGACCGCAGATCGACAGTTCCAAATGCTGCCGGAGACCCGGAATTCCACATGGGTTGTGCAGGCAGGGTACACTACATTAGAAGGGTTGTAGCCAAGGGGTGGGGAGCGTCTGTAAAGCCTACATTAGAGAGGAGCCTACAGGTATAGAACACAAACATAGTTCACAAAGACACAAAATAGTAAAAGTAGATCATCTGTAAATAACTAGGTAAGATACCTAAGTGAGAGAGAGAGAGAGTGGAGCCTTTCTTTCTTTCCATTCTAGAAACATTCTGCAGAACAACTCGGCAGAACCGTCTTTGTTGTCTAGGAGAGGTGGAGAGCGCACCTCACTGTACTAATTACTGATTGTCTAGGAGAGGAGAAACCACTCCCCCTCCAATACAGACACTGATTAGCAAAACAAGTCACAAATTGCCCTGTCCCTTGATCCTGGTTGATGTGTCAACAATCTTCTGCAACTTATGAGCTGTCAGCAGTTCACACACCAAGTAGACTACAGGGAAGACAGGAAGCAGTTCACACACCAAGTAGGCTACAGGGAAGACAGGAAGCAGTTCACACACCAAGTAGACTACAGGGAAGACAGGAAGCAGTTCACACACCAAGTAGACTACTGGGAAGACAGGAAGCAGTTCACACACCAAGTAGGCTACAGGGAAGACAGGAAGCAGTTCACACACCAAGTAGACTACAGGGAAGACAGGAAGCAGTTCACACACCAAGTAGACTACAGGGAAGACAGGAAGCAGTTCACACACCAAGTAGACCACAGGGAAGACAGGAAGCAGTTCACACACCAAGTAGACTACAGGGAAGACAGGAAGCAGTTCACACACCAATTAGACTACAGGGAAGACAGGAAGCAGTTCACACACCAAGTAGACCACAGGGAAGACAGGAAGCAGTTCACACACCAAGTAGACCACAGGGAAGACAGGAAGCAGTTCACACACCAAGTAGACTACAGGGAAGACAGGAAGCAGTTCACACACCAAGTACACTACAGGGAAGACAGGAAGCAGTTCACACACCAAGTAGACTACAGGGAAGACAGGAAGCAGTTCACACACCAAGTAGACCACAGGGAAGACAGGAAGCAGTTCACACACCAAGTAGGCCACAGGGAAGACAGGAAGCAGTTCACACTTCCTGTCTTCACACCAAGTAGGCTACAGGGTAGGCTACCAAGTAGGCTACAGGGAAGACAGGAAGCACTTAAAGTAGATGGCCCTAGCTAGCAAAAAGACAGGACTAGACAACAGACGAAGGCAAAATTGTGTAGGGATTGTGTATGTGTGTCATTCAGAGGGTGAATTGGCAAAACAAAAGATTAAAGTGCCTTTGAAGCGGGTACGGTCGTAGGTGCCAGGCGCACCGGTTTGTGTGAGTCCAGTAACTGCAATGCTAGTGGTCTTATGACACAAGTAACAATTCAATGAGTTGAATTCATTAATTCATTAATAACTAAATTACTTCATTACATAATTGCACTTGAGCAGTTGTTCCCAATCACCAGCTGATTACAACTGTGTAATGTGTGTGTATGTGTGTGTGTGTAATGTGTGTGCGTGTGTGTGTGTGTGCGTGTGTGCGTGTGTGTGTGCGTGTGTGTGTAATAGAGGCTTGTGATACTCTGCTTGACTACACTGATTACTGATTACACTGCCGAGGAGTGATTGGATTTCCAACCCCTTCACCAATAGAAAGCTTTCCATGTCAGCCAAGGAGAGCAATTATTACACAGCAGGTCTATCAACCACTCATTCAAAATCCCTACAACAATATCTGCAATCACATTGGAGCGGCTTCATAGTTAACGTCACCACCTAATCCATCAAACAAAAGAAATAACATTTTGACGTTTTAAAATAAACACACAGCGACACTAATTCAATCTAAATGAGGTGGAAAGAGTACTGAAATATACTACTTAAGAAGAAGAGAAATTACTGGCGTAAAAAAACGTACTCAGAGAAAAAGTAATTGACTTTAAAAATTAAAAAACAATCTTGATAATAAGCAAATTTCACTAACATTACCTGAACGTTGTTAACCAGGATCTTTTCAATGGTTCATGATTTTTTTCCCATGAATGTACTGTTGGAACTAGGTCCATTTATTTTACGAGTTGCTACAAGGCACATTTGAATGTAAAAAAAAAAAAAACATATAATAATTTGTCCAAAATATACTATTTACATTTGAAAAAAAAATTAAGCAATTAATTAATAGAGTACAGAAATATTCCACTCAAGTAGAAGTACAATTACTGACTTATGAGTATGAGAAAAGTATGAGAACTCGGAAAAGCTACTCAATTACAGTAATGAGAGTACAACATCAAGGCCACAACATTGAGGCTGCTAGACACCACACTTCTCACTGTGTAGCTGTTCAGCCTGTGTGGCAGCCTGTTGAAGGAAGGTGATGTCCCGTGGTGATCTGGTCCCCCCAGGAGAGCTAGGTCCTCCTGGCCTACAGGCCAGCTTAGAGACTCCAGGATCTGGATCAGGGAGGCATGGTGATCCCTGAAGGACTTGGGCTCACCGCCAAACCTTCCGGTGGACAACACCAGACAGGCATACATTTTCTGTTTACTTTACTTCCACCGAAGAATCAGGAATTTGTCAACTCAATAGTTTATCATCAACAGTCTTTGGGTGCAGAATTATAAAGGCACATTCCAAACCTTATTCCGCCAACCAGAACTATTTTACTATGTTAGCCTGGTTGACATCTTTATTGAAAGAGATTGTGATGCTGTCTCCTCCATCTCCTCCAGAGTCAGCGCTCTCCATACAATACTTTGCAGACATCTGGGGAATAATCAAGGAGACAGCTATTCTGTTAGGTATTCTGCAAAGCTCAACAAAGGATTTAGACTCTCTAGGGATAGTACAGTCATCCAGTATATAATACTATGATGGAGGTGGACATACAACGACAGCAGTCCTAAACATCCATAATGGCTTAGTTAGCCTGTGGCCTTTCATAGGTTACACAGAGACTGTGACCTTTCATAGGTTACACAGAGACTGTGACCTTTCATAGGTTACACAGAGACTGTGACCTTTCATATGTTACACAGAGAGACTGTGGCCTTTCATAGGTTACACAGAGACTGTGACCTTTCATATGTTACACAGAGACTGTGACCTTTCATATGTTACACAGAGAGACTGTGACCTTTCATAGGTTAGCAGAACCTCCTATAGTCTGCTTTTGTAGTCCTCAAGGTTGATTGACCAGAAGACTGACCAGAGGACTGAACAGAAGACTGACCAGAGGACTGACCAGAAGACTGACCAGAGGACTGAACAGAGGACTGAACAGAGGACTGACCAGAAGACTGACCAGAAGACTGAACAGAGGACTGACCTGAAGACTGACCAGAGGACTGACCAGAGGACTGACCAGAAGACTGACCAGAGGACTGAACAGAGGACTGACCAGAAGACTGACCAGAGGACTGACCAGAAGACTGAACAGAGGACTGACCAGAAGACTGACCAGAAGACTGACCAGAGGACTGAACAGAGGACTGACCAGAGGACTGACCAGAAGACTGACCAGAGGACTGACCAGAGGACTGACCAGAGGACTGTCCAGAAGACTGACCAGAAGACTGAACAGAGGACTGACCAGAGAACTGACCAGAGGACTGAACAGAAGACTGACCAGAGGACTGACTTGGTGTACTGTAAAGTGTTATGCTACTGATGTGGACCAGGGGAAGAACCTGGGTATGGAAACAAACACATACAAATAGTAATCACATTACCCATGCTGTTGAACACCTGGAGGTGGGTGTGTTTTACCTCTCCTGTTGTGTTCTCAGCAGAACAACAGAAATTAACTCAATGCGTATTCCTTGCCGAGTTACCATGGCAGCATCTTTTGTCATCTCTCCAGCCCATTGAGGATAGAGTGGCGTGCGCTCGAACCCACACGATCATCAGTACTCAACATACTCATGATTTGTTTAAAGGCTTGTTCAGACACACCTCTCGTCTCTGCTCCGTTCCTGCCTGAGCTGAATGCGAGGCCTGCAGTAGTTTACAACATACGCTATATATATATATATATATACTGTTGGATTGGACATTTTGAACATGAGACACGATAGATCAGATGCTGAGTATATTAAGGAGTGAGATCTGTAGAAAGACAAGAGTGGCTGTGGAATGTGCTGGGTGGACGGGAGGAGATCAAAAGATTGCTATAGGGGAGGTCAGATGGACATCTGTGGACTAGGCGAAGGAGGGGTTGAGGTCAGGAGGTGAGGTCAGATCCCCTGAAGGGAGTAATACAGGTGTACTACCCCCTTCCTGTGGAACCATAAGATGTAAGGATTGGAGAGAAGGAGAAGTGTCTTAAGTGGGATATATATATATACCTGTTATGGGAGAAATGTTGAGTTGTCTGAATTACAGCTGTACAGAATCTTTGGGAAGAATTAAACTTGGTTAAAGCTTCTCTAGTGTTCGTGAGTTATTTACTCTCAAAAATAAGAACCTAACAATATATACAGCAGTATGTGGACACACCTTCAAATGAGTGGATTCAGCTATTTCAGTCACACCCATTGCTGACACGTGTGTAAAATCTAGCACACCGCCACGCAATCTCCATAGACAAACATTGGCAGTAGAATGGCAGTACTGAAGCGCTCAGTGACACCGTCATAGGTTGCCACTTTTTCAACAAGTCATTTCGTCAAATTCCTGCCCTGCTAGGAGCAACAACGGCTCAGCAGCAAAGTGGTAGGCCACACAGGCTCACAGAATGGGACCCGCTGAGTGCTGAAGCGCGTAGTGCTTATAAATCGTCTGTCCTCGGCTACAACACACACTACCGAGTTCTCAACACAGAAAACAGGAGAGGACAGTCACCGTCATACTGTGTGCAATCAACACAATTACACAGCGTTCAATAGGGTCTGTTGATTGAACATAAACACTCATAATAATCAGTACTAGTAGACCCAACAGTGTATTTATAACCTGGACGTCATTCAGCTCATCAGTAAAGTCAGTATAGAAGACCACTCTTATTACTGACAAGGATTATTCTCTGGTAGGTCAGGTGCAGTGTTCTCTTTAAACCCTCCTCGTAATCTCTCCCCTTGACTCTCGTAATCTCTCCCCTTGACTCTCGTAATCTCTCCCCTTGACTCTCGTAATCTCTCCCCTTGACCCTCGTAATCTCTCCCCTTGACTCTCGTAATCTCTCCCCTTGACTCTCGTAATCTCTACCCTTGACTCTCGTAATCTCTCCCCTTGACGTAAAGAAAAATAAAGTTGTGTAAAGTTTCCAGATGAGATTAAAAGAGTTTCACGGGATCTGAAGCACTTACAAATTCGTTAACATATTGTACGAACTGGAATTGGTAACAATCATATAAAAGGCCGGAATAAAGAAGTAACATATCATACGATATGGATGAGGTTGTCCACCATTGGCTCGTGAGTACTACGACACAAAACCTTTATGACGCATATTTAAGTGAGAAACACAGGTACAGTTGAAGTCGGAGGTTTACATATGCCTTAGCGAAATAAATTGAAACTCCGTTTTTCACAATTCCTGACATTTAATCCCAGTAAGAATTCCCTGTCTTAGGTCAGTTAGGATCACCACTTTATTTTAAGAATGTGAAATGTCAGAATAATAGTAGAGAGACTTGTTTATTTTCGCTTTTATTTATTTCATCACATTCCCAGTGGGTCAGAAGTTTGCATACACTCAATTAGTATTTGGTAGCATTGCCGTTACATTTTCTAACTTGGGTCAAACGTTTTGGGTAGCCTTCCACAAGCTTCCCACAATAATTTGGGTGAATTCTGGCCCATTCCTCCTGTCATAGCTGGTGTAACTGAGTCAGGTTTGTAGGCCTCCTTGCTCGCACACGCTTTTTCAGTTCTGCCCACACATTTTCTACAGGATTGAGGTCAGGGCTTTGTGATGGCCACTCCAATACCTTGACTTTGTTGTCCTTAAGCCATTTTTCCACAACTTTGGAAGTATGCTTGGGGTCATTGTCCATTTGAAAGATCCATTTGCGACCAAGCTTTAACTTCCTGACTGATGTCTTGAGATTTTGCTTCAATATATCCACATAATTATCCTACCTCATGATGCCCTCTATTTGGTGAAGTGCACCAGTCCCTCCTGCAGCAAAGCACCCCCACAACATGATGCTGCCACCCCCGTGCTTCACGGTTGGGATCGTTTTCTTCGGCTTGCAAGCAGTGGCTTCTTCCTTGCTGAGCGGCCTTCAGGGTATGTCGATATAGGACTTGTTTTACTGTGGATATAGATACTTTTGTACCTTTTTCCTCCAGCATCTTCACAGGGTTGCTGTTGTTCTGCGATTGATTTGCACTTTTCGTACCAAAGTACGTTCATCTCTAGGAGACAGAACGCGTCTCCTTCCTGAGTGGTATGACGGCTGCGTGGTCCCATGGTGTTTATACTTGCGTATTATTGTTTGTACAGATGAACGTGGTACATTCAGGCGTTTGGAAATTGCTCCCAAGGATGAACCAGACTTGTGGAGGTCTACATTTTTTTTCTGAGGTCTTGGCTGATTTATTTTGATTTTCCCATGATGTCAAGCAACGCTGTCCTTACTAACCACATAGCATATCATTACAGCAGTATGTACCGGTATGTTAGCTACGCTGTCCTTACTAACCACATAGCATATCATTACAGCAGTACGTACCGGTATGTTAGCTAGGCTGTCCTTACTAACCACATAGCATATCATTACAGCAGTATGTACCGGTATGTTAGCTAGGCTGTCCTTACTAACCACATAGCATATCATTACAGCAGTATGTACCGGTATGTTAGCTACGCTGTCCTTACTAACCACATAGCATATCATTACAGCAGTATGTACCGGTATGTTAGCTACGCTGTCCTTACTAACCACATAGCATATCATTACAGCAGTATGTACCGGTATGTTAGCTACGCTGTCCTTACTAACCACATAGCATATCATTACAGCGGTATGTATCGGTATGTCAGCTACGCTGTCCTTACTAACCACATAGCATATCATTACAGCAGTATGTACCGGTATGTCAGCTACGCTGTCCTTACTAACCACATAGCATATCATTACAGCGGTATGTACCGGTATGTCAGCTAGGCTGTCCTTACTAACCACATAGCATATCATTACAGCAGTATGTACCGGTATGTTAGCTACGCTGTCCTTACGAACCACATAGCATATCATTACAGCGGTATGTACCGGTATGTCAGCTAGGCTGTCCTTACTAACCACATAGCATATCATTACAGCAGTATGTACCGGTATGTTAGCTACGCTGTCCTTACGAACCACATAGCATATCATTACAGCAGTATGGACCGGTATGTTAGCTACGCTGTCCTTACTAACCACATAGCATATCATTACAGCAGTACGTACCGGTATGTCAGCTAGGCTGTCCTTACTAACCACATAGCATATCATTACAGCAGTATGTACCGGTATGTTAGCTACGCTGTCCTTACTAACCACATAGCATATCATTACAGCAGTATGTACCGGTATGTTAGCTACGCTGTCCTTACTAACCACATAGCATATCATTACAGCAGTATGTACCGGTATGTCAGCTAGGCTGTCCTTACTAACCACATAGCATATCATTACAGCAGTATGTACCGGTATGTTAGCTACGCTGTCCTTACTATCCACATAGCATATCATTACAGCAGTATGTACCGGTATGTTAGCTACGCTATCCTTACTAACCACATAGCATATCATTACAGCAGTACGTACCGGTATGTTAGCTAGGCTGTCCTTACTAACCACATAGCATATCATTACAGCAGTATGTACCGGTATGTTAGCTAGGCTGTCCTTACTAACCACATAGCATATCATTACAGCAGTATGTACCGGTATGTTAGCTACGCTGTCCTTACTAACCACATAGCATATCATTACAGCAGTATGTACCGGTATGTTAGCTACGCTGTCCTTACTAACCACATAGCATATCATTACAGCAGTATGTACCGGTATGTTAGCTACGCTGTCCTTACTAACCACATAGCATATCATTACAGCGGTATGTACCGGTATGTTAGCTACGCTGTCCTTACTAACCACATAGCATATCATTACAGCGGTATGTATCGGTATGTCAGCTACGCTGTCCTTACTAACCACATAGCATATCATTACAGCGGTATGTACCGGTATGTCAGCTACGCTGTCCTTACTAACCACATAGCATATCATTACAGCGGTATGTACCGGTATGTCAGCTACGCTGTCCTTACTAACCACATAGCATATCATTACAGCGGTATGTACCGGTATGTCAGCTAGGCTGTCCTTACTAACCACATAGCATATCATTACAGCGGTATGTACCGGTATGTTAGCTACGCTGTCCTTACGAACCACATAGCATATCATTACAGCGGTATGTACCGGTATGTCAGCTAGGCTGTCCTTACTAACCACATAGCATATCATTACAGCAGTATGTACCGGTATGTCAGCTACGCTGTCCTTACGAACCACATAGCATATCATTACAGCGGTATGGACCGGTATGTTAGCTACGCTGTCCTTACTAACCACATAGCATATCATTACAGCGGTATGTATCGGTATGTCAGCTACGCTGTCCTTACTAACCACATAGCATATCATTACAGCAGTATGTACCGGTATGTCAGCTACGCTGTCCTTACTAACCACATAGCATATCATTACAGCGGTATGTACCGGTATGTCAGCTACGCTGTCCTTACTAACCACATAGCATATCATTACAGCGGTATGTACCGGTATGTCAGCTAGGCTGTCCTTACGAACCACATAGCATATCATTACAGCGGTATGTACCGGTATGTCAGCTACGCTGTCCTTACGAACCACATAGCATATCATTACAGCGGTATGTACCGGTATGTCAGCTAGGCTGTCCTTACTAACCACATAGCATATCATTACAGCGGTATGTACCGGTATGTTAGCTACGCTGTCCTTACGAACCACATAGCATATCATTACAGCGGTATGTACCGGTATGTCAGCTAGGCTGTCCTTACTAACCACATAGCATATCATTACAGCAGTATGTACCGGTATGTTAGCTACGCTGTCCTTACGAACCACATAGCATATCATTACAGCAGTATGGACCGGTATGTTAGCTACGCTGTCCTTACTAACCACATAGCATATCATTACAGCAGTATGTACTGGTATGTCAGCTACGCTGTCCTTACTAACCACATAGCATATCATTTCAGCAGTATGTACCGGTATGTTAGCTACGCTGTCCTTACTAACCACATAGCATATCATTACAGCAGTATGTACCGGTATGTTAGCTACGCTGTCCTTACTAACCACATAGCATATCATTACAGCAGTATGTACCGGTATGTTAGCTACGCTGTCCTTACTAACCACATAGCATATCATTACAGCGGTATGTACCGGTATGTCAGCTAGGCTGTCCTTACTAACCACATAGCATATCATTACAGCAGTATGTACCGGTATGCTAGCTACGCTGTCCTTACGAACCACATAGCATATCATTACAGCAGTATGTACCAGTATGTTAGCTAGGCTGTCCTTACTAACCACATAGCATATCATTACAGCAGTATGTACCGGTATGTTAGCTACGCTGTCCTTACTAACCACATAGCATATCATTACAGCAGTATGTACCGGTATGTTAGCTACGCTGTCCTTACTAACCACATAGCATATCATTACAGCAGTATGTACCGGTATGTTAGCTACGCTGTCCTTACTAACCACATAGCATATCATTACAGCAGTATGTACCGGTATGTTAGCTACGCTGTCCTTACTAACCACATAGCATATCATTACAGCAGTATGTACGGTATGTTAGCTACGCTGTCCTTACTAACCACATAGCATATCATTACAGCAGTATGTACCGGTATGTCAGCTAGGCTGTCCTTACTAACCACATAGCATATCATTACAGCAGTATGTACCGGTATGTTAGCTACGCTGTCCTTACTATCCACATAGCATATCATTACAGCAGTACGTACCGGTATGTTAGCTAGGCTGTCCTTACTAACCACATAGCATATCATTACAGCAGTGCGCATGCGGTATGTTAGCTACGCTGTCCTTACTAACCACATAGCATATCATTACAGCAGTACGCATGCGGTATGTTAGCTACGCTGTCCTTACTAACCACATAGCATATCATTACAGCAGTATGTACCGGGTATGTTAGCTACGCTGTCCTTACTAACCACATAGCATATCATTACAGCAGTATGTACCGGTATGTTAGCTACGCTATCCTTACTAACCACATAGCATATCATTACAGCAGTACGGACCGGTATGTTAGCTACGCTGTCCTTACTAACCACATAGCATATCATTACAGCAGTATGTACCGGTATGTTAGCTACGCTGTCCTTACTAACCACATAGCATATCATTACAGCAGTATGTACCGGTATGTTAGCTACGCTGTCCTTACTAACCACATAGCATATCATTACAGCAGTATGTACCGGTATGTCAGCTACGCTGCCCTTACTAACCACATAGCATATCATTACAGCATTATGTACCGGTATGTTAGCTACGCTGTCCTTACTAACCACATAGAATATCATTACAGCAGTATGTACCGGTATGTTAGCTACGCTGTCCTTACTAACCACATAGCATATCATTACAGCAGTATGTACCGGTATGTTAGCTACGCTGTCCTTACTAACCACATAGCATAGCATTACAGCTAGCTACCTAACGTTAGTTGCCTACTAATACAATCGAACTTGCCAGTATATTAAACTAAATGCTACCTAACTACACAATGTGTATTGATTATTCCTCGTCATCCTTAGCTAAGTGGTATAGTCGTTGTGCGTTCTCAATGGACATTGTTAATTTCGGGTGCGTTCAAATAAATAGATTTCAGAGCACTCTCTTCAGAGGCTGCCGGAGTGTCACGACTTCCGCCGGAGTCGGTCCCTCTCCTTGTTTCGGGCGGCGTTCGGCGGTCGTCGTCACCGACCTTCTAGTCATCGCCGATCCTTTTTTTCCTGTTATCCATTGGTTTTGTCTTGTCTTCCATCACACCTGGTTCCAATTCCCTCAGTGACATGTTGTGTATTTAACCCTCTGGTTTCCCCATGTCCTTGTCTGGAATTGTTTTTGTTTTTTTTATTGTAAGTGCATGTGGGTTTTGGTGCGGCGTCGGGTTTTGTACCCACATTTTGTTCTTGTTACTTTTTATGCCGAGGGTTTTGTTTATTAAAGTGCTCCGGGCTATTGCCAAGTTCTGCTCTCCTGCGTCTGACTTCCCTGCCACCTTTTACTCAGCCCTTACACAGAGCAGCAGAATAACTGTTGAGTTTACACACCCATTGAATATGGCCGGTGGCAGTCAAGCTCTGCAACAAAAACAAAAAACAAGTTTAAATTAAATTGTTGACAGGAGGACAGTTACAGTCACCAACGCTCTGCTAGAGGGCCAGTAAAATGGTTCACTTTGTGTCTGGAAGTAGCTAGCCAACTAGCTTGGGTCCTTGACTGCGGGTGTGGGGCCAGAATGCTCAGATCAACCCTACCCCAGTCCTCAGCCCCAGCGGGCAGTGTGCACTCTGGCACTCCACGTTGACTTTATTTCATAACACACCCGAAGTCTTTACATGTCTAGCTAGTCATTTGTTACACTAACAAGCTAGCAAGAGCTGGTGTAACAACAGCATCACCTTCCGGTAGACAGGCGAAGCGCCAAGTACGCTCAACTGAAAGGATACCGTACTAAAATGAACTCTTTAGTATATACATATGTAGTATGTTAGTATGGGTCTTCAAGCACAGCATTTATCATTGGTCCCTAACCGGCCGCCACCCAGCGTATGGGTAGCCGTTTGGGTCTTTGCTTGCCAATAAAGATACCTCAAATAATAATTTGACATGTCAAATAACACGATTCTATTATAGAATGTTCTATTATAGAGTGTGTGCTGAATTCTATTATAGAGTGGGTGATGAATTCTATTATAGAGTGTGTGCTGAATTCTATTATAGAGTGCGTGCTGAATTCTATTATAGAGTGTGTGCTGAATTCTATTATAGAGTGTGTGCTGAATTCTATTATAGAGTGTGTGCTGAATTCTATTAGAGTGTGTGCTGAATTCTATTATAGAGTGTGTGCTGAATTCTATTAGAGTGTGTGCTGAATTCTATTAGAGTGTGTGCTGAATTCTATTATAGAGTGGGTGCTGAATTCTATTATAGAGTGCGTGCTGAATTCTATTATAGAGTGTGTGCTGAATTCTATTAGAGTGTGTGCTGAATTCTATTATAGAGTGCGTGCTGAATTCTATTATAGAGTGTGTGCTGAATTCTATTTTAGAGTGTGTGCTGAATTCTATTATAGAGTGTGTGCTGAATTCTATTATAGAGTGGGTGCTGATTTTGCAGGTGTAAGCCAAGCGCCACCACTACGATCAGTAGCACCGTCAAAGTGATACAAAAACAATTCTGTAAACAAGCACCCACACCGACCACAATGTGCTTTACAATAACACGTTGGTAATAAGGCATTATTTGTTCAACCCGAATGGGAACACGTCTGTGTGAGCGTTTGAAATAAGATCAGGATCAAACGAGTCGGATAAAAAAAAATGTTTGGACATATCAATAGCATCAATGCAACCAGCCTGAAAGCAATGACCAGTAGAAACTGCAGTCGTTTTCATTATTCTTAGCAATGATTTAGGAATCCATGTGAGTAAGTATTAGCTAGGTAGTCACTTGTTGTTTTCCTTTATTGAAATCGAACTTCAATTCATGAAAATAACTAGCTAGCCAGCTACTTAACCCTGTTGACCAAAGCTAACGTTATAAGCAGCCAGCTATGTCATCTGGCCAGAGAGGCGTGAACCGGATCCGTGATGTGTTGTGAAGCCACAATAAGGATGATCCACAATAGAGGAATTTGCAGTTTGCCTTCAAAATAAAAGTCCCTATTTGAAAGTGACGCAGAAGGTTACACACTTGGTGGAATCATGCCATATTTAGACTAGATAATATTAAACAAGGTTAGAGGACTGGAATGTGGAGCAATGAAATGGTGTATCAGTCTACTCGGTAACACCCACAGAACACAACTGTTTTCTCAAGTATTAGCGTCGTGGCTCTTATTGTGGGACTTTGACTGTCCTCCTCGGAGTTATCAGACTCCAACACATCCACTTAGTATTGTTTTTCCTCTGGAACAGTGTTCAATACACATAGTAGGTTGACAAGTACAATAAATGTGGCTCAATTTACGACGCTATTGTTCCGTGGGTGTCACTGAGTAGACTGATACCCCATGTCATTGATCCACCATCCATAGGTAAGGCTGTACAGTGGAATAAGTATGTCCCCAATGCAATACTAAAGTCTAATACATCCACGGTGGGATTTCGACAGATTTTTGTCAAATTAATAAATGATTGTCTTTTGTTGAATTTATATAACAACATTCCAAACCTCGTTTAGCATGATCTATTCCATTATGGTATGATTCCACTATTCGTATTAATTTGCAACACTTTCAATTAGACATAGGGGGGCGCACAATTGGTCCAGCGTCGTTTGGCCGGGGTAGTCCGTCATTGTAAATAAGATTTTGTTCTGAACTGACTTGCCTAGTTAAATAAAGGTTAAATAGAAGAAAATGTATATATATATATATATATATATATATATATATATATATATATATATATATATATATAATTTTGAAGGCGAACAGCAAATTCCACTATTTAGGCTAATCCTTATTGTGGCTAGCTTCACATAGGTGGGTCCGACCATGAATGACATTATAACTTATAAATAAGACTATTTTAGATCTTAATAAGGCTATTTTAGAGTTATAATCTTATAAATAAGGCTATTTTAGATCTTAATAAGGCTATTTTAGATTTATAATCTTATAAATAAGGCTATTTTAGATCTTAATAAGGCTATTTTAGATCTTAATAAGGCTATTTTAGATGTATAATCTTATAAATAAGGCTATTTTAGATGATGACGCCTAGCTAGATAGTTAGCTAGATAACTATAGCTACTGAAACAGATCATGTCGTGACATTGTTTCCATCCATCCATCCATCCATCAGCTAGCTAGTTTGTCTTTTTATAACCAGCACCGTCCATAGCTCCGGGGGAAGTGTGTCTGCGCTCGTACGGCAGCGGCCCGGTGAGTGAGACAAAACTTTACCGGCATCGTAGCATTACGTATCAGTGAAATCGTTGTGACCTATGAAATGCGAGTCGTAGTGCAATCAGTGTGTAATAATTCCATAAACAATGACTATTAACGTGTTAAATGTGACTACATGCCGCGGAGTCCTATTCAGCTCCTGGTTCCGACGGCGTCCCATTCCGGCGAGTCAAATCAAGTGCACCCCGGTGACGCAGGCGAAGGGCTTCTTCTGATTGGTTGTAGGAACGGACGGCTGGGTAGTTGATGACCCTTCGTCAACGCCGAATATTCTGTGTATATGATGAAGAAATAGGGTCGGTAATGGGAAATACCTATAAGTTGAACAATTTTTAAACTTCCACTTATTTTATTTGTTTACATTTTTGTTGTTGTTTAGCAAAGCGTTAATTTGGAAGTGTCTTTGAGGAGATATCGTGGAGAGATTAGGGTCGAGCACCCCTAGTTCCGTAATGGGTTATCTTATCGTTACTGTACAGCGGAGAGAGGACGAGGTCAATGTACAACAGCGACTCTATCCCAGCAGAACACGTCCATACCGTGTGGCTAACTACCAGGTTAAACACGTCCACGACACAATGCAAGGTATGACTACCACATTTCCAGGTTTAATGCGTGCGCATATTGTAGACCGTCCCGATGCTCCAGGATGTTTTGCTGCCATCTTCTGAGATGACGGGCGGTGATGGCAGTCTAGCCTAATGGACGCAAAAATAAATATTCTTATCTTTGGCTCTATGATTGAACGGCCGGGTAATGTAAATAACATTTACATTTACACCACTCCTAAGTGTGTTTTCTAAGTCAATGTCCAATACATTATATCCTTATCAAGTATTGATGCTGCTATAGATCAGGTTGTTGTTGAATTAATATCAATGCTCGCCTTAGTTAGCCCAAAGGCCGGCAGATGACGATATTGAGTCGTTTCATCTTACCATTCATTCAAAGAGAACGCAGCTGGCTATACACCTATCCCTCCTGGACCGGGTTGTACATAAAACTACATAAAACATTCTCCATTGAGGCTGCAAAGGTGTCGTTTTCCTCCTTAACTTGATTTAATGGCGATAAGGCGTCATTTTTGTTGTTGTTGTGATATCCAATTGGTAGTTACGATCTTGTCTCATCGCTGCAACTCTCCAACGGGCACGGGAGAGGCGAAGGTCAAGTCATGCTTCCTCCGAAATATCACCCGCCAAGCCACGCTGCTTCTTAACACCCGCCCGCTTAACCCGGAAGCAGTGGAGGTTCTAGACCCTTTCAACTGGGGGGGCCAAGCTGGGGCCAGTTGTACTGTTAGAGGGGCCAGTTACATTAGACGTTATTGTTGTCATATCATTTTCTTCACTGCATTGCAGGCATTAGTAGACAAAAGACCATGTCCCTCTAGTAAATGTGTGGGTTTAATTAGTGTTCCGCGTCGCCACTGTCTAATAACGGATGTAGAAAAAGAACGATAGCAAAAATGAGTTATGCAAAATTTATTTCATACTCCACATTTAGGGGGGCCACAAGGGGGTCCAAAATTGTTGTCACAGGGCACTGCCCCCCCAGAACCGCCAGTGCCCGGAAGCCAGCTGTACCAATGTGTCGGAGGAAAACACTGTTCAACTGATGACTGAGGTCAGCTTGCAGGCGCCCGGCCCGCCACAAGGAGTCGCTAGAGCGCGATGAGCCAAGGAAAGCCCCCCGGACAAACCCTCCCCTAACCCAGATGACGCTGGGCCAATTGTGCACCAGCCTATGGGACTCCCGGTCACGGCCGGGTCGAAACCCAGGCTGTAGTGAAGCCTCGACACTGAGATGTAGTGCCTTAGACCGCTGTGCCACTCAGGAGACCCGGTACTTTCTTTATGAAGCACCAGTTTCAGCCAATCAGGTTGCAGCAGTCTTTTTTTTTTTCACCCCTGGTCTGATTGGCTGAACACGATACACAACATAAGGAAGTAGCATTAGCCACTTTTAGCATGGTGGTGGAAAATAATGATTCATAATAAAAATATGCAAATTCCCCCCTGTTTTTTTCCAACCTTCTTGCCAGTCAATTGAGTTAAGGAGGAAAAATTACACCTTTACAGCCTGAATGGAGAATGTTTAATGTACAAACCAGTCCATGGGGGATACGAGTGCATAGCCAGCTGCATAGATTCCATCTGGACGGTAAGATTAAATTACTCAACATCGCCATCTGCCGGCCTTCGAGATACCTTAAACTCTTTGTTAGTTACTGACTATTATTTACCTTTCAACACTTTACCTTTATAGCCCCCACCAAAAAATATATATTTGTAATCCTTTCTGCAGCATAGATGACAACCCACCCCTCTAAACAGACCAACCACTTCAACTTCAAACAATTCTCTCATCCAACATCCCAGTCCTCTCTTCAATGCCTAACACTGGGGATAGTTCAGGACCTAATGTATCTGGGAGTAAGCCAGGCGACCAGGCTACGCCCTTGTCCCAGAGACCCCCACCCCCTGACAGAGAGGATGACCAACGCGGCCTGCTGACCACTCTCACTCGGGACTCCCCGAGGACCCGGAGAGCCTCCAGCGCTGAGCTCCAGCTCCCATGGACGTGTCCCGTCACTCACTCCAGAGAGAAGTTCTACACGGTGTGCTCAGACTACGCCCTCCTCAACCAGGCTGCCTCTCTCTACCGGCTCCCCAGCACCCCCAGAGAGGTGACCCACAGCAAGCAGGATGGCAGCGGGGCCCCGTTAGTGAAGTCCAACACTGTGGATCTGTCCCCGGGTCAGGGGCAGCATGCAGGTGTAGAGGAGGCCTCAGACGAAGACTTTGACATGGAGGGGGTGTCCTGCAGCAACACCAAGCCTATCCTGGCTTGGGAGATTGATATCATTAACTTTGATGCTGTGCTAACTCGAAAGCCCAGGACAAGTAAGCAAGATCAATAACCTAAATCATATACAGTATACAAAACAGGGGTTCTTGCTTGCTTTTGGAGACATAATTTACAGTATTTTTTAGTCTCATGGATATGCTATGAATTACTTAGTTTTATTCTCATGCTGATTCATCTGTTACTAAGCAATATGTGCCAGAAACTGGTGTTCAGACCATCTGTTGTTGGTACAGTGGAGCATCATAGCTATTCACACCCCCCTTGGATTTCTTCACATTTTAATGTGTCACAAAATGGGGATAAACTGTCATTTTGTTGTCAATGAGCTACACAAAATACTCTTTAATGTCAAAGTAGAAGTAAAATCCTAACATTATTTTAAGATGAATGAAAAATAAAACATTAATATACCTTAATTAGGGAAGTAAACATCCCCCTGAGTCAATACATGTTAGAAACACCATTGGCAGCGATTTAAAGCTCTGAGTCTTCTTTGGTAAGTCTCTAAAGAGCTTTACACACCTGGATTGTGCAATATTTACCCAGTATTCTTTTCAAAATACTTCAAGCTCTGTGAAAGTGTTGGGGATAATGGCTAGACAGCCATTTTCAAGTCTTGCCATAGATTTCAAGGAGATTTAAGTCAAAACTGTAATTTGGCCACTCAGAATTGAGAAACATTCACTGTCTTGGTAAGCAACTCCAGTGTAGATTTGGCCTTGTGTTGTAGGTTATTGACCTGCTGAAAGGTGAATTCCTCTCCAATTGTCTGGTGTAAAGCAGACTGAAGCAGGTTTTCCTCTAGAATTTTGTATGTGCTTAGATCCATCCCGTTTATTTTTATCCTGAAAAACTCCCCAGTATTTGCCAATGTCAAGCATACCCATACCATGATGCAGCCACCACCATGCTTGAAAATAAAGAGGCATTTACTCAGTGACGTGTTGTATTGGATTTGCCCCAAGCATTAGGCTTTGCAAAGTGCATTCCTTCGTTTTTTTTTTTGCAGTATTACTTTAGTGCCTTGTTTCATACAGGATGCATGGAATATTTTTATTCTGCTTTTCACTCATTTAGGTAGTTATAATGGAGACACAATAATGCTGCTGATCTATTCTCAGTTTTCTCCTATCACGCCTTCGTAGCAGTTTTAAAATCACCAATGGCCTCATTGTGACATCCCTGAACAGTTTCCTTCCTGTTCTGTAGCTCAGTTCAGAAGGACGACTGTATCTTTGACTTGTCTGTGTGGTTAAATACATCATCCACAGCATAATTATTAACTTGACCACGCGTAAAAAATAAATAAAAAAAATTCAATATCTTATTTGTTATTGTTACTCATCTACCAATCACTGCCCTTCTTTATGAGGCTTTTGAAAAAAGCTCCCTGGTCTTTGTAGTTGAATCTGCGCTTGAAATTCAATACTTGACTGAGTGACCTTGCAGATGTTGTATGTATGAGGGACAGAGGAAGGGGTAGGCGTTAAAACATCCCATCAACACCTATTATTTCACACGGAGTCAGTCCATGTAACTGATTCGTTAAGCCAAGAAAGAGGGAGAATACTTATGCAACGCATACGTTTGAGTTGTTACATTATTACTAGTTTGTAAACATTTCTAGAATGTTCTTTTTACTTTGGCATAATGGAGTATTTTATGTAGTAGATCCATGACACTTTGTTACACGGCAAAATGTGGGAAAAAATCCAAGCGGGGTGAATACTTATGATTAGGGGTGCACAATTCCAGGAACTTTCAATAAATTGCCTGTTTTTCCCGAAATCCCAGTTTGAAAATTCCCGGGAAACAGGAGGGAATAAGAAGGAAATCTGTAATCCTCCAACCAGGAATTCTGGAAAACCAGGAAATTTGAATGTTCCCCAGATTTTTGCAAACCTACATGTGCTACGCCTTTTCAACACAGGCAGTGAAACCACAGATAGGCATTTGATAAATGCTTTTTTTGAAGGATCCGACAGCTAGTCTTACTGGGGTCTGACAAATAATGAAAAAGACATTACATCTATCAGCTACACATACATGTCAGTACATACACACAACATGTAGGTCACATGTCAGTACATACACACAACAAGTAGGTCACATGTCAGTGCATCCACACAACAAGTAGGTCACATGTCAGTGCATCCACACAACAAGTAGGTCACATGTCAGTGCATCCACACAACAAGTAGGTCACATGTCAGTGCATCCACACAACAAGTAGGTCACATGTCAGTGCATCCACACAACAAGTAGGTCACATGTCAGTGCATCCACACAACAAGTAGGTCACATGTCAGTACATCCACAGAACAAGTAGGTCACATGTCAGTGCATCCACACAACAAGTAGGTCACATGTCAGTGCATCCACACAACAAGTAGGTCACATGTCAGTGCATCCACACAACAAGTAGGTCACATGTCAGTGCATCCACACAACAAGTAGGTCACATGTCAGTGCATCCACACAACAAGTAGGTCACATGTCAGTGCATCCACACAACAAGTAGGTCACATGTCAGTACATCCACAGAACAAGTAGGTCACATGTCAGTGCATCCACACAACAAGTAGGTCACATGTCAGTGCATCCACACAACAAGTAGGTCACATGTCAGTGCATCCTCACAACAAGTAGGTCACATATCAGTGCATCCACACAACAAGTAGGTCACATGAGTGCTATTAAGTAGGGCAGAGACACTACAGACAGGCAGAGACACCACAGACAGGCAGAGACACCACAGACCGGCAGAGACACCACAGACGGGCAGAGTGCTAGTAAGACGGGCAGAGACACCACAGACGGGCAGAGACACCACAGACGGGCAGAGACACCACTGTCCAGAGTGCTAGTAAGACGGGCAGAGACACCACAGACAGGCAGAGACACCACAGACAGGCAGAGACACCACAGACCGGCAGAGACACCACAGACGGGCAGAGTGCTAGTAAGACGGGCAGAGACACCACAGACGGGCAGAGACACCACAGACGGGCAGAGACACCACCGACGGGCAGAGACACCACTGTCCAGAGTGCTAGTAAGACGGGCAGAGACACCACAGACAGGCAGAGTCACCACTGTCCAGAGTGCTAGTAAGACAGGCAGAGACACCACAGACGGGCAGAGACACCACCGACGGGCAGAGACACCACCGACGGGCAGAGACACCACAGACAGGCAGAGACACCACTGTCCAGAGTGCTAGTAAGACAGGCAGAGACACCACAGACGGGCAGAGACCAACCACAGACGGCAAGAGTGCTAGTAAGGTGGCCAGTGACACAGATTGGTGTGGTAGGAGGGGGCATGTTTATTTCACAGTGACTACAAGAGAGATTACAGATCATAGTGACAAGATTACCCTGCTGAGTATTATTTTTGTTGAAAGAAATGGAACATTAAGTACTGTGTTCTCAGAAACAATTACATTTGAAGAACTCAACGACAAAGAATTAGTTCTCCACACTGCTTGATTATATTCAGACCTAGCCCTGATGGGCGCTTGACAGATAGAGCCTACTTCTGTTTCTGTCTGTATGAGCGCTTGCTTTAAATTTGTGTCTTATTTTCAGGCAACATAAAGAGAGTCGGTACTAAGAAGATGAAGTCTTCAGGCAGTAGGAATCTGCAGGACCTTCCTCTCCACGCTTCGCAGGACGAGATCAAACAGAGAAAAGTCCTGGACCTCAGGAGATGGTAATGTAGCACACAGCTCATTATACTGTATTAACTACTGCTGAGGTAACACACAGCTCATTATACTGTATTAACTACTACTGAGGTAACACACAGCTCATTATACTGTATTAACTACTGAGGTAACACACAGCTCATTATACTGTATTAACTACTACTGAGGTAACTCACAGCTCATTATACTGTATTAACTACTGCTGAGGTAACACACAGCTCATTAAACTGTATTAACTACTGCTGAGGTAACACACAGCTCATTATACTGTATTAACTACTGCTGAGGTAACACACAGCTCATTATACTGTATTAACTACTACTGAGGTAACACACAGCTCATTATACTGTATTAACTACTGCTGAGGTAACACACAGCTCATTATACTGTATTAACTACTACTGAGGTAACACACAGCTCATTATACTGTATTAACTACTGCTGAGGTAACACACAGCTCATTATACTGTATTAACTACTACTGAGGTAACACACAGCTCATTATACTGTATTAACTACTACTGAGGTAACACACAGCTCATTATACTGTATTAACTACTACTGAGATAACACACAGCTCATTATACTGTATTAACTACTGCTGAGGTAACACACAGCTCATTATACTGTATTACCTACTACTGAGGTAACACACAGCTCATTATACTGTATTAACTACTACTGAGGTAACACACAGCTCATTATACTGTATTAACTACTACTGAGGTAGCACACAGCTCATTATTCTGTATTAACTACTGGGGTCACACACAGCTCATTATACTGTATTAACTACTACTGAGGTAACACACCGCTCATTATACTGTATTAACTACTACTGAGGTAACACACAGCTCATTATACTGTATTAACTACTACTGAGGTAACACACAGCTCATTATACTGTATTAACTACTACTGAGATAACACACAGCTCATTATACTGTATTAACTACTGCTGAGGTAACACACAGCTCATTATACTGTATTAACTACTACTGAGGTAACACACAGCTCATTATACTGTATTAACTACTACTGAGGTAACACACAGCTCATTATACTGTATTAACTACTACTGAGGTAGCACACAGCTCATTATTCTGTATTAACTACTGGGGTCACACACAGCTCATTATACTGTATTAACTACTACTGAGGTAACACACAGCTCATTATACTGTATTAACTACTGCTGAGGTAACACACAGCTCATTATACTGTATTAACTACTGCTGAGGTAACACACAGCTCATTATACTGTATTAACTACTGCTGAGGTAACACACAGCGCATTATACTGTATTAACTACTACTGAGGTAACACACAGCTCATTATACTGTATTAACTACTGCTGAGGTAACACACAGCTCATTATACTGTATTAACTACTGCTGAGGTAACACACAGCTCATTATACTGTATTAACTACTACTGAGGTAACACACAGCTCATTATACTGTATTAACTACTACTGAGATAACACACAGCTCATTATACTGTATTAACTACTGCTGAGGTAACACACAGCTCATTATACTGTATTAACTACTACTGAGGTAACACACAGCTCATTATACTGTATTAACTACTACTGAGGTAACACACAGCTCATTATACTGTATTAACTACTACTGAGGTAGCACACAGCTCATTATTCTGTATTAACTACTGGGGTCACACACAGCTCATTATACTGTATTAACTACTACTGAGGTAACACACAGCTCATTATACTGTATTAACTACTGCTGAGGTAACACACAGCTCATTATACTGTATTAACTACTGCTGAGGTAACACACAGCTCATTATACTGTATTAACTACTGCTGAGGTAACACACAGCGCATTATACTGTATTAACTACTACTGAGGTAACACACAGCTCATTATACTGTATTAACTACTGCTGAGGTAACACACAGCTCATTATACTGTATTAACTACTGCTGAGGTAACACACAGCTCATTATACTGTATTAACTACTACTGAGGTAACACACAGCTCATTATACTGTATTAACTACTGCTGAGGTAACACACAGCTCATTATACTGTATTAACTACTACTGAGATAACACACAGCTCATTATACTGTATTAACTACTGCTGAGGTAACACACAGCTCATTATACTGTATTAACTACTACTGAGGTAACACACAGCTCATTATACTGTATTAACTACTACTGAGGTAACACACAGCTCATTATACTGTATTAACTACTACTGAGGTAACACACAGCTCATTATACTGTATTAACTACTGCTGAGGTAACACACAGCTCATTATACTGTATTAACTACTACTGAGGTAACACACAGCTCATTATACTGTATTAACTACTGCTGAGGTAACACACAGCTCATTATACTGTATTAACTACTACTGAGGTAACACACAGCTCATTATACTGTATTAACTACTACTGAGGTAGCACACAGCTCATTATACTGTATTAACTACTACTGAGATAACACACAGCTCATTATACTGTATTAACTACTGCTGAGGTAACACACAGCTCATTATACTGTATTAACTACTGCTGAGGTAACACACAGCTCATTATATTGTATTAACTACTACTGAGGTAACACACAGCTCATTATACTGTATTAACTACTACTGAGGTAACACACAGCTCATTATACTGTATTAACTACTACTGAGGTAGCACATAGCTCATTATTCTGTATTAACTACTGGGGTCACACACAGCTCATTATACTGTATTAACTACTACTGAGGTAACACACAGCTCATTATACTGTATTAACTACTACTGAGGTAACACACAGCTCATTATACTGTATTAACTACTACTGAGGTAACACACAGCTCATTATACTGTATTAACTACTACTGAGGTAACACACAGCTCATTATACTGTATTAACTACTACTGAGGTAACACACAGCTCATTATACTGTATTAACTACTGCTGAGGTAACACACAGCTCATTATACTGTATTAACTACTACTGAGGTAACACACAGCTCATTATACTGTATTAACTACTGCTGAGGTAACACACAGCTCATTATACTGTATTAACTACTACTGAGGTAACACACAGCTCATTATACTGTATTAACTACTACTGAGGTAGCACACAGCTCATTATACTGTATTAACTACTACTGAGATAACACACAGCTCATTATACTGTATTAACTACTGCTGAGGTAACACACAGCTCATTATACTGTATTAACTACTGAGGTAACATACAGCTCATTATACTGTATTAACTACTGAGGTAACACACAGCTCATTATACTGTATTAACTACTGAGGTAACACACAGCTCATTATACTGTATTAACTACTGGGGTCACACACAGCTCATTATACTGTATTAACTACTACTGAGGTAACACACAGCTCATTATACTGTATTAACTACTAGTGAGGTAACACACAGCTCATTATACTGTATTAACTACTGCTGAGGTAACACACAGCTCATTATACTGTATTAACTACTACTGAGGTAACACACAGCTCATTATACTGTATTAACTACTACTGAGGTAACACACAGCTCATTATACTGTATTAACTACTGGGGTCACACACAGCTCATTATACTGTATTAACTACTACTGAGGTAACACACAGCTCATTATACTGTATTAACTACTACTGAGGTAACACACAGCTCATTATACTGTATTAACTACTGCTGAGGTAACACACAGTTCATTATACTGTATTATAAACTGGGTGGTCCCTGTCCTGAATGCTGATTGGCTGACAGCCATGGTATATCAGACCGTATACCATGGGTATGACAAAACTATTATTTTTACTGCTCTAATAACGTTGGCAACCAGTTTATAACAGCAATAAGGGTTTGTGCTATCACAGGGCTTGTCATATTGTATTAACTACTGATAGACCTATCACAGGGCTTGTTATACTGTATTAACTACTGATAGACCTATCACAGGGCTTGTTATACTGTATTAACTACTGATAGACCTATCACAGAGCTTGTTATACTGTATTAACTACTGATAGACCTATCACAGGGCTTGTTATACTGTATTAACTACTTATAGACCTATCACAGGGCTTGTCATACTGTATTAACTACTGTATTAACTACTGATAGACCTATCACAGGGCTTGTTATACTGTATTAACTACTGATAGACCTATCACAGGGCTTGTTATACTGTATTAACTACTGATAGACCTATCACAGGGCTTGTCATACTGTATTAACTACTGATAGACCTATCACAGGGCTTGTTATACTGTATTAACTACTGATAGACCTATCACAGGGCTTGTTATACTGTATTAACTACTGATAGACCTATCACAGAGCTTGTTATACTGTATTAACTACTGATAGACCTATCACAGGGCTTGTCATACTGTATTAACTACTGATAGACCTATCACAGGGCTTGTTATACTGTATTAACTACTGATAGACCTATCACAGGGCTTGTTATACTGTATTAACTACTGATAGACCTATCACAGTGCTTGTCATACTGTATTAACTACTGATAGACCTATCACAGAGCTTGTTATACTGTATTAACTACTTATATGATTACAGTGGCCTGCATCCCAATTGGCACCCTATTCATATGTAGTGCACTGCTAACCGTAGGGCTCGGGTTAAAACTAGTGCACTATATAGGGAATGTGGTGCCTGCTACCCAATAGGGCTCTGGTTAAAGCTAGTGCACTATATAGGGAATGTGATGCCATTTCAGACAGAGCCAGAAACTACTGCAAGTGGAGGAGGCATTCATTAGTTTCATGCTTCTCTCTATCTGTCTCTCTCTCCCTTTCTCTGTTTCTCTTTCTCTCTCTGTCTCTCTCTTTCTCTCTCTGTCTCTCTCTCTCTCTCTCTCTGTCTCTCTCTCTCTCTCTCTCTCTCTCTCTCTGTCTCTCTCTCTCTCTCTCTCTCTCTCTCTCTCTCTCTCTCTCTCTCTCTCTCTCTCTCTCTGTCTCTCTGATCTCTCTGATCTCTAGGTACTGTATCAGCCGGCCCCAGTACAAGACGTCATGTGGGATATCTTCATTAGTTTCCTGCTGGAACTTTCTGTACAGCACACTGGGAGCAGGGAGGTAGGCATTTTATCGTTGTCTGTAGCTCTGTACATGTGGCAATGGGACCACCGCTCGTTGGAGGAACAGAGTCCCGTCTTTTACACTTGTTATGTTCACAATTAAAGGTAATACAAGAGATCTGCACACACCCAAGACAAATGTTTCCACCACATTATAGCGTGTAGTACATTTTCATTTGTCAGAAATAAGAGGAATAACAGCTATTTGATTGTTATGTGGTGTATTTTCAGTCTCCCACCCATCTCCCAGGAGGGGGCTCTTCAGATCTTAGGCTTCCAGCCTCCTTTTGAGGAGATCAAGTTTGGTCCGTTTACCGGCAACGCTACTCTGATGAGGTACAGTACTCAGAAATACTTTTGAGTTTTGACATTAGAATCAAGGTGCACCAGCAAATGGCTATAGATATTTTTTTTATTTATTTTTTTATCCATGTGAACAGATGGTTCAGGCAAATCAATGACAATTTCCGTGTCCGAGGGTGTTCCTATATTCTGTACAAACCCCACGGTAAACACAAGACAGCAGGAGAGACTGGTGAGTTTGTCTACTCTCCTCTCTTCTACCCTCTCTCTACTAACAAACTGGCTATGATGTAACAAGCTGGCCTCAGCTTGAAAATACAAAGAGGTCGAGTGTGTTCAAATGTCAGTCAATCCAGCAATTGTGGCTTGGCGCTGGCCTTGTCTTAAGTTTGTTGTCGTCCAGTTTGTCTGTTATATAAAGAAATAGCTTTTTTTATGACAATGAAACTGAAGAGATGGAAACGCATACAGAGGTACAGACTGTCTGAATGATTCTATTTGTTAAATGGAGTGTATTAGAATTTTAATTTTACATTTATTTAACAAGACAAGTCAGTTAAGAACAAATTCTTATTTTACAATGACGGCCTAGGAACAGTGGGTTAACTGCCTTGTTCCAGGGCAGAACGACAGATTTGTACCTTGTCAACTCGGGGAATTGAACTTGCAAACTTTTTACCAGTAGGATAACCTGCCGCCCCATTGAATTGAGTATCTGTCCTCCCTGTTCCAGCTGAGGGGGCGTTGTTGAAGTTGACCCAGGGCTTAAGAGATGACACCATGGCCTACATTTACCACTGTCAGAACCACTACTTCTGTCCTGTGGGCTTCGAGGCCACACCTTTCAAAGCAGCCAAGGCCTACAGGTACGTTTCTCTCATATCCCTGTGTGAATTTACTTTCTAACAGGTCATCGTTTAGGCCTAACTGGGGATGTATTCATTACATTTTATTATTTTATCTAATCATTTTATCTTATTGTCATCCACGTAACTTCCACTGTCATCCACGTAACTCCCGCTGTCATCCACGTAACTCCCGCTGTCATCCACCATAACTCCCGCTGTCATCCACGTAACTCCCGCTGTCATCCACGTAACTCTTGCTGTCATCCACGTAACTCTTGCTGTCATCCACGTAACTCCCGCTGTCATCCACGTAACTCCCGCTGTCATCCACTTAACTCCCGCAGTCATCCACGTAACTCCCGCTGTCATCCACGTAACTTCCACTGTCATCCACGTAACTCCCGCTGTCATCCACGTAACTCCCGCTGTCATCCACCGTAACTCCCGCTGTCATCCACGTAACTCTTGCTGTCATCCACGTAACTCTTGCTGTCATCCACGTAACTCCCGCTGTCATCCACGTAACTCCCGCTGTCATCCACGTAACTCTTGCTGTCATCCACGTAACTCCCGCTGTCATCCACGCAACTCCCGCTGTCATCCGCGTAACTCCCGCTGTCATCCGCGTAACTCCCGCTGTCATCCGCGTAACTCCCGCTGTCATCCGCGTAACTCCCGCTGTCATCCACGTAACTCCCGCTGTCATCCACGTAACTCCCGCTGTCATCCGCGTAACTCCCGCTGTCATCCACGTAACTCCCGCTGTCAACCACGTAACTCTTGTTAACTTGTTAACTTGTTCTTGTTTACTTCTAAAGGGGTACACTGCCAACTAATGAAATGGAACACTGGATTCTGATTGGTGAACCAAGCAGGAAACACCCTGCTATTCACTGTAAAAAGTATGATCCTTTATGACTTCTAATGTTTCCCCCCCACCCAAAAAAAGAGATGATATACAGTACTTTATTCTGTACCATGTTGTCTTCTTAGTTGATGGCTTTTCACTTCCGTAACCTGGGTTGTTTTCAGGTGGGCTGACGTTGTCACAGATCTCAACACGCAAAATCCGGAATACCTCGATATTCGCCACACGGAGAGGGGAATTCAGTGCCGCAAAACCAAAAAGGTCATTCATTTTAATTTCAGTTTACAGTTATGTTAGTTGAGGGTACCAGTTATGCTAACAACGGGGTGAGGATGAGTTAGGAGCCCTGTTTAAGCCTTACCCATGCCCGCGACATTCTGGCCCTACCCTGCCCAGGCCTGATTGCTTTTGCCAAATTTAAGGCCCTGCCCGAAACCAGAAATCAGAAATAACTTCCTCTGTAAGTAAATCCATTAGCGTCACTTGCTTCCTGCGCGCTGCTCGCTCTGCATGCACTCTGCTCACGGTGGCTCTATGGTCTGTGAGTGACCGTAGCAACGGCTACGCTTGGGCTGCCCTGCTCAATGACGAGACATGACAGAGCTGTTAGTTACTTTTCATCACTCTGAACTCAGACTGAACTCCAGGAACATTATTGTTATCTGTGAAATAATATCTCCTGTCTGATATTTAGTCGAAGCACTTCTGGCACCATGTTATAATCTTAGTCAGAGATACTGGCACAGCTTCAAAATGCTAGTGATACCCAAGCCCTGCCGTACCATACTTATTGATGAAATATTTAACAGGCTCTACCCTAACCCATTGTATAATGTTGGGGACCCATTGGGCTCGGGTCGGGTAGCAGAGCTCTAGTATGAGTACATCGTTTCTGACATTAACCTCTCCTCTCCTGGCAGGTGGGAGGGAATCTTCACTGCATCATGGCCTTCCAGAGGGTCAACTGGCAGAAGCTAGGCCCCTGGGCCCTCAACCTGGAGAACCTGAGGCATGACCTCCACCACCAGGGGTCTGAGAGGGCCCAGGGGGGCTTAGCAGAGGTCCAGGAGGACAGGGAGAAGACCTCAGGAAAACACCAGGCTTTGGCCCGGCTAGGCCGCTCCAACAGCACAGGTACCAGTAACCAGAAGGACGTAGCTTGGAAACACCTGTCTAACAGCGCAGAGTACAGACACAGGAGCTCACCGGAGAGCGACGTCGAAGAAGATACCACAGATGACTGAGACTCAATGAGAAGGCTGTGAAGTTAGTGCTGCTAAAATATACTGGTTGGTATATCAAACGTTCTCATAGTTTTTCACCAGAGAAATAAAGACCAAGTGTTATTTTACCCCGTCTAGCATCATCCAGATTCCATTCCAAGGATTTTGCTTGATTATTGTAATAAAAAGTTAGTACAACATACAAGTTGATACACTTGAGTGTGAAAGCTACGTTTAATCGTCTAGCAATGTATAGAGGACTGCTGCTATTAATCAGAATGTCTGATATCATTGCATTTAAAAGCCATTTAAGAAATAGGAGAATAATAATAAAATCAATTCATTATACACTTTAAAGTGAGTGTGTTAGTTTGCGAATGTGACTGAAATCCAGTGACTACAGTAAGCCAAGTTTTTCTCAACTCCACGATGCACATCACATCAATGGAGTTGAGCGGAGACAATTGTGGGCGGACTGCACCTCCAACTACAACGAGTCGCTGTCAGTCGATAAACCCTTACCGTGTACCTATGTTTGTCCTCTGTAGCTGCCTTTCCTAATTCCTTACCTTGTACCTATGTTTGTCCTCTGTAGCTGCCTTTCTTAATTCCTTACCGTGTACCTATGTTTGTCCTCTGTAGCTGCCTTTCTTAATTCCTTACCGTGTACCTATGTTTGTCCTTGGTAGCTGCCTTTCTTAATTCCTTACCTTGTATCTATGTTTGTCCTCTGTAGCTGCCTTTCTTAATTCCTTACCGTGTACCTATGTTTGTCCTCTGTAGCTGCCTTTCTTAATTCCTTACCGTGTACCTATGTTTGTCCTTGGTAGCTGCCTTTCTTAATTCCTTACCTTGTACCTATGTTTGTCCTCTGTAGCTGCCTTTCTTAATTCCTTACCTTGTACCTATGTTTGTCCTCTGTAGCTGCCTTTCCTAATTCCTTACCTTGTACCTATGTTTGTCCTCTGTAGCTGCCTTTCTTAATTCCTTACCTTGTACCTATGTTTGTCCTCTGTAGCTGCCTTTCTTAATTCCTTACCTTGTACCTATGTTTGTCCTCTGTAGCTGCCTTTCCTAATTCCTTACCTTGTACCTATGTTTGTCCTCTGTAGCTGCCTTTCTTAATTCCTTACCTTGTACCTATGTTTGTCCTCTGTAGCTGTTTGTAGCTGCGTGCTTTTCTTTGTTTGCTGATATCCATACTTTTTAATAAAACTTTTATCCAATACAACCACAGACTGTCTCCTTGTATCGACTGACAGCGACTCGATGTAGTCAGAGGTACACTCCGCCCACAGTTGTCGCAAACAAACTCCACCGAGATGTACATATGGTAGAGTTGAGAAACCCAGCTACAGTAAAACCAACTACAGAAACAACCATGGTAGAGTTGAGAAACCCAGCTACAGTAAAACTAACTACAGAAACAACCATGGTAGTGTTGAGAAACCCAGCTACAGTAAAACTAACTATAGGAACAACCATGGTAGAGTTGAGAAACCCAGCTACAGTGAAACTAACTACAGAAACAACCATGGTAGAGTTGAGAAACCCAGCTACAGTAAAACTAACTGTAGGAACAACCATGGTAGAGTTGAGAAACCCAGATACAGGAAAACTAACTACAGAAACAACCATGGTGGTGTTGAGAATCCCAGCTACAGTAAAACTAACTACAGAAACAACCATGGTAGAGTTGAGAAACCCAGCTACAGTAAAACTAACTACAGAAAACAACCATGGTAGAGTTGAGAAACCCAGCTACAGTAAAACTAACTACAGAAACAACCATGGTAGTGTTGAGAATCCCAGCTACAGTAAAACTAACTACAGAAACAACCATGGTAGAGTTGAGAATCCCAGCTACAGTAAAACTAACTACAGAAACAACCATGGTAGATTTGAGAATCCCAGCTACAGTAAAACTAACTACAGAAACAACCATGGTAGTGTTGAGAATCCCAGCTACAGTAAAACTAACTACAGAAACAACCATGGTAGAGTTGAGAAACCCAGCTACAGTAAAACTAACTACAGAAAACAACCATGGTAGAGTTGAGAAACCCAGCTACAGTAAAACTAACTACAGAAACAACCATGGTAGAGCTGAGAAACCCAGCTACAGTAAAACTAACTACAGAAACAACCATGGTAGAGTTGAGAAACCCAGCTACAGTAAAACCAACTATAGGAACAACCATGGTAGACTTGAGAAACCCAGCTACAGGAAAACTAACTGTAGAAACAATGATGTACATATGGTAGAGTTGAGGAACCCAGCTACAGTACAACTAACTACAGAAACAACCATGGTAGATTTGAGAATCCCAGCTACAGTAAAACTAACTACAGAAACAACCATGGTAGTGTTGAGAATCCCAGCTACAGTAAAACTAACTACAGAAACAACCATGGTAGAGTTGAGAAACCCAGCTACAGTAAAACTAACTACAGAAAACAACCATGGTAGAGTTGAGAAACCCAGCTACAGTAAAACTAACTACAGAAACAACCATGGTAGAGTTGAGAATCCCAGATACAGTAAAACCAACTACAGAAACGTGCATCAAACAGTACAGTGGGTACAGTTGACATTGGGATGTCCTGTGAAACTAAGTGTACACGTTCTTTTCCCCAAAGAAAATACCAGAGAAATCACGTCAAAGGATGCTAATCACCTACCAAGATGTAGAGATTTATCTTTGTGTTGTTATTGATGTCCAACGTGAGAGACAAAGGATAATTAGTGCATGATTGCTTCCATGTTGTGTCTAAAGCCACTGTTAACTCTCCTGCTTAACTCTCCCGCTCAAGAATCTGTGGTTTCGTGTGTAGACTGATCCCAACACTAATGTAAATGTATAATTATTCATTAATGTGAATTAGATTACTCCTTTTTCTTAATAAATAACAATTCATATCAACTCATATCAAAAAGTGTCATCATTTAACAAATAATGAGTCCACAGTATGAGTCATAACACCCATTAAACCAAGCGGTCAGACAAGGAAATGGTTCCAATAGTTTCCCCCATTCATTTTTCCCATAGGTAATTTTAGAAACACTTAATATAAGGGCTGTGTTTCGTGTAGGCCTACCCCGGCGTGACGTTTTGATAAACCATGTCCAATGTTAAAATGTTTCTGACATTCTATATGAGAAAAATGAATGGTGGAAAAAAACGAATGGAACCATTTCCCTGTTTTTAACCGCCAGGCTTTATGGGTATTAGGACACCTCCACTGTGGGGCTCTATTACATGATATTAATGTGGGCTTACATAACAAGAGTAATAAGAGCTCACGCTGAAGATCGCCTTCTCAAAGTCAACAAGACGCGTGACCGTATTTTAACATTCTTCCTCTGAGGCGTCAGACCCGGGCATGTTTCCATGGATCTGTTTTCGTTGCTATGCTATGTGAGCAGGGCTGAAGCAACAAAACCCTCCGGGTTGGACCACAATGCATCCTGGTTATTTAATACACACAGAGGACAGAACACTGGCTACATTCCATCATCTGTTCTCAACTATTTACCTGGGTACATTAAGATTAAATAAACGTTCAAAATGATTCCCCTTACCTATTAGTGCAGTCCCTTAAATGATTCCCCTTACCCGTTAGTGCAGTCCCTTAAATGATTCCCCTTACCTGTTAGTGCAGTCCCTTAAATGATTCCCCTTACCCGTTAGTGCAGTCCCTGAAATGATTCCCCTTACCCGTTAGTGCAGTCCCTTAAATGATTCCCCTTACCCGTTAGTGCAGTCCCTGAAATGATTCCCCTTACCCGTTAGTGCAGTCCCTTAAATGATTCCCCTTACCCGTTAGTGCAGTCCCTGAAATGATTCCCCTTACCCGTTAGTGCAGTCCCTGAAATGATTCCCTTACCCGTTAGTGCAGTCCCTGAAATGATTCCCTTACCCGTTAGTGCAGTCCCTGAAATGATTCCCCTTACCCGTTAGTGCAGTCCCTTAAATGATTCCCCTTACCCGTTAGTGCAGTCCCTTAAATGATTCCCCTTACCCGTTAGTGCAGTCCCTTAAATGATTCCCCTTACCCGTTAGTGCAGTCCCTGAAATGATTCCCCTTACCAGTTAGTGCAGTCCCTGAAATTATTCCCCTTACCCGTTAGTGCAGTCCCTTAAATGATTCCCCTTACCCGTTAGTGCAGTCCCTTAAATGATTCCCTTACCCGTTAGTGCAGTCCCTTAAATGATTCCCCTTACCCGTTAGTGCAGTCCCTTAAATGATTCCCTTACCCGTTAGTGCAGTCCCTGAAATGATTCCCTTACCAGTTAGTGCAGTCCCTGAAATTATTCCCTTACCCGTTAGTGCAGTCCCTTAAATGATTCCCTTACCCGTTAGTGCAGTCCCTTAAATGATTCCCCTTACCCGTTAGTGCAGTCCCTTAAATGATTCCCTTACCCGTTAGTGCAGTCCCTGAAATGATTCCCTTACCCGTTAGTGCAGTCCCTGAAATGATTCCCTTACCCGTTAGTGCAGTCCCGTAAATGATTCCCCTTACCTGTTAGTGCAGTCCCTTAAATGATTCCCCTTACCTGTTAGTGCAGTCCCTGAAATGATTCCCCTTACCTGTTAGTGCAGTCCCTGAAATGATTCCCCTTACCTGTTAGTGCAGTCCCGTAAATGATTCCCCTTACCCGTTAGTGCAGTCCCTTAAATGATTCCCCTTACCCGTTAGTGCAGTCCCTTAAATGATTCCCCTTACCCGTTAGTGCAGTCCCTGAAATGATTCCCCTTACCCGTTAGTGCAGTCCCTGAAATGATTCCCCTTACCCGTTAGTGCAGTCCCGTAAATGATTCCCCTTACCCGTTAGTGCAGTCCCTGAAATGATTCCCCTTACCCGTTAGTGCAGTCCCGTAAATGATTCCCCTTACCCGTTAGTGCAGTCCCTTAAATGATTCCCCTTACCTGTTAGTGCAGTCCCTTAAATGATTCCCCTTACCCGTTAGTGCAGTCCCTGAAATGATTCCCTTACCCGTTAGTGCAGTCCCGTAAATGATTCCCCTTACCTGTTAGTGCAGTCCCTTAAATGATTCCCCTTACCTGTTAGTGCAGTCCCTGAAATGATTCCCCTTACCTGTTAGTGCAGTCCCTGAAATGATTCCCCTTACCTGTTAGTGCAGTCCCTGAAATGATTCCCCTTACCTGTTAGTGCAGTCCCGTAAATGATTCCCCTTACCTGTTAGTGCAGTCCCGTAAATGATTCCCCTTACCTGTTAGTGCAGTCCCTTAAATGATTCCCCTTACCTGTTAGTGCAGTCCCTGAAATGATTCCCCTTACCTGTTAGTGCAGTCCCTGAAATGATTCCCCTTACCCGTTAGTGCAGTCCCTGAAATGATTCCCCTTACCCGTTAGTGCAGTCCCGTAAATGATTCCCCTTACCCGTTAGTGCAGTCCCTGAAATGATTCCCCTTACCCGTTAGTGCAGTCCCTTAAATGATTCCCCTTACCTGTTAGTGCAGTCCCTTAAATGATTCCCCTTACCCGTTAGTGCAGTCCCTGAAATGATTCCCCTTACCCGTTAGTGCAGTCCCGTAAATGATTCCCCTTACCTGTTAGTGCAGTCCCTTAAATGATTCCCCTTACCTGTTAGTGCAGTCCCTGAAATGATTCCCCTTACCTGTTAGTGCAGTCCCTGAAATGATTCCCCTTACCTGTTAGTGCAGTCCCGTAAATGATTCCCCTTACCTGTTAGTGCAGTCCCGTAAATGATTCCCCTTACCTGTTAGTGCAGTCCCGTAAATGATTCCCCTTACCTGTTAGTGCAGTCCCTTAAATGATTCCCCTTACCTGTTAGTGCAGTCCCTGAAATGATTCCCCTTACCCGTTAGTGCAGTCCCTGAAATGATTCCCTTACCCGTTAGTGCAGTCCCTGAAATGATTCCCTTACCGTTAGTGCAGTCCCTTAAATGATTCCCCTTACCCGTTAGTGCAGTCCCTTAAATGATTCCCCTTACCCGTTAGTGCAGTCCCTGAAATGATTCCCCTTACCCGTTAGTGCAGTCCCTGAAATGATTCCCCTTACCCGTTAGTGCAGTCCCTTAAATGATTCCCCTTACCCGTTAGTGCAGTCCCTGAAATGATTCCCCTTACCCGTTAGTGCAGTCCCTGAAATGATTCCCCTTACCCGTTAGTGCAGTCCCGTAAATGATTCCCCTTACCCGTTAGTGCAGTCCCTGAAATGATTCCCCTTACCCGTTAGTGCAGTCCCTTAAATGATTCCCCTTACCTGTTAGTGCAGTCCCTTAAATGATTCCCCTTACCCGTTAGTGCAGTCCCTGAAATGATTCCCCTTACCCGTTAGTGCAGTCCCGTAAATGATTCCCCTTACCTGTTAGTGCAGTCCCTTAAATGATTCCCCTTACCTGTTAGTGCAGTCCCTGAAATGATTCCCCTTACCTGTTAGTGCAGTCCCTGAAATGATTCCCCTTACCTGTTAGTGCAGTCCCTGAAATGATTCCCTTACCTGTTAGTGCAGTCCGTAGAATGATTCCCCTTTCCTGTTAGTGCAGTCCCGTAAATGATTCCCCTTACCTGTTAGTGCAGTCCCTTAAATGATTCCCTTACCTGTTAGTGCAGTCCCTGAAATGATTCCCCTTACCTGTTAGTGCAGTCCCTGAAATGATTCCCTTACCTGTTAGTGCAGTCCCTGAAATGATTCCCTTACCTGTTAGTGCAGTCCGTAAATGATTCCCCTTTCCTGTTAGTGCAGTCCCGTAAATGATTCCCCTTACCTGTTAGTGCAGTCCCTTAAATGATTCCCTTACCCGTTAGTGCAGTCCCTTAAATGATTCCCCTTACCCGTTAGTGCAGTCCCTTAAATGATTCCCCTTACCCGTTAGTGCAGTCCCTGAAATGATTCCCTTACCCGTTAGTGCAGTCCCTGAAATGATTCCCTTACCCGTTAGTGCAGTCCCTTAAATGATTACCCGTTAGTGCAGTCCCTTAAATGATTCCCTTACCCGTTAGTGCAGTCCCTTAAATGATTCCCTTACCGTTAGTGCAGTCCCTGAAATGATTCCCTTACCCGTTAGTGCAGTCCCTGAAATGATTCCCTTACCCGTTAGTGCAGTCCCTTAAATGATTCCCCTTACCGTTAGTGCAGTCCCTGAAATGATTCCCCTTACCCGTTAGTGCAGTCCCTGAAATGATTCCCTTACCCGTTAGTGCAGTCCCGTAAATGATTCCCTTACCCGTTAGTGCAGTCCCTGAAATGATTCCCCTTACCCGTTAGTGCAGTCCTTTAAATGATTCCCTTACCTGTTAGTGCAGTCCCTTAAATGATTCCCCTTACCCGTTAGTGCAGTCCCTGAAATGATTCCCCTTACCCGCTAGTGCAGTCCCGTAAATGATTCCCCTTACCTGTTAGTGCAGTCCCTTAAATGATTCCCCTTACCTGTTAGTGCAGTCCCTGAAATGATTCCCCTTACCTGTTAGTGCAGTCCCTGAAATGATTCCCCTTACCTGTTAGTGCAGTCCCTGAAATGATTCCCCTTACCTGTTAGTGCAGTCCCGTAAATGATTCCCCTTTCCTGTTAGTGCAGTCCCGTAAATGATTCCCCTTACCTGTTAGTGCAGTCCCTTAAATGATTCCCCTTACCCGTTAGTGCAGTCCCTGAAATGATTCCCCTTACCTGTTAGTGCAGTCCCTGAAATGATTCCCCTTACCTGTTAGTGCAGTCCCTTAAATGATTTCCCTTTCCTGTTAGTGCTGTCCCTTAAATGATTCCCCTTACCTGTTAGTGCAGTCCCTTAAATGATTCCCCTTACCTGTTAGTGCAGTCCCTGAAATGATTCCCCTTACCCGTTAGTGCAGTCCCTTAAATGATTCCCCTTACCCGTTAGTGCAGTCCCTTAAATGATTCCCCTTACCCGTTAGTGCTGTACCTTAAATGATTCCCCTTACCCGTTAGTGCAGTCCCTTAAATGATTCCCCTTACCCGTTAGTGCTGTACCTTAAATGATTCCCCTTACCCGTTAGTGCAGTACCTTAAATGATTCCCCTTACCTGTTAGTGCAGTCCCTGAAATGATTCCCCTTACCTGTTAGTGCAGTCCCTGAAATGATTCCCCTTACCTGTTAGTGCAGTCCCTGAAATGATTCCCCTTACCTGTTAGTGCAGTCCCGTAAATGATTCCCCTTTCCTGTTAGTGCAGTCCCGTAAATGATTCCCCTTACCTGTTAGTGCAGTCCCTTAAATGATTCCCCTTACCCGTTAGTGCAGTCCCTGAAATGATTCCCCTTACCTGTTAGTGCAGTCCCTGAAATGATTCCCCTTACCTGTTAGTGCAGTCCCTTAAATTATTTCCCTTTCCTGTTAGTGCTGTCCCTTAAATGATTCCCCTTACCTGTTAGTGCAGTCCCTTAAATGATTCCCCTTACCTGTTAGTGCAGTCCCTGAAATGATTCCCCTTACCCGTTAGTGCAGTCCCTTAAATGATTCCCCTTACCCGTTAGTGCAGTCCCTTAAATGATTCCCCTTACCCGTTAGTGCTGTACCTTAAATGATTCCCCTTACCCGTTAGTGCAGTACCTTAAATGATTCCCCTTACCCGTTAGTGCAGTCCCTTAAATGATTCCCCTTACCCGTTAGTGCAGTCCCTGAAATGATTCCCCATACCTGTTAGTGCAGTCCCTTAAATGATTCCCCTTACCCGTTAGTGCAGTCCCTGAAATGATTCCCCTTACCCGTTAGTGCAGTCCCTTAAATGATTCCCCTTACCCGTTAGTGCAGTCCCTGAAATGATTCCCCTTACCCGTTAGTGCAGTCCCTTAAATGATTCCCCTTACCCGTTAGTGCAGTCCCTTAAATGATTCCCTTACCCGTTAGTGCTGTACCTTAAATGATTCCCCTTACCCGTTAGTGCAGTACCTTAAATGATTCCCTTACCCGTTAGTGCAGTCCCTTAAATGATTCCCTTACCCGTTAGTGCAGTCCCTGAAATGATTCCCCATACCTGTTAGTGCAGTCCCGTAAATTATTCCCCTTACCTGTTAGTGCAGTCCGTAAATGATTCCCTTACCTGTTAGTGCAGTCCCTTAAATGATTCCCCTTACCTGTTAGTGCAGTCCCTGAAATGATTCCCCTTACCTGTTAGTGCAGTCCCTGAAATGATTCCCCTTACCTGTTAGTGCAGTCCCTTAAATGATTCCCCTTACCTGTTAGTGCAGTCCCTGAAATGATTCCCCTTACCCGTTAGTGCAGTCCCTTAAATGATTCCCCTTACCCGTTAGTGCTGTACCTTAAATGATTCCCCTTACCCGTTAGTGCAGTACCTTAAATGATTCCCCTTACCCGTTAGTGCAGTCCCTTAAATGATTCCCCTTACCCGTTAGTGCAGTCCCTGAAATGATTCCCCTTACCCGTTAGTGCAGTCCCTTAAATGATTCCCCTTACCCGTTAGTGCAGTCCCGTAAATGATTCCCCTTACCCGTTAGTGCAGTCCTTGCAGTCCTTGCTTCAACCACTTCAGACTCAGTTCAGCAATTGACGATCATCTATTCTCTTGTTTTCTCCCACCTTTTTAAATGATAAATGTTGAAACAATTAAATCAATACAAGATATTTACTCAGTACTCGCGTGAGACGATTGAGGAATCATCGCGATACTGTTGCCTGAAGTGAAAAGTTAATATCACCTGTATTTCTTACACTACAACAGACATCAGTGGGTAACCTAATTATATAGTGTGTGTTGCATTAATACTTCCTTGCTGAGCGGCCTTTCAGGTTATGTCGATATAGGACTTGTTTTACTGTGGATATAGATACGTTTGTACCTGTTTCCTCCAGCATCTTCACAAGGTCCTTTGCTGTTGTTCTGGGATTGATTTGCACTTTTCGCACTAAAGTACGTTTATCTCTGGGAGACAGAACGCGTCTCCTTCCTGAGCAGTAAGACGGCTGCGTGGTCCCATGGTGTTTATTCTTGCGTACTATTGTATGTACAGATGAACGTGGTACCTTCAGGCATTTGGAAATTGCTCCCAAGGATGAAGCAGACTTGTAAAGATATACAAATCTTTTTCTGAGGTCTTGGCTGATTTCTTTTGATTTTCCTATGATGTCAAGCAAAGAGGCACTGAGTTTGAAGGTAGGCCTTGAAACACATACACAGGTACATCTCCAATTGACTCAAATGATGTCAATCAGCCTATCAGAAGCTTCTAAAGCCATGACATAATTTTCTGGAATTTTCCAAGCTGTTTAAAGGCACAGTCAACTTAGTGTATGTAAACTTCTGACCCTCTGGAATTGTGATACAGTGAATTATAAGTGAAATAATCTGTCTGTAAACAATTGTTGGAAAAATTACTTGTGTCATGCACAAAATAGATGTCCTAACCGACTTGCCAAAACTATAGTTTTTTTAACAATACATTTGTGTTGTGGTTGAAAAATGAGTTTTAATGACTCCAACCTAAGTGTATGTAAACGTCCTACTTCAACTGTATATACTAGGCGGTGTCAGAGGAAGGTCCAAAAAAATGATCAAAGACTCCAATCACCAAAGTCATAGACTGTTCTCTCTGCTACCGCACGGCAAGCGGTACCGGAGCGCCCAGTCTAGGTCCAAAAGGCAGCCTCTACCTTAACAGCCTCTACCCTCAAGCCATAAGATTGCTGAACAATTAATCAAATGGCCACCCAGACTATTTACACTGCTGCTACTCGCTGTTTATTATCTATGCGACGTCACTTTACAAATTACCTCGACTAACCTGTACCCCCGCACATTGACTCATTACTGGTACCCCCTGTATAGAGCCTCGTTATTGTTATGTAATTTTCTTGTGTTACTTTTTGATTCGATTTTTTACTTTAGTTTATTTAGTAAATATTTAACTCTATTTCTTGAACTGCATTGTTGGTTAAGGGCTTGTAAGCATTTCACAGTAAGGTCTACACCCGTTGTATTCAGCGCGTGTGACAGATAATATTTGATTTGAATTGTGGGACCTTATAGACAGGTGTCTGCCTTTCCAAATCATGTCCAATCAATTGAATTTACCACAGGTGGACTCTAATCAAGTTGTAGAAACATCTCAAGGATGATCAATGGAAACAGGATGCACCTGAACTCAAATTACGAGTCTCATAGCAAAGGTTCTGAATAATTCTGTTTGTTTTTTAACAAAATTTGCAAACATTTCAAAAAATCTGTTTTTGCTTTGTCATTATGAGGTATTGTGATGTCATTATGGGGTATTTGTGATGTCATTATGGGGTATTTGTGATGTCATTATGGGGTATTGTGATGTCATTATGGGGTATTGTGATGTCATTATGGGGTATTAGTGATGTCATTATGGGGTATTGTGATGTCATTATGGGGTATTGTGTGTAGATGAGGGAAAAAATAATTTAATACATTTTAGAATAAAGCTGTAACCTAACAAAATGTGGAAAAAGGGAAGGGGTCTGAATACTTTCTGAATGCACTGTACATGTAATAAAAGAGGAATTTACCTTCAAACAGATCAGTTTTGTTTTATTCAACGACATTTACATGTATAAAAGAGGCAATTGTTTTCAAGCAGATCATTGGTTTTATACTAGGACTTTGTGCCGAGGAGTAATAGCTACTTGTTCGTAGAACCTGCGTCTTCACCAGAGTCGTCGATATACAAAAAACTGGAATCTCGGAGAGAGAAAAAAAAACGAGCTCTGACTGGGGAAAAACTTGATTTGAATCGATTTGAATGGTCGTCCACATCGGAATCCCGACTCGGGAACTCGGGCCTCTTTCTAGAGCTCCGACCTGTAGATCACTGATGCCATGACCTCTTATGGAGGTCAATGAGAAAGTGTCAAATTTGGTCAACAACAACAACAAAAATGTAATGGCTCATTTACTACGTTTATTCGATCTAAATAGAAGGTTCGTAAAGTTGTAACGAGTGAGAAAAAAATAAATAAAATATATATTATATCGGTTGTTTCGAAGTGGCTATGAATATTCATGACATGAGGCTAACAGCTAATAATAATTATCTATATCATTTGTTATTCAACAATTCAAAAGAAAGGACAGGCCCGGAGTTAGATTGCCCGCAATGTTGCTTTGTGGACTTCCATGGTTAAGAGACGCGTAGTATCTCGTCAGTATATCCATCATCTTTGTCCCATTAACAAACATTCGAAATGTTTAAGAGTTTTTCTCTTTATCAGTTGCTAATTCTGTGGAAATGCCTTTTTATATATTTTAACTTCAAAGTTTTATCTTATTTTGTTGCTAGCTATAAAGTCCCTTTTTGCCCGTGTTTTAAATAGTTGTGCTCGTGTTGCTATGGTGATAAAGGTTGTTAATTAAACGACGCTACCTAATGCTAACGTTAGCCACACGACCTGTTTTTAAAAGCACCGCTAGCGCTAGGTTATATTCATTATTTTATTTATTTTTATTTTTATCAATGTAGGTAATACAAAAAAAGCATGACAAGACATGCTAGAACTTAAAAAAAAAATGTTTTTACCTTTTATTCAGGTAGCTTAAGATGGGTATCAGTGAACTGTTAGCGAAGTGAACCGCTAACGTAGACAGACATTCACTCTGACACTCAGTCGTGTGGTTGGGGAAGAGACAGACCGATTATTATAATAATATGATTATTGATTATTGATTGTTATTGTGACATCCTAACAACCAAGTCAAAATTGGCATAGTTGACTAGCTACGTTAGACTAAATTGCTTGTTTAGCTTGATATCATTGGTTCCCTTACCCGGCAGGTGGCGTAATTTCCCCACATTGCGTTGTCCAGAATGTGTGATGGTCAGAAATGAAATAGAGTGGAGAGGCATGCTTGTTCTATTAATTAGATTGTCTATATATAACTAACGTCGTACAGTATTCATCCTCTATAACTGCCATGAAGGCATCTGTGGGGATAGGATGGTTCCAGGGCAATTCCATGGTAACAGAATGATGCGGATGACAGATTGTTTTCACTTTAAAATGTATGCCAAAACCAACCATTCAACTCTGTTCACAAGGATGCCTTTTAACATACATTTTTAAAGTGAAACATCTGAGACCCCGGCATCATTCTGTTACCATGGGATTTTGTCTTTAATATTATTTTCCATGGCTGGCCTCATGTCCAACCAGGAGACCAGTACAGCAAGTATGACACAGTTTGAGATAAACAGATTGTAAATTAGGCTTGCCTGGCAAACAATCAGTTTACCAACTCTGTGTGATAACGCACTGACTGTATCAAATACAACAGGTGTGTTTAGTGTGAAATCCTTACTAAAGAGCTCTTCCCAACAATGCAGAGTTAAACAAAATACATAATAATAATGATGATAATAACAAGACAAGGACTAAAATACACAGAAATTGAGTTACAGTGAGGGAAACAAGTATTTGATTCCCTGCTGATTTTGTACGTTTGCCCACTGACAAAGAAATGATCAGTCTATAATTTTAATGGTAGGTTTGTTTGAACAGTGAGAGACAGAATAACAACAAAAAAATCCAGAAAAACGCATGTGAAAAATGTTATAAATAGATTTGCATTTTAATGAGGGAAATAAGTATTTGACCCCTCTGCAAAACATGACTTAGTACTTGGTGGCAAAACAGAGTACTTGGTGGCAGAAAAGCATCCCCAAAGCATAATGTTTCCACCTCCATGTTTGACGGTGGGGATGGTATTCTTGGGGTCATAGGCAGCATTCCTCCTCCAAACACCTCGAGTTGAGTTGATGCCAAAGAGCTCCATTTTGGTCTCATCTGACCACAACACTTTCACCCAGTTGTCCTCTGAATCATTCAGATGTTCATTGGCAAACTTCAGACGGGCATGTATATGTGCTTTCTTGAGCAGGGGGACCTTGCGGGCGCTGCAGGATTTCAGTCCTTCACGGCGTAGTGTGTTACCAATTGTTTTCTTGGTGACTATGGTCCCAGCTGCCTTGAGATCATTGACAAGATCCTCCCGTGTAGTTCTGGGCTGATTCCTCACCGTTCTCATGGTCATTGCAACTCCACAAGGTGAGATCTTGCATGGAGCCCCAGGCCGAGGGAGGTTGACAGTTCTTTTGTGTGTTTCTTCCATTTGCGAATAATCGCACCAACTGTTGTCACCTTCTCACCAAGCTGCTTGGCGATGGTCTTGTAGCCCATTCCAGCCTTGTGTAGGTCTACAATCTTGTCCCTGACATCCTTGGAGAGCTCTTTGGTCTTGGCCATGGTGGAGAGTTTGAAAATCTGATTGATTGATTGCTTCTGTGGACAGGTGTCTTTTATACAGGTAACAAACTGAGATTAGGAGGACTAGAAATCTTTCTGATTGAGAGGGGTAAAACACTTATTTCCCTCATTAAAATGGAAATAAATGTATAACATTTTTCACGTGTTTTTCTGGATCTTTTTGTTGTTATTCTGTCTGTCACTGTTCAAATAAACCTACCATTAAAATTATAGACTGATCATTTCTTTGTCAGTGGGCAAACGTACAAAATCAGCAGGGGATCAAATACTTTTTTCCCTCACTGTATATACAGGGAGTGCCAGTACCAGATCAATGTGCTGAGGTATATATGTACATGAAGGCAGGGTAAAGTGACTAGGCATCAGGATAGATAATAATAAGGTATTTGAGGTAGATATGTACATGAAGGCAGGGTAAAGTGACTAGGCATTAGGATAGATAATAATAAGGTATTAGAGGTAGATATGTACATGAAGGCAGGGTAAAGTGACTAGGCATCAGGATAGATAATAATAAGGTATTTGAGGTAGATATGTACATGAAGGCAGGGTAAAGTGACTAGGCATCAGGATGGATAATAATAAGGTATTTGAGGTAGATATGTAGATGAAGGCAGGGTAAAGTGACTAGGCATCAGTTCGGTTACTGGCCCAACGCTCTAACCGCTAGGCTGCCTGACGCCCGTGTGTGTGTGTAGCGTCGGTATGTGTGTGAGTGGACAAAACATTAAGAACACCTTCAGAATATTGAGTTGCCCTCAGACCAGCATCAATTTGTCAGGGCATGGACTCTACAAGGTGTTCATTCAATCAATCAAATGTATTTAAAAAGCCCTTCTTACGTCAGCTGATGTCACAAAGTGCTGTACAGAAACCCAGCCTAAAACCCCAAGCAGAAAGCAATGCAGATGTAGAAGCATTCAAAAAGTTGAAAGCGTTCCACAGGGGACGCTGGCCCATGTTGACGCCACTGCTTCCCACAGCTGTGTCAAGTTGCCTGTCCTTTGGGTGGGTGGACCATTTTTTGATACACACAGGAAACTGTTGAGAGTGAAACCCAGCAGCGTTGCAGTTCTTGACACGCTTCCCTTGTTATTATTAGTTTTCGTTTTTTTTTTAGAAATACGTAGTGACGTAGCCAGTCCACTAGATGGTGCTGCGCCCCTCTTACATTCTTTGTGGACTACCCTGTGCCTGATAAATAGGTCACGGATGGCAGGGAGCTCGGCCTTCCCGCACGGCACCACCCTCTTTGCGATCGAGGGTGGTGACAGTTGCCATACCAAGTGGTGATGCAGCCAGTCAAGATTCTCTCAATGGTGCAGCTGTAGAAACTTTTGAGGATCTGAGAGCCAAATGGGGGCTGTTGTGCTCTCTTCACGACTGTGCGGAGGTGTGGACCATGTTAAGTCCTTAGCGATGTGTGAACGCAGTAGGAAAGTGAAGCTCTCCACTACAGCTCGTCAATTTGGATGGGGGCGTGCGCTGCCCGTTTCCTGTAGTCCACTCCTTGGCCTTACTGATGTTGAGGGAGAGGTTGTCCTGGCAGCACACGCCATGTCTCCTGCTTCGCTGTAGGCTGTCTGGTCGCCGTCGGTGATCAGGCCTACCACCGCCGTGCCGTCAGGAAACTTGATGATGGTGTTGGAGTCGTGCGTGGCCACAATGTCGTGGGTGAAAGGGGAGTACGAGAGGGGGTATGCCAGCATGATTGTAGATTAGCTCAGAAGCACATTGACACACTAATGAATATGCTCACAGTGGCCCATATTCACAAAGTGTCTCGGAGTAAAAGTACTGAGCTGGCCCCATATTCACAAAGCGTCTCGGAGTAGGAGTACTAAGCTGGCCCATATTCACAAAGCGTCTCGGAGTACTGAGCTGGCCCATATTCACAAGGCGTCTCGGAGTACTGAACTGGCCCATATTCACAAAGCGTCTCGGAGTAGGATTACTGAACTGGCCCATATTCACAAAGCGTCTCGGAGTAGGAGTACTAAACTGGCCCATATTCACAAAGCGTCTCGGAGTAGGAGTACTGAACTGGCCCATATTCACAAAGCGTCTCGGAGTACTGAGCTGCGATCAAACATTTTAACTCCTAATGAATAGGACTGAGGCACCCGATATTTAGGTCAGCACTCAGACCAATATCATTCTCTAAAAACAAGTTTTATTTGCTCCACTGCCCTGGTATAAGCAGCATTTTGTATTACTGACTTTGTAACTATTTCTTCTTGCCAATAGGTCACTGTACGTGATTCATTATGTGAGGAATATTGATCTGCTTTCGTTTAGTGCAAGCAGCAACAGGAGATGTTTCCATTGATAGTACTGTGGGACAGCAGGTGTTTTGAGATGGGTCTTTCTCTTCCCAGAGCTGGCTGAAATGAAGGCCCTGCTCTGCTCTGTGTGGCTGGAGACCCACATGGATCAGAACTTGGCTAGCACAGCTATTCGTTTTAGTTCAGTGATTCAGTTTGGAGAGGACACCCAGGCCTATAAAAACCATACATTCTGTAAAGTCGCTGTGAGTCATTGATCCTGTAAATTCAACAGCTCTAGTTATGATTAGTCAGTGATGATTCACTGTTATGAACACAAAGGCTATCTTTAGTGTTCTGTTAGCAGGTACTTTGACCAAATTAGAATGAAATTCCCAATTTTTATTGATTGCCTTGAACTGTGTAACCTCTGGACCATAAAGCAGATTACATTCACTACACTAGCTTCTCGTATTTATGATCCCAACAATGAAACATTTTTATCAAATCCAGTCCTGTGACTACTGCCTTATATTTACTCCCTCCGCCATGATCTTAATTTGTCTCCCTCTGCCATGATCTTAATTTGTCTCCCTCTGCCATAATCTTAATTTGTCTCCCTCTGCCATGATCTTAATTTGTCTCCCTCTGCCATAATCTTAATTTGTCTCCCTCTGCCATGATCTTAATTTGTCTCCCTCTGCCATGATCTTAATTTGTCTCCCTCTGCCATAATCTTAATTTGTCTCCCTCTGCCATAATCTTAATTTGTCTCCCTCTGCCATGATCTTAATTTGTCTCCCTCTGCCATAATCTTAATTTGTCTCCCTCTGCCATAATCTTAATTTGTCTCCCTCTGCCATAATCTTAATTTGTCTCCCTCTGCCATGATCTTAATTTGTCTCCCTCTGCCATAATCTTAATTTGTCTCCCTCTGCCATAATCTTAATTTGTCTCCCTCTGCCATGATCTTAATTTGTCTCCCTCCGCTATAATCTTAATTTGTCTCCCTCTGCCATGATCTTAATTTGTCTCCCTCTGCCATAGTAAACCCAAGGATAGATAGATGGTGTCCTTGGATAAACGCTCCCCTGTGTGAGGCACGGATAATTTTTTGTATTTTTTTCTCTCTCCAATTTCGATCTTGTCTGTGCGTCGCCCTATGGGACTCCCGATCACTGCCGGTTGTGATACAGCCCAGGATCGAACCCGGGTCTGTAGTGACGCCTCTAGCACTGCGATGCATTGCCTTAGGCCGCTGCGCCACTCGGGAGTCCAGAGGAACGTATTCTTGATCTACCTAATGTTTGAAAGCGATTCGATGTTCCAAACATATTGTTCATCCTGTCTGCTGCAGAGGGACAAGAGAGAGCAATGAGAAAGCACAGTTTGATCAGTCATGGAAAGCAGTGATGAAAACATGTCTCAGCAGCTAAAAAGAAGATGGAGAACAAGGTAGAGTGAGATAAATCAGAACCGACCAGCACTAGCTCATGTTAGCTACCCTTTTTGTTTTTTTTGTCAGAGAGAGAGAATCGATACTTGATGTCAAAGAATTGATATACAGTGGGGCAAAAAAGTATTTAGTCAGCCACCAATTGTGCAAGTTCTCTCACTTAAAAAGATGAGAGAGGCCTGTAATTTACCACCATAGGTACACTTCAACTATGACAGACAAAATGAGGAAAAAAAATCCAGAAAATCACATTGTAAGATTTTTAATGAATTTATTTGCAAATTATGGTGGAAAATAAGTATTTGGTCACATACAAACAAGCAAGATTTCTGGCTCTCACAGACCTGTAACTTCTTCTTTAAGAGGCTCCTCTGTCCTCCACTCGTTACCTGTATTAATGGCACCTGTTTGAACTTGTTATCAGTATAAAAGACACCTGTCCACAACCTCAAACAGTCACACTCCAAACTCCACTATGGCCAAGACCAAAGAGCTGTCAAAGGACACCAGAAACAAAATTGTAGACCTGCACCAGGTTGGGAAGACTGAATCTGCAATAGGTAAGCAGCTTGGTTTGAAGAAATCAACTGTGGGAGCAATTATTAGGAAATGGAAGACATACAAGACCACTGATAATCTTCCTCCATCTGGGCCTCCACGCAAGAGCTCACCCCGTGGGGTCAAAATGATCACAAGAACGGTGAGCAAAAATCCCAGAACCACACGGGGGGACCTAGTGAATGACCTGCAGAGAGCTGGGACCAGAGTAACAAAGCCTACCATCAGTAACACACTACGCCGCAAGGGACTCAAATCCTGCAGTGCCAGACGTGTCCCCCTGCTTAAGCCAGTACATGTTCAGGCCCGTCTGAAGTTTGCTAGAGAGCATTTGGATGATCCAGATGAGGATTGGGAGAATGTCATATGGTCAGATCAAACCAAAATCTAACTTTTTGGTAAAAACTCAACTCGTCGTGTTTGGAGGACAAAGAATGCTGAGTTGCATCTAAAGAACACCATACCTACTGTGAAGCATGGGGGTGGAAACATCATGCTTTGGGGCTGTTTTTCTGCAAAGGGACCAGGACGACTGATCCGTGTAAAGGAAAGAATGAATGGGGCCATGTATCGTGAGATTTTGAGTGAAAACCTCCTTCCATCAGCAAGGGCATTGAAGATGAAACGTGGCTGGGTCTTTCAGCATGACAATGATCCCAAACACACCGCCTGGCAATCTGAAGGAGTGGCTTCGTAAGAAGCATTTCAAGGTCCTGGAGTGGCCTAGCCAGTCTCCAGATCTCAACCCCATACAAAATCTTTGGAGGGAGTTGAAAGTCCGTGTTACCCAGCGACAGCCCCAAAACATCACTGCTCTAGAGGAGATCTGCATGGAGGAATGGGCCAAAATACCAGCAACAGTGTGTGAAAACCTTGTGAAGACTTACAGAAAACGTTTGACCTCTGTCATTGCCAACAAAGGGTATATAACAAGGTATTGAGATAAACTTTTCTTATTGACCAAATACTTATTTTCCACCATAATTTGCAAATAAATTCATTAAAAATCCTACAAAGTGATTTTCTGGATTTCTTTTCCTCGTTTTGTCTGTCATAGTTGAAGTGTACCTATGATGAAAATTACAGGCCTCTCTCATCTTTTTAAGTTGGAGAACTTGCACAATTGGTGGCTGACTAAATACTTTTTTGCCCCACTGTATGGTCACAAATAATATATCCTGTATCAATTTCCCCCATCACTAGATATTACCTGCACATCCTATTCAGCCTTCAAATGTCATAGCTTAGCAGCTTTCCAAATGCAAGGTATAGTGACAGAGATGATGGCTTCCAGACTGTTTGTAAAGAGGGCTTTTTTTTTGTTGTCAGCTGAGCTCTGTCGCCACCATGCTGATGATGGCAGGGTAAAAATATCCTCCCAAAACTCTATTTGTCCTCTCAAGTCAAAAGCAAGACTGCCAATGACGGCTGAGCACTAAATGTACGAAATACACGTACTTTATATCGATGCCATCTTGAATAATTGAACATTGTCATGATAGGCCTCATATTTGTAATTCTTCAGGCTAACAGATTAATAAAATATAAGCATGGCCTAAAATTAACGTTTTTTTTTGGTCCCTCCGACCACTGTGGAGTTATTTAACCAAAAGGTCACAGACGAAAACAAAAAAAAATGTTCAACATCACCTTTTAAGGGTTGGGAGGTTACCGTGGTAACGCGACTCTTCGCGACCGATACGCCGGGAGGAAGAGGAAAGATGGCGATGGTGGTGGATGATGAGGTCGAAGAGTAAGCAGCACGTTCAGCAAAGTTGGTGAAAACGAATGTTGTGAACGGACAACAGTACTGGAACAGAAAGGAAATAGTGTAAAATTGGGAGTGGAGGAGACGTGTATGGATGATAATGAATCACTTGTTGGGATTTGTTTCTTGAGTAAGGATGCATATGTGGGAGACTCGTTTGAGGTGTCAAATGGTGAAGTATGCGCTGGGGAAAAGTAGAGTATGTCAGAGTGACTAGGAGTGGTCTTATTTTGATTCATTGTATTTCTGAAGAACAGAGGAAGATTGCAGTGAGCCTCCCCCAAAAAAATCCGGACAACAGAAGTTGCGTGTTTTGAACTTCGGAGTAGAGACACCCGTCAAAGGAGTCATCTCGGGTGACGACGGATGTTCCGGTTGAATCCCTGAAGATATTTCCCGGTGTGGTTGGTGCCCGGCTTCTGACCCGCTGGGTGACTGAAGGAAAAGAAGAAAGCCTGTTGGTCCTGTTTGTTGATAAATAACAAATGCCTACGCATGTGAAGCTTGGTTATGAAAGATACGCTGTAAGAGTTTATGTCCCCAAATCACTGCAGTGTTAGAACTGTAAAGGATTTGTCCGTGTTTCAAATGTGTGCAGACGAACAGAGCATATTGAAGAACGGTGTGTATGAGGACGACAATGTTGTAATTGAGGTGGGGATCATGATCCTGAGTTCCTGGAGTGCCCTGTAAGGGTGAAGGAGATTGAGGTGGGGATCATGATACTGAGTTCCTGGAGTGCCCTTTAAGGGTGAAGGAGATTGAGGTGGGGATCATGATACTGAGTTCCTGGAGTGCCCTGTAAGGGTGAAGGAGATTGAGGTGGGGGATCATGATACTGAGTTCCTGGAGTGACCTGTAAGGGTGAAGGAGATTGTGGTGGGGGATCATGATCCTGAGTTCCTGGAGTGCCCTGTAAGGGTGAAGGAGATTGAGGTGGAGGATCATGATCCTGAGTTCCTGGAGTGACCTGTAAGGGTGAAGGAGATTGAGGTGGGGGATCATGATCCTGAGTTCCTGGAGTGACCTGTAAGGGTGAAGGAGATTGAGGTGACAAAAGTTAGAGCGGTCAATCGAATCTCCTATGCGGAGGCGATTTTAATAAAATAATTGAGAAAACAAGTGATGCTAGTGAAGATATGGTAGTGGGACGCACCACAGCCTGTAGTAACTGTTTGCTGCCAGTCAAAAGATGGACCCTGTGTGTTAAAAAGGTGGATTTTGTGGCGTTCATTGCCACAGTTGTAAACTGTACGGCACAAGTCTCAAAGAAATCTAAGAAACTGGACATTATTGTGTCTGCGGCAGAAAAGTTTTTTAGGGACTTAAGGATTTCACATCTTGCAAGACTTGCAAGGGGTACTGGCGCCGGAAGATCCACCCTCCCAGGTTTTCCTTGAGCCTGTGTAGGGATCAGATCTGTTTTTAACTTAGTTCCATTTAAAAAAAATTGCTTGGTTGTTTTTTGGGGGTATTTTGTTCAATTTTTGGGAATCCTGTTTCCATCCCGCACAGTAGGTGGCGGAATGCTCATTAAATTGTGCGATCGCCAATATACCATAGCAGAAGGAATCACGACTCGAGTCATGTTTTTTCCTTTAGTCTGACTAGTAGCCGCATTGTCTTCTCTTCCCTAACAGGTGAAACTCAAGAAAAACAACCTAGCTTGTGAACAAAACATTGTTAATAGCCAAGAACCACAAGGACAAAGTCTCACTTCAGTAAACTTTAATTTCAAGTAAATTAGACCAACTATTTGTTTATACCTGTGAGCAATGCTTCTAAAAATGAATCTTTCACTCAGCTCTTCAGTGTTGCAGCGCGAGGTAGGATAGGCTATAGGATTGGTAGGTTCTTTTTGACTTTGTGCGATTTTAAATTTACCAGCTATGAAACAAAACAACCCGAAATACTTTGAAAACATCTACTGCAGCATTTATTTTACTATAAATGTGCTCATACCTAACTTTTTATTCACAAATGCGAGTGAAATGCTCCCACTGTGGAGCCCTGACCACCCGCAACATGGTTGGTGAAATAGACATCTTACCCACCAATTCCAAAATCGACCCGCATTTGGCAGGTGTTAATTTTAGGCCCTGTCTATAAGGTCAGTTGAGTGTCCTCCTGCACAGTTGTACCGTACACTGTTAACTTATGTTAGTGTCCTGTACCCTAAACCCTTGGACCCTGCATCCTTAACCTGTGTTCGATCACTGCCTGAAATCCCCCTGCTTCCATCAGGATGAGCAGTTTTCCTTCCTGGCAGAGTTGTATGAATCAAGTGTCGCTCATCCTGCGCCGCTACCACCTGCTGTTCTACCAGAAAGATGGCTCTGTGGAGATGGTAAGCGTTAGGCAAGATAATCACATGACCCATGGGAGTAGGCAGGCCAGGGGCTGAATGTGGGGAGGATACTGATACCAGCGGATGTTTTGAAGATTGTGAGCACCGGAAGTGTCTTTTGGCCTTTTCTACTTGCCCTTTTTCAATCTCGACTACATATTGTCCTCTAAATATTTCAGGCTTGTATAATTCATAAATTGTGTAATGTGTACTCTGAAGTTACTTTAAAGAGTAACTGAAGGGAAACTTCTCTGGGACATAGATATTAGTCACATTTAATTCTAATGTCAAAATTTACTACAAACTGTAAATAGGATAATTTTCAGTCTCATCCAAAATTTAGATTTGCAAGATTTAATTAGGATTTATTTATTACTTATTATTTATTAAGATTTATTAGGTATGTCACAGAATGAAGGGTACCGTAACAGTTTTCCTTGGCTTGGGTTTGTTTCAATCTTGTCTACAGTTGGCAGCATCCAACAAATCATCAATTCTGAGCGCAGCTGCACGCGACCAGGTCGTAATGCCTACGATCAATTTGGTTTGACATTCAATATCCCGTGGGGATAGTTAGGGACCATCAGTAAATTACAAAATGTACCAGGGACAATATTTTTACATGTCAATAGTTCCAAATGTCAATGACTTAACGTCAAACCAACTATAAATAGTAGAAATTGATATATTCAATTATTGAAAACATTTAAGAACTAAAATATGTGCAACATAAAAAATATTGTCACATTTACATTGTGTAATTTATTGATGGTCCCTAACTAGCTCCAGTGCTAGGCTATCCAAAGTCAAACCAACTGTGCCACGGTCGCACACCGGCCGGCTGAAGCTAATTGGTGAAAGAAGTTGGCTAGCTAGTCTAGGCTACTTTCAGACGAGACCTGGTTAGACTGTTTCAAGTCATCTAGAGGGGTGAGTGACTGTGTACTGTTTTGGCATGTTCAAACACACACGCGAGACACCTACATCAAAGCACACCTCCAAGACTCAAATCTCCTTCTGTCGCATTTCCTAATAAGGGGAATTGAAACAGAGGCTAAATCGGGAAGTTCAGCCCCCCTTTAAATACATGAAAGTGAATAGTAGCCTTTTTTTCTGACAATGTACCAGGGTCCAGGGAACAAACCAGGGTATCACATCCAGATACATGTAAACGCCCTGAAGTTGTCCCTTCAACTTGATGTTGATGGGTGTTTACATGTTGCAACACTGATGCTGAAGGGACAACGTCAGGGCGTTTCCATGTAACATACAAAGTGCATGTCCGTTTAATGTTTAACTACCTTGTTTACAAGATATCCCCATTTTGATAGATTCCTCTGAGAAAACTAGCGTCTCAATAATGTCTAGAATTTAAGAATGAAACATGTAATCTGTATTTTTCCTCAGTGAATGCTCAGGTCTTGTGTTACTTTTTGGGGGATTTGCTAGAAATGTGATTTTGTTTTCTTTCTATTTGTCCTGAATGCCAAGCGTCACGTATGGTGGAAACCTGGCACCATCCCTACGGTGAAGCATGGTGGTGGCAGCAAAGTACAGAGAGATCCTTGATGATAACCTGCTCAGGACCTCAGACTGGGGTGACGGTTCACCTTCCAACAGGACAACGACCCTAAGCACACAACCAAGACAACGCAGCAGTGGCTTCAGGACAAGTCTCTGAATGTCCTTGAGTGGCCCAGCCAGAGCCCGGACTTGAACCCGATCTAACATCTCTGGAGAGACCTGAAAATAGCTGTGCAGCGACGCTCCACATCCAACCTGACAAGAGCTTGAGAGGATCTGCAGAGAAGAATGGGAGAAACTCCCCAAATACAGGGGGTGCCAAGCTTGTAGCGTCAAACCCAAGAAGACTCAAGGCTGTAATCGCTGCCAAAGGTGCTTCAAAAAGTACTGAGTAAAGGCTCTGAATACTTATGGAAATATATTTTTATTTATAATGTTCAAAAAATTTATAAAAACCTGTTTTTGCTTTGTCATTGTTACGTTCTGTGTTGTGGGTATGTACGTGTATGTATTTCAGGAAATGGCTTCCTGGATTCCCCCAAGCAGCTGATTGGTTGGCCCCAGTGCAGATTGGAAATCTGACCCCGTCCTCTCGTCAGGAGAGACAGCTGTCTTAAATTACCGACTCCTTCTGCAGCTTTAAAAAACAGTGTTTCCTTTAATAAGGAAGAGAGAGCTTCTTGGTATGTCCTGTGTTGCTCAGAGAGAGAGCTTCTTGGTATGTCCTGTGTTGCTCAGAGAGAGAGCTTCTTGGTATGTTCTGTGTTGGTTGTTGCTCAGAGCTTCTTGGTATGTTCTGTGTTGGTTGTTGCTCAGAGAGAGAGCTTCTTGGTATGTCCTGTGTTGCTCAGAGAGAGAGCTTCTTGATATGTCCTGTGTTGCTCAGAGAGAGAGCTTCTTGGTATGTCCTGTGTTGCTCAGAGAGAGAGCTTCTTGGTATGTCCTGTGTTTCGTTGTTGGTCTGTATAACTTGTTTGCCAGTATTTTGTAGCCGGTCCTGCAGATGTAGGTGTATGTCAAAAGGACTGTGTTTTTGGTTCATTGAAATGGTTCACTTTACGGTTGTAATTATTATGTTTTTGTTCCCAGGGGGGAAGTTGAAGGCACATTGGGAGTGCTTAGGCAAGAGGCCTGCGGGCATACATATACCCATAGTATGTACTCTGTCTATGCACACTAGGTAAGACCTGGGCGGACCATCCCCTTGTATTTTGGTTAGCGCGCCAGGTGGTGCAATTTAGTGAACCAGTAGGTAGGTAGGTAAGGTAGGAGATGGGGCTCTTTAACTTTTACTCTCTTTGCTTTGGTTCCGTCTGGCCCCTTTTCCCCCAAATGACCGTGTGAAGGAAATAATTTCCCTGTTAACGGTAATCTATTCTGCCTCCGTCATCCTTACCTGCAGTCACATGCCTCTTTCCCTCCACAGGGAGTTGCGTGTAGCAGGGTGTTGCGTTCCCTCCTCCAAGAGGCGCACGTAACAGTCATTGTGATGTCATTGTGGGGTATTGTGATGTCATTGTGGGGTATTGTGATGTCATTGTGGGGTATTGTGTGTAGCTTGGGGAGGGAAGGGGGGACAATTTAATACATGTTTAGAATAAGGCTGTAATGTGGGAAAGTCAAGGGGTCTGAATTCTTTCTGAATGGACTGTATGATCAGAATCCATGTATTCAGTCACCTGTTCAGGTAAATCTCACGTCTTCAAATGCTGAGTATCTCTTTCATTGCTTAAATCCTTAAGTCTTTTGAGGCACCCGTGCGTCAATCTAAGTATCATAATAAAACAATCTGTCAGTCTAGAGATATGTCGGCCTTCCGCGTCTGCGTTGGAAGGTGGCAGAGCTACAGCGGTGTTTGTCAGACCAGGAGACATCCCAAAAATCTTTATTCTCACGAAAACGTCTGAAGGTAACCCATGCTAATGAATGGAAGTTTGGAGGTAGTTTTGTACCAACAAAAATATATATATTTTTTTGTTGTTGACATATTTAAACCCAATATTTCCTGCGCTTTCTTAGCTCCTAGATATAGAACAGACAATTCAAAACCTAATGATATATTTTGACTGTCTTTTTTTTTTTGCCATTTAGTAGTAAATGCCAAATTCAATATTTTATCAAATAGTTTTTTTGTATATTTATTATTGAGTTCTAAAATATAAAATCTAATAGCTAAATTGTCCATGTTATGACCATTTAAAATAGAAACCCCCTTCCAACGGCTTAGACTGTTAGAGGTTAATTTGGATGAGAGGAGGTCATCTTGCTTTGTGCAGGGCTGCTTAGACATGAATACTCACTACTGTAGCTATTCATTCTGCTTTCAACCAGCCGTCCATCATCATGACGCTGCTTTGCTATGACATTCAGAGCTGCTTCCTGTTAGGATTGTACTGTGTGTCTATTCCTGGTTCTGTATTGTCCCATGAGCCTTTAATGAACCCTGCGGTGCCTGCTGCTGAATATTCATGGGCTGTCTGTCACAGGATGTGCCCCTAAAATGTCACCCTATTCCATTTCTAGTGCACTGCTTTTGACCAGGGCCCTGTTCAGAAGTAGGGCACGATAAAGGGAATAGGCTACCATTGTGGAGACAGACACAGTGTGTGTTCAGAGTTGGTGTCTCTGTCTCATTGGGATGACTCACGCTTCTATTGCTCCACATGCCGTTCTCCGCTCTGTTCCGTGATGAATGCCAAACACCTCAGCCCACAGTATTAGTCTCACCCACTAGACTAACACTCTGTCGCTCTCTGTCTTTCTGGTCTCTGTCTCTCATTGTCATATGTAAGGCTGTCATATGTAAGGCTGTGTTAGTGATGATTTATAACCACCGTTGTATGATGTTGTATGGAACAAGGCAACAGATTGTATTTCATCAGTGTCAGTACTACAGACATGTACAAGTGGGGTCTGGAATTATTGCATCCGTTGATAAAGATGAGAAATACTGTATAAAATGGTGAGATGACATGAAAATAGTGGGTTTGGACTTTTAAAAGTACAATACAAATGTCGATAAAAGATAGCTAATCTTACTCTAAAATATGATCTTTGATGTTATGGGCAGTCCTTTGTCACGATCTCCAGAAGGGACAGACCAAGGCGCAGCGAGGTATCCAGTATACATGTTTTATTTGATACACCATAACTGGGACAAAACAACAAAACGAACGAAAATGAAGATCGTAACAATAACATAACTTGAATAACACAAAGCTATGCACAAACAGCCTGTCTTCTCAGGCCTGGACGTGACATCCTTGACTTGGGCAGGAGCTCACCGGAGCTTAGTACCAGCACCTCAAAATGTTCTGTTTTGAGCTCCTTTTCCTCTTTTATAGAATATTAGCTCTAAAGTATAAACATTCCCGGCACCCAAAACAGACCCGGCGCCAAGATAAAGTGACTAAGGGGGCAGTTGAAATCGCAAAAACATTTTTGGGTTCCTGCATTGGAATTATTGAATTCTGCTTATAAACTCAGCAGGACCCTGTCAAAGATAATTTGTAAAAATCCAAATAACTTCTCAGATCTTCCTTGTAAAGTGTTAACACTGTTTCCCATGCACTGTTTCCCATGCACCTGTGGAACGGTCGTTAAGACACGAACAGCTTACAGACGATAGGCAATTAAGGTCACAGTTATGGACACTAAAGAGGCCTTCTACTGACTCTGGAAAAACACCAAAAGAAAGATGCCCAGGGTCCCTGCTCATCTGTGTGAAAGTGCCTTGGGCATGCTGCAAGGAGGCATGAGGACTGCAGATGTGGCCAGGGCAATACATTGCAATGTCCGTACTGTGAGACGCCTAAGACAGCACTACAGGGAGACAGGATGGACAGCTGATCGTCCTCGCAGTGGCAGACCACGTGTAATAACACCCGCACAGGATCGGTACATCCGAACATCACACCTTCGGAACAGGTACAGGATGGCAACAACAACTGCCCGAGTTACACCAGGAACGCACAATCCCTCCATCAGTGCTCAGACTGTCCACAATAGGCTGAGAGAGGCTGGACTGAGGGCTGGTAGGCCTGTAAGGCAGGTCTTCACCAGACATCACCGGCAACAACGTTGCCTATGGGCACAAACCCACCGTTGCTGGATTAGACAGGACTGGCAAAAAGTGACTTATTGACTGCATGTTTGCTTTACTCCATGTGTAACTCTGTGTTGTTGTATGTGTTGAACTGCTTTGCTTTATCTTGGCCAGGTCGCAGTTGTAAATGATAACTTGTTCTCAACTTGCCTACCTGGTTAAATAAAGGTGAAATAAATAAAAAATAATCACAAAATACATATCTATATACACACATAAATTACACTATACATAGTTTACATACACTCAATTAGTATTTGGTAGCTTTGCCTTTAAATTGTTTAACTTGGGTCAAATGTTTTTCGGGTAGCCTTCCACAAGCTTCCCACAATAAGTTGGGTGAATTTTGGTCCATTCCTCCTGACAGGGCTGGTGTAACTGAGTCAGGTTTGTAGGCCTCCTTGCTCGCACACGCTTTTTCAGTTCTGCCCACACATTTTCTATAGGATAGAGATCAGGGCTTTGTGAAGGCCACTCCAATACCTTGACTTTGTTTTCCTTAAGCCATTTTGCCACAACTTTGGAAGTATGCAATGGTCATTATGCAATGGTCATAATGGCCAAACGGTTGTATTTTTGTTTCATCAGACCAGAGGACATTTCTCCAAGAAGTACGATCTTTGTCCCCATGTGCAGTTGCAAACCGTAGTCTGGCTTTTTCATGGCGGTTTTGGAGCAGTGGCTTCTTCCTTGCTGAGCGGCCTTTCAGGTTATGTTGATATAGGCCTTGTTTTACTGTGGATATAGATACTTTTGTACCTGTTTCCTCCAGCATCTTCACAAGGTCCTTTGCTGTTGTTCTGGGATTGATTTGCACTTTTCGCACCAAAGTACGGTCATCTCTAGGAGACAGAATGCGTCACCTTCCTGAGCGGTATGACGGCTGCGTGGTCCCATGGTGTTTATACTTGTGTACTATTGTATGTACAGATGAACGTGGTACCTTCAGGCGTTGGCTGATTTCTTTTGATTTTCCCATAATGTCAAGCAGAGGCACTGAGTTTGAAGTCAGGCCTTGAAATACATCCACAGGTACATCTCCAATTTACTCAAATTATGTCAATTAGCCTATCAGAAGCTTCTAAAGCCATGACATCATTTTCTGGAATTTTCCAAGCTGTTTAAAGGCACAGTCAACTTAGTGTATGTAAACTTCTGACCCACTGGAATTGTGACAGTGAATTGTAAGCGAAATATTGTGTCTGTAAACTATTGTTGGAAAAATTACTTGTGTCATGCACAAAACTATAGTTTGTTAACAATACATTTGTGGAGTGGTTGAAAAACGAGTTTTATTGACTCCAACCTAAGTGTATGTCAACTTCCGACTTCAACTGTATACACTACACGTCATTTATACTATACATATCTCCAGTGCCTTGCAAAAGTATTCATCCCCCTTGTCGTTTTTCCTATTTTGTTGCATTACAACCTGTAATTTAAATGGATTTTAATTTGGATTTCATGTCACAAAATAGTCCAAATTGGTAAAAGTTAAATTCTAAAAATATTAAACTGGAAAATCTATTCACCCCCTTTGCTATGAAGTCCCTAAATAAGATCTGGTGCAACCAATTACCGTCAGAAGTCACATAATTAATTAGATTGCACACAGGTGTACTTTATTTAAGTGTCACGTGAACTCAGTATATATATACACTTGTTCTGAAAGGCTCCAGAGTCTGCAACACCACTAAGCAAGGGGCACCACCAAGCAAGCGGCACCGTGAAGCCCAAGGAGCTCTCCAAACATTGGAGTATCTGTCCATAGGACACTTTTAAGCCATACACTCCACAGAGCTGGGCTTTACAGAAGACTGGCCAAAAATAAGCAAACAAAAGGCATGTGGGAGACTCCCCAAACATATGGAAGAAGGTACTTGAGGGAAACATGTTTCAGTCTCCCAGAGATTTGAGACTGGGACGGAGGTTCACCTTCCAGCAGGACAACGACCCCAAGCATACTACTAAAGCAACACTCGAGTGGTTTAAGGGGAAACATTTAAATGTCTTGGAATGGCCTAGTCAAAGCCCAGACCTCAATCCAATTGAGAATCTGTGGTATGACTTAAAGATTGCTGTACACCAGCAGAACCCATCCAACTTGAAGGAGCTGGAGCAGTTTTACCTTGAAGAATGGGCAAAAATCCCAGTGGCTAGATGTGCCAAGCTTATAGAGACATACCCCAAGAGACTTGCAGCTGTAATTGCTGCAAAAGGTGGCTCTACAAAGTATTGACTTTGGGAGGGTGAATAGTTATGCACGCTCAAGTTTTCATTTTTTTGTCTTATTTCTTGTTTGTTTCACAATAAAAAATATTTTGCAGCTTCAAAGTGGTAAACATGTTGTGTAAATCAAATGATACAAACCCCCCTAAAAATCTATTTTAATTCCAAGTTGAAAGGCAACAAAATTTAGAAAATGCCAAGGGGGTGAATACTTTCGCAAGCCACTGTATATACACATAATTACACTATACAATTACACTATACATATCTATGTACTGCATTCTGCAGTGATAAGCCTTCCCATCTCGTTTGCGCTTAGTGGGACTATCATTTGTTTTTCAACAGGACAATGGCCCAACACCTCCAGGCTGTTTAAGGCATATTTGACCAAGAAGGAGAGTGATGGAGTGCTGCATCAGATGACCTGGCCTCCTCAATCACCTGACCTCAACCCAATTGAGATGGTTTGGGATGAGTTGGACCACAGAGTGAAGGAAAAGCAGCCAACAAGTAGTCAGCAACAAGTAGTCAATACTGTTGGAAAGCATTCCAGGTGAATCTGGTTGAGAGAATGCGAAGAGTGTGCAAAGCTGTCATCAAGGCAAAGGGTGGCTACTTTGAAGAATTGTTTTACACTTTTTTGGTTACTACATGGTTATTTATGTGTTATTTCATAGTTTTGATGTCTTCAGTATTATTCTACAATGTAGAAAATCATAAAAAATAAAGAGAAACCCTTGAATGAGTAGGGGTGTCAACTTTTGACTGGTACTGTATGTAGCAGCCCAAACCCTCTATGATTTGAAAACAGTGGGAGTATCCATATTTATGTTTAATTAGTAATACTTGGCAACCTGCCCACAGTGGGCCTCCTATTTGTAGTACAGGACGAGAGTAAAGAGGATTCCTCAATTTCTTTGAGTCTCTTCAGTGCCTGAGAGGATTAGGCTATGAGCAGCCGTGACTCTCAAACTGTTCCAACATACAACAGATTGATCACACATCTAATTTGGTGTGATGATAGGCATCAACCCCCTCATGCAAACAAATAAAATAAATGCTGATCGTTTACCTTTCCTCTCATTTTGACTGACAGGTTTACAGATGCATTTTCATATGTCGCTCACCTGCTATTGCCCTGATTCTAGAGAGTGATTATAATCTGTAAATGATGTGTCCCCCTCCTGATTCTAGAGAGTGATTATAATCTGTAAATGATGTGTCCCCCTCCTGATTCTAGAGAGTGATTATAATCTGTAAATGATGTGTCCCCCTCCTGATTCTAGAGAGTGATTATAATCTGTGAATGATGTGTCCCTGTTATTTTTTTGCTTCTGTTTTTGTCACCTTTCTAAAATGTTCTTGAACTATAGAAAGTACTCTCACTCTGTTTCATGGCTCTAATTTGAATTATGTAGGCTTAGGCTACAGGGTGGGCCGTTTGAAATACAAATAGTTAGTTTTATAGGACCAGCTTTTCATGCTTCTTCTGTGTTATTCGAAATGTGGAGGAGGAGGAGGATCCCTCATTTGCACACCTGGAACCTGAGTTGTAGCTTGTTATGAGGACAGGTCAGATAGCTGAATAAGCCAAGGTCACCTTCATAATTCTGTAGCAGTCAGCTGGCTTCTGGAGAGCAACAAAAGGGCCCCGCTCTGGTAGTGCCACCTGTAACACGAGCACATTACCCAGAATGCCTCTTCAAAGTATTTTCCATGAAGTGTGCAGAATAAAACAGTAATATAGTAATGTCGTTGACCTTTTGGAATCCCCGGGCGTCTTTTGTCCTCTGTGGTGTGTTGGTAGGATGTGCGTCCCAAATGGCACCCTATTCCCTTTATAGTGCACTTCTTTTGATCAGGGATCATAGTGCACTGGTCAAAAAGTAGTGCACTATTTAGAGAGTAGGGTGCCATTTGGGACGCACCCTGGGTTTGTCCTGGGAATGATCCAGCAGTCAACGCCTGACTTCATTTTATCACTCATTAACCCTGTGTGTTTTATGGTTCCTTACAGGAGGCAGGCAGCCAGCAGACTTTTACACTGAACATCAGACAAAGTCTTTCTTCAAGTGAGTCCTTCCTGTGTAAATTATTAGCCTGTCTCTCTGTGTGAGCAGAGCGGCCAGGGCAGGTTTCAAGGAGGCTCCAAGGGCCAACTAACCAGTAACCACTATCATTAGCAGTCTCTGTGACATTGATTGCACTGACATTGTGGTGACATTTGAACAGTCTTGGCAGGGGAAATGACCTCTTAAATCATTAGAATTAGAAGTAGTTTAAATTAATCCACACATTTTCTCTGAATATGGTCACCAAAATCACTGTGGTATATTCTTACCCTTTACAAATGTGACCTTGAATGGCATATTCTTCCCCATCTGAGCAGAAATAGTTCCTAAGTAGTTTTTTTGCACTGTAGTAGAGATTCCAGTAAAGGTTATGTTGCTAAAAGTTATTCGCTTACATCCAGAACTGACAGTTTATTGGAGGTTTTTCATGCTGTGTTTTTCAGCAACCTGGTGCAGTTAATGACCTCTGGGCCTGGGGTTGCCGTGGAGCTGATGGGCGACGAGGCGGTGTCAGTGTGGAGAAGGATTCTAGGCCCCACTGACTGGGCGTGGCACGGAAAGAGACCCACCAAGCCTCAGAGCCCAGGTTGGCACAGATGGCACCAGAAATGCTGGACATGGGTCTGACTCACTGGCTTCAGCAGCAAGAGTAAGTCATTCTAGTAGAGAGAACATGAGAGGGCCTAGTACCGAGCCCTTGGTGGACAGCAGTAGAGAGAACAGCAGATGCTCTAACACTGATCCCTGGGGGACACCAGTAGTGAGAACAGGAGAGGGTCTAGTACAGAGCCCTGGGGTACACCAGTAATGAGTAATGCTTTGTTATTTTGTCTAGGAACTGGAGTTTTTCTTACCGTCCACAGGTGGGCCGTGGTCCTGCTAACACGGCCAATCACACAGACTGTGCCTGTTGCGTCATCAAACCTCACGCTTTATCAGAAGGTAAGGAAGACCTCTTTTCTTTCACATGGACCGTAGCCTTACTCTCCACAAGTACTTTTTTTCCTTTTTTGCTTTTCGCAACTATGTGCAGTTCTCTTTTATACCATACCCCTAAGTTACAGTGGGGCAAAAAAGTATTTAGTCAGCCACCAATTGTGCAAGTTCTCCAACTTAAAAATATGAGAGAGGCCTGTAATTTTCATCATAGGTACACTTCAACTATGACAGACGAAATGAGGAAAAGAAATCCAGAAAATCACATTGTAGGATTTTTAATTTATTTGTTTGCAAATTATGGTGGAAAATAAGTATTTGGTCAATAACAAAAGTTTATCTCAATACTTTGTTATATACCCTTTGTTGGCAATGACAGAGGTCAAACGTTTTCTGTAAGTCTTCACAAGGTTTTCACACACTGTTGCTGGTATTTTGGCCCATTCCTCCATGCAGATCTCCTCTAGAGCAGTGATGTTTTGGGGCTGTCGCTGGGCAACACGGACTTTCAACTCCCTCCAAAGATTTTCTATGGGGTTGAGATCTGGAGACTGGCTAGGCCACTCCAGGACCTTGAAATGCTTCTTACGAAGCCACTCCTTCGTTGCCCGGGGTGGTGTGTTTGGGATCTTGTCATGCTGAAAGACCCAGCCACGTTTCATCTTCAATGCCCTTGCTGATGGAAGGAGGTTTTCACTCAAAATCTCACGATACATGGCCCCATTCATTCTTTCCTTTACACGGATCAGTCGTCCTGGTCCCTTTGCAGAAAAACAGCCCCAAAGCATGATGTTTCCACCCCCATGCTTCACAGTAGGTATGGTGTTCTTTGGATGCAACTCAGCATTCTTTGTCCTCCAAACACGACGAGTTGTTTTGGTTTCATCTGACCATATGACATTCTCCCAATCCTCATCTGGATCATCCAAATGCTCTCTAGCAAACTTCAGACGGGCCTGAACATGTACTGGCTTAAGCAGGGGGACACGTCTGGCACTGCAGGATTTGAGTCCCTGGCGGCGTAGTGTGTTACTGATGGTAGGCTTTGTTACTTTGGTCCCAGCTCTCTGCAGGTCATTCACTAGGTCCCCCCGTGTGGTTCTGGGATTTTTGCTCACTGTTCTTGTGATCATTTTGACCCCACGGGGTGAGATCTTGCGTGGAGCCCCAGATCGAGGAAGATTATCAGTGGTCTTGTATGTCTTCCATTTCCTAATAATTGCTCCCACAGTTGATTTCTTCAAACCAAGCTGCTTACCTATTGCACATTTAGTCTTCCCAACCTGGTGCAGGTCTACAATTTGGTTTCTGGTGTCCTTTGACAGCTCTTTGGTCTTGGCCATAGTGGAGTTTGGAGTGTGACTGTTTGAGGTTGTGGACAGGTGTCTTTTATACTGATAACAAGTTCAAACAGGTGCCATTAATACAGGTAACGAGTGGAGGACAGAGGAGCCTCTTAAAGAAGAAGTTACAGGTCTGTGAGAGCCAGAAATCTTGCTTGTTTGTATGTGACCAAATACTTATTTTCTACCATAATTTGCAAATAAATTCATTAAAAATCCTACAATGTGATTTTCTGGATTTTTTTCCCTCATTTTGTCTGTCATAGTTGAAGTGTACCTATGATGAAAATTACAGGCCTCTCTCATCTTTTTAAGTGAGAGAACTTGCACAATTGGTGGCTGACTAAATACTTTTTTGCCCCACTGTACATTTACATTATGGCTAATTTCTGTAAGGACTTTTGAGTTCCTAAGATGTAAAAGCCTCACTGTCAATAACCGTTAAGATAAAGCCCTAAAATAGGTCTTGGCTCAAAGTATGTAGCTTACAGTAACTTTACAGTTACTTTTCTCGTCTTAGTTTCACTGCCCGTTTTCCAGAGAAGCCACATGGCCAGGTTGTTGCTGTAAAACTCTTGCCTGCCGCTGAACCCTTTTTCTTATACACAAGAGAGTGTACAAAACATTTTGGATCACCTGCTCTTTCCATGACATAGACTGACCACGTGATTCCAGGTGAAAGGAAACAATTATTTTGGAGTTGACACTCCACCACTACGTCATTGTCGCTAACAGTTGGACAAATGGCAGAGAAAGTCCTGTATGGTGGCAAAACTTTGAGAAGTTAAATGAGAAGGTGGTTAAAGAGAGAGAGAGGGGGTAAGCAATATAGAAGTAATGCGTTCTCAGTCAACTTACCTGGTAAAATAAGAGTTAAATAAATAAAACAAGTATTTAAGGAGATTAAGCAGCATCAAAGATGATCTATTATATTGACAAGATGGTCGAGTGACTGCTCTAACAATGGAAATGCATGTCCTCAGAGATGGAAGGCAGGTGAGATCAACTGGGACCATTCTAGTCAATGACATGGCAGATACACGTTTAAACAACCAGCAGAACTCCGATAAAGTTGCCAGTGTATTTGTAACAACCTAGCCATTACGAAACTTATATTAGATCAAATAAGCCTCACGTAGCAAATTAGAAATAAAAAATCTTTGGTTTACCGAATTCGACACTCATTGACCTCCATACACATATTTTTTTGGGGGGTGGAGTAAACCCTCTGGTTTCACCTGTTCCTCTCTGGCAGCATCCATCCCGGCAATGCTGTCAGTTAGTCATGTGATCAGAGTTAATTAGCCTAAACACGTTTAGCATCTGAATTACATTTTAAAAAAGTATAATTCATCAACTTAATATGCACCGTTACAATACATCCATTATTTATTTTAGGCAGGTCTCAAGAAACATTATGATATGTGACTCGTCTCAGGAAACTAGGCAGATGTCTCGCGTCACTGCTTCACAGGAGACGCATTTGAATGTAAAACATTTTTTTATATATAGCAAAATGTGTTTTTTTGGGGGGCAGAAATGCCTTCTGGAACGTGAACTTTCATTTGCCTTAATTACAAACTTGTATGCCATCTGTAAATACAAATACAATTGTTAAATGAAGAGCCTAGTTGGTTTAGCCATGGAAAAAGGCAGGAACCTTCCAACTAGCCGTGATTGGCTGAAATAATGGATGGGCTGGACATGCCGAGAGATAAGTTTGGATTGGTCTGTCATGTAGTACGCTTCTGTCTATAACATGAGCTGCCTAGTATGTGTAGGTAATCCTTTCTAAAGCGACTTTTTTTTAAAGATATCACGAAGAACTTAAAAAGTGTTGTTGAGGCTCTCCACTTTCTGGAGGACCGAGGTTTGAAATCAGTGGAATGCCCGGTAGAAGCAGAGTATGATAGCTGAGAAGATTGGATTGCAAATGCGACAGGGGCAGGGTGAAAAAAAAGCAGTAGTGTAAAGTACTCCTGTGGCGGGGCGGGCGCATGCACACTGACACGGCCGCCAGGTGTACGGTGTTTCCTCCGACACATTGGTGCGGCTGGCTTCCGGGTTCAGTGGGCATTGTGTCAAGAAGCAGTGCGGCTTGGTTGGGTTGTGTTTCGGAGGATGCATGGGACTTGCAGCGATGAGACAAGACTGTAACTACCAATTGGATACCACAAAATTGGTGAGAAAATGGAGCGGAACGGAACAGTAGAATAGAACGGAGCGGAACAGAACAGTAGAATAGAACGGAGTGGAGCAGAACAGTAGAATAGAACGGAGTGGAGCAGAACATGTTGTGGAAAATCTTGAGTCAAATATTTACACACATACCGGAACTTGTGAATTCAATTTAGGCTTTAATTCAACGGATTAAAGCCGAGCCTCTTCCATGGAAAAAGACTGAAATATCTTATCACAGAGCTCTTCCTTTATAGGCTTCTGTCCCTGCTTAACGTATAGAACCACTCCTTGTATGTTCATGAACTACTCCCATTGGCCCTGTGGTTATTACATTATCTTTACATAGCACATATAGTCACTCCTTGTCTATTCATGAACTACTCCCATTGGCCCTATAGTTATCACATTATCTTTACATAGCACATATAGTCACTCCTTGTCTATTCATGAACAACTCCCATTGGCCCTGCTCTACAATTATCTTCCTCTCAGTTCTTTGCTTGTTAATGCCCACATCTGACAGTTGTCTAGGTTATAATGGTAGCTATAATGGTGGCTGAGCCCTGGTCCTATATGTTTCATTCCTTATATAGCCATTCTGTCTCAGCACTTAAAAGTGGGCAATCTAAATTCTGCCTGCTAATATTGGAAATGCAATCATAGTCATGATCTCTGCTACCACAAACAGACTAGAATAGAACAGAGCGGAACAGAGCAGAACAGAGTAGAATAGAACGGAGCAGAACAGAGTAGAAAAGAACGGAGCGGAACAGAGCAGAACAGAGTAGAATAGAACGGAGCGGAACAGAGTAGAATAGAACGGAACAGAACAGAGTAGAATAGAACGGAGCGGAACAGAGCAGAACAGAGTAGAATAGAACGGAGCGGAACAGAGTAGAACTTAGTAGAATAGAACGGAGCGGAACAGAGTACAATAGAACGGAGCGGAACAGAGCAGAACAGAGGAGAACGGAGCAGAACAGAGTAGAATAGAACATAGCAGAACAGAGTAGAATAGAACGGAGCGGAACAGAGCAGAACAGAGTAGAATAGAACGGAGCTGAACAGAGTAGAATAGAACAGAGCTGAACAGAGTAGAATAGAACGGAGCGGAACAGAGTAGAATAGAACAGAATGGAGCGGAACAGAGTAGAATAGAACAGAGCGGAACAGAGTAGAATAGAACGGAGCGGAACAGAGTAGAATAGAACGGAGCAGAACGGAGCAGAGCAGAACAGAGTAGAATAGAACGGAGCAGAGCAGAACAGAGTAGAATAGAACGGAGCAGAACAGAACCGAGTAGAATAGAACGGAGCAGAACAGAACAGAGTAGAATAGAACGGAGCGGAACAGAGCAGAACAGAGTAGAATAGAACGGAGCGGAACAGAGTAGAACTTAGTAGAATAGAACGGAGCGGAACAGAGTAGAATAGAACGGAGCGGAACAGAGCAGAACAGAGCAGAACGGAGCGGAACAGAGCAGAACAGAGTAGAATAGAACGTAGCAGAACAGAGTAGAATAGAACGGAGCGGAACAGAGCAGAACAGATTAGAATAGAACTGAGCAGAACAGAGTACAATAGAACGGAGCCGAACAGAGCAGAACAGAGTAGAATAGAACGGAGCGGAACAGAGCAGAACAGAGTAGAATAGAACTGAGCAGAACAGAGTACAATAGAACGGAGCGGAACAGAGCAGAACAGAGTAGAATAGAACGGAGCTGAACAGAGTACAGTAGAACGGAGTGGAACAGAGTAGAATAGAACAGAGCGGAACAGAGTAGAATAGAATGGAGCGGAACAGAATAGAACAGAGCAGAACGGAGCGGAACAGAGCAGAACAGAGTAGAATAGAACGGAGTGGAACAGAGTAGAATAGAACGGAGTGGAACAGAGTAGAATAGAACGGAGCGGAACAGAGTAGAATAGAACGGAGCGGAGCGGAACAGAGCAGAACAGAGTAGAATAGAACGGAGCAGAACAGAACAGAGTAGAATAGAACGGAGTGGAAAAGAGCAGAACAGAGTAGAATAGAACGTAGCAGAACAGAGTAGAATAGAACGGATTGGAACAGAGCAGAACAGAGTAGAATAGAACGGAGCTGAACAGAGTACAGTAGCACGGAGTGGAACAGAGTAGAATAGAACAGAGCAGAACGGAGCGGAGCGGAACAGAGCCGAAAAGAGTAGAATAGAATGGAGAACAGAGTAGAATAGAACGGAGCGGAACAGAGTAGAATAGAACGGAGCAGAACAGAGTAGAATAGAACAGAGCAGAACAAAGCAGAACAGAGTAGAATAGAACGGAGCAGAACAGAGTAGAATAGAATGGAGTGGAACAGAGTAGAATAGAATGGAGCAGAACAGAGTAGAACTTAGTAGAATAGAACGGAGCGGAACAGAGTAGAATAGAACGGAGCGGAACAGAGTATAATAGAATGGAGCGGAACAGAGCAGAACAGAGTAGAATAGAACGGAGCAGAACAGAACAGAGTAGAATAGAACGGAGCGGAACAGAGCAGTACAGAGTAGAATTGAACGGAGCGGAACAGAGCAGAACTTAGTAGAATAGAACGGAGTGGAACTGAGTACAATAGAACGGAGCGGAACAGAGCAGAACAGAGCAGAACGGAGCGGAACAGAGCTGAACAGAGTAGAATAGAACGTAGCAGAACAGAGTAGAATAGAACGGAGCGGAACAGAGCAGAACAGAGTAGAATAGAATGGAGCGGAACAGAATAGAATAGAACAGAGCAGAACAGAGCGGAACAGAGCAGAACAGAGTAGAATAGAACGGAGCAGAACAGAGTAGAATAGAACGGAGTTGAGCGGAGCAGAACAGAGTAGAATAGAACGGAGCAGAACAGAACAGAGTAGAATAGAACAGAGCAGAACAGAGTAGAATAGAACAGAGCAGAACAGAGTAGAATAGAATGGAGGGGAACAGAGTAGAATAGAACGGAGCGGAACAGAGCAGAATAGAATGGAGCAGAACAGAGTAGAATAGAACGGAGCAGAACAGAGTAGAATAGAACGGAGCAGAACAGAGTAGAATAGAATGGAGCGGAACAGAGTTGAATAGAATGGAGCGGAACAGAGTAGAATAGAACAGAGCGGAACAGTGTAGAATAGAACAGAGCGGAACAGAGTAGAATGGAGCGGAACAGAGTAGAATAGAATGGAGCAGAACAGAGCAGAATAGAATGGAGCAGAACAGAGTAGAATAGAACAGAGCAGAACAGAGTAGAATAGAACGGAGTGGAACAGAGCAGAATAGAACGGAGCAGAACAGAGCAGAATAGAACGGAGCAGAACAGAGTAGAATAGAACGGAGCAGAACAGAGCAGAATAGAACGGAGCAGAACAGAGTAGAGTAGACCGGAGCAGAACAGAGCAAAGTAGACCGGAGCAGAACAGAGCAGAATAGAATGGAGCAGAACAGAGTAGAGTAGACCGGAGCAGAACAGAGCAGAGTAGACCGGAGCAGAACAGAGCAGAATAGAATGGAGCAGAACAGAGTAGAGTAGAGCAGAACAGAGTAGAATAGAACGAAAATATTTCTAAAAGCGTCATCGTTAGAAACTTCGTAGGAAATACAAAGTTGCCAATGTCTTTACAATTGATTCAAACAAGCGCCGTATAAACCGAGATTACTGCATTAAAATATAAATACACCAGGCTATCGGACTTTATTTAAATTAGATTTTGAAATACAATTCATTTTCAATTGAGTTCTATTTTGCTACTTGAATGCTACTGTCTGTCATTTGTCTCAGTATATTTCATGATGTGTAGCCTAACAGGTGATCAACGATGTGCCAAATCTGTGCGTTATTATAGGGTAGGCATCATAATAAAGCCACCTAATATTTCCAGCCATAAGTGGTAATATCTCTCTAGGAGCTGATCCATCGTCAGTATTGTGAAATTTAATTCTAACGTAAAGGTATGATTTTAATGGAGGAAGCTGATCTGAGAGCGCCGCTGCCTTTCTTTCCATCCTATCAGTATCAACACGTAAAGCCACTCTTTCTGCGTGGTGTTTTGGGAAACGCATGCTACGTCTTTGGCCGTTGTAAGAACGATGCATCGTTTAAAACACCGTTGTTATAGGTTTATTTTCTTCAAGCAGCAGCTGCTACGGTGTTTCCAGAAAGTATTCATACCCCTTGACGTACTACAGCCTAAATTCAAAATGGATTAAATTGTTAATTTTTCTCACCCATCTACACACAATACCCAATAATGACAAAGTGAAAAACATGTATATATATATTCTTTTTTTACCAAATGTATTGAAAATATAATACTGAATTTCTGAATACTGAAGTATTGACACCCTTGAACTGTAGTTACACTGTAACAGATATAGGCAGCCTGTCAGAGCTGCAAATGTTCTTTAAAGGCCCATTTTCTATTTTAATATTAAATCATTTTTGGGTAACAATCAAGTACCTTACTAAAATGGTCAACAATAAACCAAAATAGCTTTCTCAAGCAAGAATTTTGCTAGGACTGTCTGGGAGTGGACTGAGTAGGGAGGGGAAAACGGAAAACGAGCTGTTATTGGCAGGAACGTTTGGAACTCTCTTTCTCATTGGTCTATGAACTAGTTTACAGACAAACTTCATCCCACCAAAACAAGCTGAAATTTCATCATTTTCATCATTTCACAGTATTATCCCAACCCCGTAGTGTGGAAATATATATAAAACACAGGAAAAATCCAGTTTTTGACTGCACTGAGCCTTTAACCTATCCTCACACCACTGCCTCAATAAACAAAGTCCACATGATCAACAACAGGCTATGCGGAGTCAGACCACGCCTTGGCTGTGAGGCTGGACTCAGAGGCTGCATCCCAAATGGCACTCTATTCCCCATAGGGCTCTAGTCAAAAGTAGTGCACAATGTAGGGAATAGGGTGCCATTTCAGACGCATATAGAGTAGTAGTCCAGTCTTAAGGCTGAAGGGCTCAGTTAATGGAACACAGGGCTCTACTCTGTAAATTAGTTAAAAGGCCTGAGAAATCTCTCTTTGATTTGTGGGAAAGGGCCTTAGTGAAGGGCCAGTTGAAAAGGAGGCTAGCCCTCGTCCGTCTACAATCTTCAACCAATGGGAAGGGAGTCGTGACTCTACATTTGTGTTCAGTCATGACTGTAATAGACTCACATCTGTTGCTAGGCTCCCAGAACCTGATCTCCTAGCAGCAGTGCCAGTTGGGGTGGTTGGGACTGGTGAAGGTGGGGAGGGAGAGTGGTAATCGGTAGTCCTTATTTAAACTCAGTTTGCAAGCGTATCATGTTTGCACTTAATAATAATTACTTGTCTTAACCCAAAATACGTTAACTCCAATATCTGCATTAAGAATGGCATGGCAGTGTAGACAAACAAGTTGACACATCTTTTACTTTCAAAATCCACAAGTAATCCACAAAACAGTTTCACAGAAATTAGAACAATTTAAATGGCCAGATTTTAGTTTGATTTAAGATAAAAACTTCAACATGTTACTTTATTTGGTCCCTAGGCACTTACTACAGTCATCGTATTTATTTAACCTAGCCTTGCAAGTCCACCTTTTCGGTATTGTGTACCAGTTTCCGTCTTTGTACAAAGTCATGGTCTTCAAACTATGGAAGATGGTAAAAAATATATATTTTTTAATAATAATAATTGATTGGAATTACATGGCACTGTTGTAGACACCCAAAGCTCTTTACAGTGTAAGGGGAAACTCACCACTACAGTCTATACAGGGGAAACTCACCACTCGACTCTATACAGGGGAAACTCACCACTCCAGTCTATACAGGGGAAACTCACCACCCACTCTATACAGGGGAAACTCACCACCCTAACCACACTCTATACAGGGGAAACTCACCACTCCACTCTATACAGGGGAAACTCACCACCCTAACCCCACTCTATACAGGGGAAACTCACCACCCCACTCTATACAGGGGAAACTCATCACTCCACTCTATACAGGGGAAACTCACCACCCTAACCCCACTCTATACAGGGGAAACTCACCACCCTAACCCCACTCTATACAGGGGAAACTCACCACCCTAACCCCACTCTATATAGGGGAAACTCACCACCCCACTCTATACAGGGGTAACTCACCACCTCACTCTATACAGGGGTAACTCACCACCCCACTCTATACAGGGGAAACTCACCACCCCACTCCATACAGGGGGAACTCACCACCCTAACCCCACTCTATACAGGGGAAACTCACCACCCTAACCCCACTCTATACAGGGGAAACTCACCAGCCCACTCTATAAAGGGGTAACCCACCACCCCACTATATAAAGGGGTAACTCAACACCCCACTCTATACAGGGGTAACTCACCACCCCACTCTCTACAGGGGTAACGCACCACCCTAACACAACTTTCTACAGGGGTAACTCACCACCCCACTCTATACAGGGGTAACTCACCACCCCACTCTATACAGGGGTAACTCACCACCCTAACACCACTCTATACAAGGGAAACTCACCACCCTAACACCACTCTATACAGGGGTAACTCACCACCCTAACACCACTCTATACAGGGGTAACTAACCACCCTAACCCCACTCTATTCAGGGGTATCTCACCACCCTAACCCCACTCTATCGAGGGTTGACTTTTGACTTTGACTTTGTAACAAACCACACTAACCCCACTCTATACAGGGGTAACTCACCACCCCACTCTAGACAGGGGAAACTCACCACCCTAACCCCACTCTATAGAGGGATAACTCACAACCCTAACCCCACTCTATACAGGGGAAACTCACCACCCTAACCCCACTCTATACAGGGGAAACTCACCCCCCTAACCCCACTCTATACAGGGGAAACTCACCACCCCACTCTAAACAGGGGAAACTCACCACCCCACTCTATACAGGGGAAACTCACCACCAAACTCCATACAGGGGAAACTCACCACCCTAACCCCACTCTATACAGGGGAAACTCACCACCCCACTCTATACAGGGGAAACTCATCACTCCACTCTATACAGGGGAAACTCACCACCCTAACCCCACTCTATACAGGGGAAACTCACCACCCTAACCCCACTCTATACAGGGGAAACTCACCACCCTAACCCCACTCTATATAGGGGAAACTCACCACCCCACTCTATACAGGGGTAACTCACCACCTCACTCTATACAGGGGTAACTCACCACCCCACTCTATACAGGGAAACTCACCACCCCACTCCATACAGGGGAACTCACCACCCTAACCCCACTCTATACAGGAAACTCACCACCCTAACCCCACTCTATACAGGGAAACTCACCAGCCCACTCTATAAAGGGTAACCCACCACCCCACTATATAAAGGGGTAACTCAACACCCCACTCTATACAGGGGTAACTCACCACCCCACTCTCTACAGGGGTAACGCACCACCCTAACACAACTTTCTACAGGGGTAACTCACCACCCCACTCTATACAGGGGTAACTCACCACCCCACTCTATACAGGGGTAACTCACCACCCTAACACCACTCTATACAAGGGAAACTCACCACCCTAACACCACTCTATACAGGGGTAACTCACCACCCTAACACCACTCTATACAGGGGTAACTAACCACCCTAACCCCACTCTATTCAGGGGTATCTCACCACCCTAACCCCACTCTATCGAGGGTTGACTTTTGACTTTGACTTTGTAACAAACCACACTAACCCCACTCTATACAGGGAGAACTCACCACCCCACTCTAGACAGGGGAAACTCACCACCCTAACCCCACTCTATAGAGGGATAACTCACAACCCTAACCCCACTCTATACAGGGGAAACTCACCACCCTAACCCCACTCTATACAGGGGAAACTCACCCCCCTAACCCCACTCTATACAGGGGAAACTCACCACCCCACTCTAAACAGGGGAAACTCACCACCCCACTCTATACAGGGGAAACTCACCACCAAACTCCATACAGGGGAAACTCACCACCCTAACCCCACTCTATACAGGGGAAACTCACCAACCTAACCCCACTCTATACAGGGGTATCTCACCCCCCTAACCCCACTCTATACAGGGGAAACTCACCACCCCACTCTATACAGGGGAAACTCACCACCCTAACCCCACTCTATAGAGGGATAACTCACAACCCTAACCCCACTCTATACAGGAGAAACTCACCACCCTAACCCCACTCTATACAGGGGAAACTCACCCCCCTAACCCCACTCTATACAGGGGAAACTCACCACCCCACTCTAAACAGGGGAAACTCACCACCCCACTCTATACAGGGGAAACTCACCACCCTACCCCACTCTATACAGGGATAACTCACAACCCTAACCCCACTCTATACAGGGGAAACTCACCACCCTAACCCCATTCTACACAGGGGTAACTCACCCCCCTAACCCCACTCTATACAGGAGAAACTCCCCACCCCACTCTATACAGGGGAAACTCACCACCCTAACACCACTCTATACATGGGTAACTCAACACCCCACTCTATACAGGATAAACTCCCCACTCCACTCTATACAGGGGAAACTCACCACCCTAACACCACTCTATACATGGGTAACTCAACACCCCACTCTATACAGGAGAAACTCACCACCCCACTCTATACAGGGGAAACCAACCACCCCACTCTATACAGGGGTAACTCACCACCCCAATCTTTACAGGGGAAACTCACCACCCCACTCTATACAGGGGAAACTCACCACCCCACTCTATACAGGGGTAACTCACCCCCCTAATCCCACTCTATACATGGGAAACTCACCACCCAACCCCACATAATACAGGGGTAACTCACCATCCCACTCTATACAGGGGTAACTCACCACACTAACCCCACTCTATAAAAGGGGTAATTCACTGCCAACTCTATACATGGCTAATCTACCACCCCAATCTATGCATGGGTAACTCACCACCCTAAAACCACTGTATACAGGGGTATCTTACCACCCTAACCCCACTCTATACAGGGGTAACTAACCACCCTAAAACCACTGTATACAGGGGTAACTAACCACCCTAACCCCACTCTATTCAGGGGTAACTCACCACACCAACCCCACCCTATACAGGGGTAACTCCCCACCCTGACCCCACTCTATCGAGGGTAACAAACCACCCTAACCCCACTCTATTCAGGGGTAACTCACCACACTAACCCCACCCTATACAGGGGAAACTCACCACCCACTCAATGCATGGGTAACTCACCACCCTAACCTCACTCTATACAGGGTAACTCACCACCCTAACACCAATGTATACAGGGGAAACTCACCACCCCACTCTATGCAGGGGAAACTCACCACCCTAACCCCTCTCTATACAGGGTAACTCACCACCCTAACACCAATGTATACAGGGGTAACTCACCACCCCACTCTATACAGGGATAACCCACAACCCTAACACCACTCTATACAGAGGTAACCTACCACCCAAACCCCACTCTATACAGGGGTAACTCACCACCCCACTCTATACAGGGGTAACTCACCACCCCACTCTATACAGGGGTAACTCACCACCCCACTCTATACAGGGGTAACTCACCACCCCACTCTATACAGGGGAAACTCACCACCCCACTCCATACAGGGGAAACCAACCACCCCACTTTATACAGGGGAAACTCACCACCCCACTCTATACAGGGGAAACCAACCACCCCACTCTATACAGGGGTAACTCACCACCCCACTCTATACAGGGGTAACTCACCACCCCACTCTATACAGGGGAAACTCACCACCCTACTCTATACAGGGGAAACTCACCACCCCACTCTTTACAGGGGTAACTCACCACCCCACTCTATACAGGGTAAGCTCACCACCCTAACCCCACTCTATACAGGGGTCACTCACCACCCCACTCTATACAGGGGTCACTCACCACCCCACTCTACACAGGGGCAACTCACCACCCTAACACCACTCTATACAGGGGTAACTCACCACCCCACTCTATACAGGGGTAACTCACCACCCCACTCTATACAGGGGAAACTCACCACCCCACTCCATACAGGGGAAACCAACCACCCCACTCTATACAGGGGAAACTCACCACCCCACTCTATACAGGGGAAACCAACCACCCCACTCTATACAGGGGTAACTCACCACCCCACTCTATACAGGGGTAACTCACCACCCCACTCTATACAGGGAAACTCACCACCCTACTCTATACAGGGAAACTCACCACCCCACTCTTTACAGGGGTAACTCACCACCCCACACTATACAGGGTAAGCTCACCACCCTAACCCCACTCTATACAGGGGTCACTCACCACCCCACTCTATACAGGGTCACTCACCACCCCACTCTACACAGGGGCAACTCACCACCCTAACACCACTCTATACAGGAAACTCACCACCCCACTCTATACAGGGGAAACTCACCACCCTAACCCCACTCTATACAGGGGCAACTCACCACCCACTATATACATGGTTAACTCACCTCCCCACTCTATACAGGGGAAACTCAATACCATAACACCACTCTATACAGGGATAACTCACCACCCCACTCTATACAGGGGAAACCAACCACCCCACTCTATACAGGGGAAACTCACCACCCCACTCTATACATGGGTAACTCACCACCCCACTCTTTACAGGGGTAACTCACCACCCCACTCTATACAGGGGTAACTCACCACCCCACTCTATACAGGGATAACTCACAACACTAACCCCCCTCTATACAGGGGAAACTCACCACCCCACTCTATACAGGGGTAACTCACCACCCCACTCTATACAGGGGAAACTCACCACCCTAACACCACTCTATACAGGGCGAACTCACCACCCCACTCTTTTCAGGGGAAACTCACCACCCCACTTTATACAGGGTTAACTCACCACCATTACCCCACTCTACACAGTGGAAACTCACCACCCCACTCTATACAGGGGAAACTCACCACCCTACTCTATACAGGGGAAACTCACCACCCCACTCTTTACAGGGGTAACTCACCACCCCACTCTATACAGGGTAAGCTCACCACCCTAACCCCACTCTATACAGGGGTCACTCACCACCCCACTCTATACAGGGGTCACTCACCACCCCACTGTATACAGGGGTAACTCACAACCCTAACACCACTCTATACAGAGGTAACTCACCACCCAAACCCCACTCTATACAGGGGTAACTCACCACCCCACTCTATACAGGGTAACTCACCACCCCACTCTATACAGGGGAAACTCACCACCCCACTCCATACAGGGGAAACCAACCACCCCACTCTATACAGGGGAAACAAACCACCCCACTCTATACAGGGGAAACCAACCACCCCACTCTATACAGGGGTAACTCACCACCCCACTCTATACAGGGGTAACTCACCACCCCACTCTATACAGGGAAACTCACCACCCTACTCTATACAGGGAAACTCACCACCCCACTCTTTACAGGGGTAACTCACCACCCCACTCTATACAGGGTAAGCTCACCACCCTAACCCCACTCTATACAGGGGTCACTCACCACCCCACTCTATACAGGGGTCACTCACCACCCCACTCTACACAGGGGCAACTCACCACCCTAACACCACTCTATACAGGGGAAACTCACCACCCTAACACCACTCTATACAGGGCGAACTCACCACCCCACTCTTTTCAGGGGAAACTCACCACCCCACTTTATACAGGGTTAACTCACCACCATTACCCCACTCTACACAGTGGAAACTCACCACCCTACTCTATACAGGGGAAACTCACCACCCCACTCTTTACAGGGGTAACTCACCACCCCACTCTATACAGGGGAAACTCACCACCCTAACCCCACTCTATACAGGGGCAACTCACCACCCACTATATACATGGTTAACTCACCTCCCCACTCTATACAGGGGAAACTCAATACCATAACACCACTCTATACAGGGATAACTCACCACCCCACTCTATACAGGGGAAACCAACCACCCCACTCTATACAGGGGAAACTCACCACCCCACTCTATACATGGGTAACTCACCACCCCACTCTTTACAGGGGTAACTCACCACCCCACTCTATACAGGGGTAACTCACCACCCCACTCTATACAGGGATAACTCACAACACTAACCCCCCTCTATACAGGGGAAACTCACCACCCCACTCTATACAGGGGTAACTCACCACCCCACTCTATACAGGGGAAACTCACCACCCTAACACCACTCTATACAGGGCGAACTCACCACCCCACTCTTTTCAGGGGAAACTCACCACCCCACTTTATACAGGGTTAACTCACCACCATTACTCCCACTCTACACAGTGGAAACTCACCACCCCACTCTATACAGGGAAACTCACCACCCTACTCTATACAGGGAAACTCACCACCCCACTCTTTACAGGGGTAACTCACCACCCCACTCTATACAGGGTAAGCTCACCACCCTAACCCCACTCTATACAGGGGTCACTCACCACCCCACTCTATACAGGGGTCACTCACCACCCCACTGTATACAGGGGTAACTCACAACCCTAACACCACTCTATACAGAGGTAACTCACCACCCAAACCCCACTCTATACAGGGGTAACTCACCACCCCACTCTATACAGGGGTAACTCACCACCCCACTCTATACAGGGGAAACTCACCACCCCACTCCATACAGGGGAAACCAACCACCCCACTCTATACAGGGGAAACAAACCACCCCACTCTATACAGGGGAAACCAACCACCCCACTCTATACAGGGGTAACTCACCACCCCACTCTATACAGGGGTAACTCACCACCCCACTCTATACAGGGGAAACTCACCACCCTACTCTATACAGGGGAAACTCACCACCCCACTCTTTACAGGGGTAACTCACCACCCCACTCTATACAGGGTAAGCTCACCACCCTAACCCCACTCTATACAGGGGTCACTCACCACCCCACTCTATACAGGGGTCACTCACCACCCCACTCTACACAGGGGCAACTCACCACCCTAACACCACTCTATACAGGGGAAACTCACCACCCTAACACCACTCTATACAGGGCGAACTCACCACCCCACTCTTTTCAGGGGAAACTCACCACCCCACTTTATACAGGGTTAACTCACCACCATTACCCCACTCTACACAGTGGAAACTCACCACCCTACTCTATACAGGGGAAACTCACCACCCCACTCTTTACAGGGGTAACTCACCACCCCACTCTATACAGGGTAAGCTCACCACCCTAACCCCACTCTATACAGGGGTCACTCACCTCCCCACTCTATACAGGGGTCACTCACCACCCCACTGTATACAGGGGTAACTCACAACCCTAACACCACTCTATACAGAGGTAACTCACCACCCAAACTCCACTCTATACAGGGGTCACTCACCACCCCACTGTATACAGGGGTAACTCACAACCCTAACACCACTCTATACAGAGGTAACTCACCACCCAAACCCCACTCTATACAGGGGTAACTCACCACCCCACTCTATACAGGGGTAACTCACCACCCCACTCTATACAGGGGTAACTCACCACCCCACTCTATACAGGGGTAACTCACCACCCCACTCTATACAGGGAAACTCACCACCCCACTCCATACAGGGGAAACCAACCACCCCACTCTATACAGGGGAAACCAACCACCCCACTCTATACAGGGGTAACTCACCACCCCACTCTATACAGGGGTAACTCACCACCCTACTCTATACAGGGAAACTCACCACCCCACTCTTTACAGGGTAACTCACCACCCCACTCTATACAGGGTAAGCTCACCACCCTAACCCCACTCTATACAGGGGTCACTCACCACCCCACTCTATACAGGGGTCACTCACCACCCCACTCTACACAGGGGCAACTCACCACCCTAACACCACTCTATACAGGGGAAACTCACCACCCCACTCTATACAGGGGAAACTCACCACCCTAACCCCACTCTATACAGGGGCAACTCACCACCCACTATATACATGGTTAACTCACCTCCCCACTCTATACAGGGGAAACTCACCACCATAACACCACTCTATACAGGGATAACTCACCACCCCACTCTATACAGGGGAAACCAACCACCCCACTCTATACAGGGGAAACTCACCACCCCACTCTATACATGGGTAACTCACCACCCCACTCTTTACAGGGGTAACTCACCACCCCACTCTATACAGGGGTAACTCACCACCCCACTCTATACAGGGATAACTCACAACACTAACCCCCCTCTATACAGGGGAAACTCACCACCCCACTCTATACAGGGGTAACTCACCACCCCACTCTATACAGGGAAACTCACCACCCTAACACCACTCTATACAGGGCGAACTCACCACCCCACTCTTTTCAGGGGAAACTCACCACCCCACTTTATACAGGGTTAACTCACCACCCCACTCTATACAGGGGTAACTCACCACCCTACTCTATACAGGGGAAACTCACCACCCCACTCTTTACAGGGGTAACTCACCACCCCACTCTATACAGGGTAAGCTCACCACCCTAACCCCACTCTATACAGGGGTCACTCACCACCCCACTCTATACAGGGGTCACTCACCACCCCACTCTACACAGGGGCAACTCACCACCCTAACACCACTCTATACAGGGGAAACTCACCACCCCACTCTATACAGGGGAAACTCACCACCCTAACCCCACTCTATACAGGGGTAACTCACCACCCCACTCTATACAGGGGAAACTCACCACCCCACTCCATACAGGGGAAACCAACCACCCCACTCTATACAGGGGAAACCAACCACCCCACTCTATACAGGGGTAACTCACCACCCCACTCTATACAGGGGTAACTCACCACCCTACTCTATACAGGGGAAACTCACCACCCCACTCTTTACAGGGGTAACTCACCACCCCACTCTATACAGGGTAAGCTCACCACCCTAACCCCACTCTATACAGGGGTCACTCACCACCCCACTCTATACAGGGGTCACTCACCACCCCACTCTACACAGGGGCAACTCACCACCCTAACACCACTCTATACAGGGGAAACTCACCACCCCACTCTATACAGGGGAAACTCACCACCCTAACCCCACTCTATACAGGGGCAACTCACCACCCACTATATACATGGTTAACTCACCACCCCACTCTTTACAGGGGTAACTCACCACCCCACTCTATACAGGGATAACTCACCACCCCACTCTATACAGGGATAACTCACAACACTAACCCCCCTCTATACAGGGGAAACTCACCACCCCACTCTATACAGGGTAACTCACCACCCCACTCTATACAGGGAAACTCACCACCCTAACACCACTCTATACAGGGCAGACTCACCACCCCACTCTTTTCAGGAAACTCACCACCCCACTTTATACAGGGTTAACTCACCACCATTACCCCACTCTACACAGTGGAAACTCACCACCCCACTCTATACAGGGGAAACTCACCACCCTACTCTATACAGGGGAAACTCACCACCCCACTCTTTACAGCGGTAACTCACCACCCTACTCTATACAGGGGAAACCAACCACCCCACTCTACACAGTGGAAACTCACCACCCTACTCTATACAGGGGAAACTCACCACCCCACTCTTTACAGGGGTAACTCACCACCCCACTCTATACAGGGTAAGCTCACCACCCTAACCCCACTCTATACAGGGGTCACTCACCACCCCACTCTATACAGGGGTCACTCACCACCCCACTGTATACAGGGGTCACTCACCACCCCACTCTATACAGGTGTCACTCACCACCCCACTCTATACAGGGGTCACTCACCACCCCACTCTATACAGGGGTCACTCACCACCCCACTGTATACAGGGGTCACTCACCACCCCACTCTATACAGGGGAAACTCACCACCCTAACACCACCCAACTGAGATGTTTTCCTGTTACAGGTCAAGAATATGATATACTTCTATTAGATTTGTTCTATATTGGAGGCAGATTTCTTGTAGAAAATGCCAGTGGATGGTCTCTGAACAGCAGGAGAAGGCTTCAAGGCCTCTGGATTTGGGTGGGGTAGCCTGCCATTTGTTGGGCTCAATAGCTTTGACACCTCTCACTTCACACCTCAGTGCTATTTTAAGTTGTATCTGGTCTGTCTGGTCTGTCTCAGTTCCAGGTTAGATGGTGTTTTTATCCTTCCAGGTAATTTTGACCAAAATTAGGTTGGATATTTATCTGGAGTGAATGTTATGCTGTGGAGGGTAGCATCCTGTATATGTCCCTGCCGAAAATTCCAAGTTTATGTAAGTCCAAATCTATCTTTTATGTAACAAAAGAACATGTAGAAATATGTGAGAGCTCACATGCAGCTGTGTGTCTCTCTCCTTCCACTAGTCAGTTGATTTGATTTTTTGTACAGCCTTCATTTGTGTTCCTTAGCTCATCTCTATTTGAGCAGCTCTCCATCTCCATCCATCAGTAAAGTTTCCATACTAAAACCTCTGGGAATTATGAAGAAATCATATTCGCAAATGCCATTGCATATGCTGCTATTATTTGGATGACTGAATGATGTGTTGTCTTAACTCCTTAGATTAGATATTAAGAGGCTAAATGAATTGCTGAATCTCCTATAACTAGGTATATCTAAAATGAATTGCTGAATCTCCCATAAATAGGTATATAAAGAAAATGTATAAAGAAATAGTATCAGTGCATGTCATTGAGAACAAACATTCCATTTGAGTCATTCTGAGAGCTTCCTGTGAGGTGTCTATGGTGTCGCTCTTCTCCAGTGTTGTATCTGTCCTCTCCTCTCACCTTCTCAGAGTTTAACCTTGGCTCTCTGGACAGGAACACTGGATATGTCCAAAATGGCATACCTATACCCTATATAGTGCGCTACTTTTGACCAGAGCCCTATGGTGAATAGGGGGGGGCATTTTGGACGCTGCCACTGTCTTCTAGTACAGTCATTTGTAAGTATAATCTCATTGTACTTTGTCCACTTCTGACAATACCGGTTGGTACTGGGTGTGTTACCACTATGGTGATGCAGATCAAAGTGTCTGTGATAAGGATGATTACTACTGTGATATGAACTTCAAGCTCTGTACATTGAAAACAATAACCCGGTTGTCCTGGGTAGTAAAAATACACATCTCTCTACTGCAGCAAATGATATTGCTTGATCTAATTATTATCTCTTTACGCAAGAATGATAAATGTTTTGAACTGCCCTGGTTAGGAGATTTGATTGATTAAGGTCCTTTGTCTCTATGGTATAGAATTGAGTATATGAAATCTAGTGGGCTTGAGTAGAGTGGGAGACAATAGAGCATAGGCTAATCTCCTACAGAATCTCCATAGAGTGATCACGCTAGCAGCACTGCTGCCTGCTACTCCTTAATAGTACCTTGTCCCAGCCTTTGTCTTCTCTCTGCATGGAGATCAGTCTCATTAGATTGCATCACCTTCATTATAATGAGTGGCTGGATGGGTGACGAAGTAAACTGACTGAGAACAGGGATGAGCTCAACTGGGGGCCAGTCTGTGGAGGATGTCTGATAACTGGAGCTGTCCTGGGTAATAGTGAGGATCTGTTCCATAGCATACTATCCTGGGTAATAGTGAGGATCTGTTCCTTAGCATACTATCCTGGGTAATAGTGAGGGTCTGTCCATAGCATACTATCCTGGGTAATAGTGAGGGTCTGTCCATAGCATACTATCCTGGGTAATAGTGAGGGTCTGTCCATAGCATACTATCCTGGGTAATAGTGAGGGTCTGTCCATAGCATCCTGTCCTGGGTAATAGTGAGGGTCTGTCCATAGCATCCTGTCCTGGGTAATAGTGAGGGTCTGTCCATAGCATCCCATCCTGGAGGGTCTGTCCATAGCAAACTATCCTGGGTAATAGTGAGGGTCTGTCCATAGCATACTATCCTGGGTAATAGTGAGGGTCTGTCCATAGCATACTATCCTGGGTAATAGTGAGGGTCTGTCCATAGCAAACTATCCTGGATAATAGTGAGGGTCTGTCCATAGCATACTGTCCTGGGTAATAGTGAGGGTCTGTCCATAGCATACTATCCTGGGTAATAGTGAGGGTCTGTCCATAGCATACTGTCAGGCTGTGTTCCAAATAACACCCTATTCCCTATATAGTGCATTACTTTTGACCAGAGCCGTATGTGCCAAGGTAAAATTGTAGTGCACTACATTGAAAAGGGTACCATTTGGGACGCACCCTCAGTCCACCGTCTGACTGTAGTGTACACTCCCTGAAAGACCTGTACACGTCTCTGTTATACATGCTGAGCCTGTTATGAATATATCTCTCCCTCCTCTCTCCCTCCCTCCCCACAGCCCTGACAGGAAAGATCCGCCACTCCATCTCAGCAGCAGGCTTTGAGATCTCAGCCCTGCAGATGGTAAGTAGCCTGCGTAGTCAGTCATCATTGTCAAATCTGTGCCATGCCACTTGGACCCACGGGTGATGATGATGGTGTAAACCTGTTTAGACTGACGGGTGATAATGATGGTGTAAACCTGTTTAGACCCATGGGTGATGATGATTATGATGATTATGATGGTGTAAACCTGTTTAGACCCACGGGTGATGAAGGGTGATGATGATGATGATGATGGTGTAAACCTGTTTAGACCCACAGGTGATGAAGGGTGATGATGATGATGGTGTAAACCTGTTTAGACCCATGGGTGATGATGATGATGATATAAACCTGTTTAGACCCATGGGTGATGATGATGGTGTAAACCTGTTTAGACCCACAGGTGATGAAGGGTGATGATGATGATGATGATGATGATGATGATGATGATGTAAACCTGTTTAGACTCTCGGGGCAGAAATCTCAGAGACCAATTGGTAAACTCTGATTTACCACCCCAAGATATTCCTGAACAACGTCTATTTGCGCCCCTACTGGATGGAAATTACAAGTGTAATGGCTGTGCTCAATGCAATGGTACTTATAAATGTAGATCCTTCAAACACCCCCAGACAGGGAAACAGACCCCAATCAAAGGTGTTATTACGTGCTCCACTAAGGCAGTTATTTATCTTATAACTTGTCCTTGTGGTAAAAATTATGTGGGTAAAACAAAGTGTGAATTAAAAGTACGTATCTCGGAGCATCGTAGCACCATTAGGTGCAAAAACTTGACTTACCCAGTTGCGGCCCATTTTTTGGAAGCAAACCACTCGATTTCATCTGTGCGTTATATTGGCATTGAACATGTCACCCTCCCTAGGAGAGGGGGTGACCTCGACAATTTATTGTTAAAACGAGAGGCTGCCTGGATCTTTAATTTAAAGACCCTCGCTCCCTTCAGTCTCAACATAGACTTTGATCTGAAACCATTCTTGTGATTATGACTTTGCCATTGTAATTGTTTGTAGGCTTATGTAGCCTTAATCTATGATCGTATGCTATCCATTAGTTTTTTGTATGTCATTTTAATATCTCAGAATTAACCAATGATATTAGGCCACATTTGGCCATGATTACAGACACCTGTGTGTGTCCTTTGACACTATATAAACGAGTCACCCCGCAGTGTTTGTGGTTATACCCTGATAAAGACATCTTGCCTGTCGAAACGTTGGACATAAAATATTTTTTGCATCTGAGCTCCTAGAGTGTGCGGCTTTTCTTCATTTTTAAATAAACCTGTTTAGACCCACGGGTGATGATGATTATGATAGTGTAAACTTGTTTAGACCCACAGGTGACGAAGGGTGATGATGATGATGGTGTAAACCTGTTTAGACCCACGGGTGATGATGATGGTGTAAACCTGTTTAGACCCATGGGTGATGATGATGATGATGATGATGGTGTAAACCTGTTTAGACCCACGGGTGATGATGATTATGTAAACCTGTTTAGACCCATGGGTGATGTTGATGGTGTAAACCTGTTTAGACCATGGGTGATGATGATGATGATGATGATGATGGTGTAAACCTGTTTAGATCCACGGGTGATGATGATGATGATGATGATGATGATGATGATGATGATGGTGTAAACCTGTTTAAGACCCACGGGTGATGAGGATTATGTAAACCTGTTTAGACCCATGGGTGATGATGATGGTGTAAACCTGTTTAGACCCATGGATGATGATGATGATGATGATGGTGTAAACCTGTTTAGACCCACGGGTGATGATGATGATGGTGTAAACCTGTTTAGATAATGGATTGTAGTGGAGGGACAACATGGACCTTACCCATCCTCCTCTCATCACCCATTTTCTCTCTGCTGCTGTACTCCATAGGACCTCAGGGCATTCTGTACTGCTTTAGTGACGCTGGCCGTCCTGATCAATCACAGCTCTGTCATGACCCTGGCCGTCCTGATCAATCACAGCTCTGTCATGACCCTGGCCGTCCTGATCAATCACAGCTCTGCTTTTCTGGGAGGGCCATGTGTCTGGCCCAGTGTATCCAGCCCATAGAAAAATAATGCTGCTTTCTGCTCTACTAGCTATGGGAACACTTTTAAAATGTCAGCCGGTCCACCCGTTGATTTCAGTGGGGATTTCTGTTCTAGGGATTCTATTTCTATGATTCAGCCACTCCCAGTCTGAGCCGCTTCAGCCACAGTGTTGGCCTTGGGGCAGTCTAGCCAGGGCACAGTGGATCAATGATGGTTTTGAAAATCTAATTACATATGGAACTGTTGCTGAAAACATAGCGTCTGACTGTATGGTAACACTACTATGAACAGGACACAATCCCCATTCAGAATGTATTCAGCCCCATTTACTTTTTACACATGTTGTTACATTACAGCCTCATTTCCCCTCATCAATACAGACTTATCCCGAAGTCACTCCTGCGTTGTCTTGGCTGTCGTTGTCCTGTTGGAAGGTGAACCTTCGCGAGGTCCTGAGCGCTCTGGAGCAGGTTTTCATCAAGGATCTCTCTGTACTTACTCCATTCATCTTTCCCTCGATCCTGACTAGTCTCCCAGTCCCTGCCGCTGAAAAATATTCCCACAGCATGATGCTGCCACCACCATCCTTCACCGTAGGGATGCTGCCAGGTTTCCTCCAGACTTGACACTTGGCATTCAGGCCAAAGAGTTCAATATTGGTTTCATCAGACCATAGAGTCTCTAGGAAGAGTCTTGGTTGATCTAAATTTCTTCCAATTAAGATTGATGGAGGACACTGCGTTCTTGGGGACCTTCAGTGCTGCAGAAATGTTTTGGTACCCTTCTCCAGATCCGTGCCTCTACACAATTCTGTCTCTGACAGACAAGTCCTTTGACCACATGGCTTGGTTTTTGCTCTGACATCCACTGTCAACTGTTGGACCTTATATAGACAGGAGTGTGCCTTGCTAAATCATGTCCAATCAATTGAATTTACCACAGGTGGACTCCAATCAAGTTGTAGAAACATCTTAATGTTTAATGGAAACAGGATGCACCTGAGGTCAATTTCGAGTCTCATAGCAAAGGGTCTGTATACTTACAGTATGGAAGACCCATTTGCGACCAAGCTTTAACTTCCTGACTGATGTCTTGAGATGTTGCTTCAATATATCCACATAATTTTCCTACCTCATGATGCCATCTATTTTGTGAAGTGCAGCAGTCCCTCCTGCAGCAAAGCACCCCCACAACATGATGCTGCCACCCCCCGTGCTTCACGGTTGGGATGGTGTTCTTCGGGCTTGCAAGCCACCCCCTTTTTCCTCCAAACATAATGATGGTCATTATGGCCAAACAGTTCTATTTTTGTTTCATCAGACCATAGGATTTTTCTCCAAAAAGTATGATCTTTGTCCCCATGTGCAGTTGCAAACCGTAGTCTGGCTTTTTTATGGCGGTTTTGGAGCAGTGGCTTCTTCCTTGCTGAGCGGCCTTTCAGGTTATGTCGATATAGGACTCGTTTTACTGTGGATATAGATACTTACGTAAATAAGGTATTTATTTTTTTATTTTTTTATACAAAAAATCTGTTTCTGCTTTGTCATTCTGGGGTATTGTGTATAGATTGATGAGGAAAAAAACCCAAATTTAATACATTTTAGAATAAGGCTGTAACGTAACAAAATGTGGAAAAAAGTCAAGTCAGACCATTTCAGACCATTTCTGTATGGACCTCGCCTTGTGCACGGGGGGCATTGTCATGCTGAAACAGGAAAGGGCCTTCCCCAAACTGTTGCCACAAAGTTGGAAGCACAGAATCGTCTAGAATGTCATTGTATGCTGTAGCGTTAAGATTTCACTGGAACTAAGGAACCTAGCCCGAACCATGCTAAACAGCAACAGACCATTATTCCTCCTACAGTTGGCACTATGCATTGGGGCCGGCAGCGTTCTCCTGGCATACGCCAAAACCCAGATTCGTCCATCGGACTGCCAGATGGTCAAGAGTGATTCATCACTCCAGAGAACGCGTTTCCACTGCTCCAGAGTCCAATGGCGGTGAGCTTTACACCACTCCAGCCGACGCTTGGCCATGCTTGGCCATGGAAACCCATTTCATGAAGCTCCCGACAAACAGTTACTGTGCTGACGTTCTGTGAGCTTGTGTGGCCTACCACTTCGCGGCTGAGCCGTTGTTGCTCCTAGACGTTTCCGCATCACAATAACAGCACTTACAGTTGACCGGGGGGCAGCTCTAGCAGGGCAGAAATTAGATGAACTGGCATCCTGTGACGGTGCCACGTTGAAAGTCACTGAGTTCTTCAGTACGGGCCATTCTACTGCCAATGTTTGCTATGGAGATTGCATGGCTGTTGTGCTAAATCTGTCAGCAACGGGTGTGGCTGAAATAGCCTAATCCACTAATTTGAAGGGGTGTCCACATACCTTTGTAGTGTATGTCAACATGGTTACAGCAGGCTAGCCTAGACAATTTGCCAGCCCTCTTTTTGTAGCTTTCTTTGTGCATACTATCAACAGTAGCCAGCGTATTGCTAGTACGTTCACTATTGCACATACTAGCAGGGTAGCCGAGTGGTTAGAGCTCAATTCCCCGAGCTGACAAGGTACAAATCTGTCGTTCTGCCCCCTGAACAAGGCAGTCACTGTTCCTAGGCCGTCATTGAAAATAAGAATTTGTTCTTAACTGACTTGCCTAGTAAAATAAAGGTAAATTTGTTTTTGGAAGGTTTACTTTTTGTAAATCACTTTCCCTAAAATAAATAAGCTCAGTGAGTAAATTGACAGGCGCTTCGTTTAGCTCTGATACTTAGTAGTTGAACCAACTTTGATTCCACGCCATTTCGAGGACATTTACATTGAACAAACGTGGAATAGACGTTGAGTTGACGTCTGTGTCCAGTGGGTTGTGACTCGTGGGAGGCGTGGTGGTGCTTGAATGAACAGCCAATAATATTGCTCAAGTAAAAAAATAGCATGACATTTACGTGTGTAGTCTTCAAATGGTATTCGATGGTAGACTGCGACACAGCAGGTAAATATTGAACTGGAACGTAAAAATGCGCTGAAAGATCTGATTGGCCCATCGTTAATATCGGAAACTGCACTTGAAACAAAGAAATATGTATGTGCCAGAAAACAATAGGCTAACTGGGTAACTCATCGTCACCGTATTAGAGAGGTAGGACAGACGGCAGACTGTCAAACCAGCAGGTTCCCTTTGTGACTGACAGGAGTAGATAGATTCCTAGAAGATTTATATTGTTCATTCAAGTGGGAGAGGGCTTGGCAGACTTGTTTTCTTCTTCTGACTAGCTAATTGAATAGTAGCCAAGGTAATTCAAGAGGAAAAAGTAGCTAGCTGAAATGAGTCTGTATAGATGGTGGAAAACATTGAACACCTGATGACAGCCGGGAGGAATTAACATGTCCATGCTATTATCAGAAGGCCTTTGTGCTGTTTTGTGAGGGCAACCAGCCCTTAAAGACTTGCTTCATTGTTATCTGATGGAATTGGCCACAAATAATAATTAGGAATAATTAGGCCCAAACATCTCCTTGGTCCATCCTAATATCATAACTGATACAACCATTGAAAAACAAAGCCCATGCTGTTATTTTGCATTGAATCAAGTTATTCATTTCCAGTGATTTACCGGCCCCTAGTACCCCGGTACCCCTAGTGAGTTATATTAACATTGCTAAATACCTGACGTGTTTCCCCTGTTGAGTCACAGGTGCAAAGGGAGAAGATGGGCCAGAACATGATGTGACATTTGGCTGAACTATCCCTTTAATGGTTGAATATAGAGAAACCAATTGAACCATATCAAATCCTGCATCAATAATGGTTGAATTGAGTGGCTTGATTGAGGTCATACATCCTGAATAATAAAATGTCCTGTCAGCCCCTCAAGGCACACTGTGGGTGAGTGAGAGGTTCCCCGGACGCACCAGCCTGTTAACCAGATCACATGTCTAGTCTGGTCTACTTAGGGAAGGCTATCACAGGCTCCGCTAGATGGGGGATCAAGCAGACACACGCCTGTGCACTGAAGGCAGACTCATACGGTGCATTCTGAAAGTATTCAGACCCCTTTCTCTTTTTCCATATTTGTTATGTTACAGCCTTATTCTAAAATGGATTAAAAAAAAAAAAAAAACTCATCAATCTACACGCAATACCGCATAATGACAAAGCGAAAAAAGGCTTTTAGAAATGTTTTCAAATGTATAAAAAGTTTAAAACAGAAATAGCTTACAATCCCCACAGTGACTGTACGTTAAAGGGCATAGCTACTCTAACCCGGAAGCTCATGAAAAGTCCCGCTATGCCCTCCGACGAACCATCAAACAGGCAAAGCGCCATTAACTCAGTACTGGTACCCCTGTGTATATAACCAAGTTATTACCTTGTTCCCCTGCACATTGACTCAGTACTGGTACCCCTGTGTATATAACCACGTTATTACCATGTTCCCCTGCACATTGACTCAGTACTGGTACCCTGTGTATATAACCAAGTTATTACCTGGTACCCCTGCACATTGACTCAGTACTGGTACCCCTGTGTATATAACCAAGTTATTACCTTGTTCCCCTGCACATTGACTCAGTACTGGTACCCTGTGTATATAACCAAGTTATTAACTTGTTCCCCTGCACATTAACTCAGTACTGGTACCCCTGTGTATATAACCAAGTTATTACCTTGTTCCCCTGCACATTGACTCAGTACTGGTACCCCTGTGTATATAACCAAGTTATTACCTGGTACCCCTGCACATTGACTCAGTACTGGTACCCTGTGTATATAACCAAGTTATTAACTTGTTCCCCTGCACATTGACTCAGTACTGGTACCCTGTGTATATAACCAAGTTATTACCTTGATCCCCTGCACATTGACTCAGTACTGGTACCCCTGTGTATATAACCAAGTTATTACCATGTTCCCCTGCACATTGACTCAGTCCTGGTACCCCTGTGTATATAACCAAGTTATTACCATGTTTCCCTGCACACTGACTCAGTACTGGTACCCCTGTGTATATAACCAAGTTATTACCTTGTTCCCCTGCACATTGACTCAGTACTGGTACCCCTGTGTATATAACCAAGTTATTACCTTGTTCCCCTGCACATTGACTCAGTACTGGTACCCCTGTGTATATAACCAAGTTATTACCTTGTTCCCCTGCACATTGACTCAGTACTGGTACCCCTGTGTATATAACCAAGTTATTACCTTGTTCCCCTGCACATTAACTCAGTACTGGTACCCTGTGTATATAACCAAGTTATTACCTTGTTCCCCTGCACATTGACTCAGTACTGGTACCCTGTGTATATAACCAAGTTATTAACTTGTTCCCCTGCACATTAACTCAGTACTGGTACCCTGTGTATATAACCAAGTTATTACCATGTTCCCCTGCACATTGACTCAGTACTGGTACCCTGTGTATATAACCAAGTTATTACCTGGTACCCCTGCACATTGACTCAGTACTGGTACCCCTGTGTATATAACCAAGTTATTACCTTGTTCCCCTGCACATTGACTCAGTACTGGTACCCTGTGTATATAACCAAGTTATTAACTTGTTCCCCTGCACATTAACTCAGTACTGGTACCCCTGTGTATATAACCAAGTTATTACCTTGTTCCCCTGCACATTGACTCAGACTGGTACCCCTGTGTATATAACCAAGTTATTACCTGGTACCCCTGCACATTGACTCAGTACTGGTACCCCTGTGTATATAACCAAGTTAATACCTTGTTCCCCTGCACATTGACTCAGTACTGGTACCCCTGTGTATATAACCAAGTTATTACCTTGTTCCCCTGCACATTGACTCAGACTGGTACCCTGTGTATATAACCAAGTTATTACCTGGTACCCCTGCACATTGACTCAGTACTGGTACCCCTGTGTATATAACCAAGTTATTACCTTGTTCCCCTGCACATTGACTCAGTACTGGTACCCTGTGTATATAACCAAGTTATTACCTTGATCCCCTGCACATTGACTCAGTACTGGTACCCCTGTGTATATAACCAAGTTATTAACTTGTTTCCCTACACATTGACTCAGTACTGGTACCCTGTGTATATACCAAGTTATTACCTTGTTCCCCTACACATTGACTCAGTACTGGTACCCGTGTGTATATAACCAAGTTATTACCTTGTTCCCCTGCACATTGACTCAGTATTGGTACCCTGTGTATATAACCAAGTTATTACCATGTTCCCCTGCACATTGACTCAGTACTGGTACCCCTGTGTATATAACCAAGTTATTACCTTGTTCCCCTGCACATTGACTCAGTACTGGTACCCCTGTGTATATAACCAAGTTATTAACTTGTTTCCCTACACATTGACTCAGTACTGGTACCCCTGTGTATATAACCAGGTTATTACCTTGATCCCCTGCACATTGACTCAGTACTGGTACCCATGTGTATATAACCAAGTTATTACCTTGTTCCCCTTCACATTGACTCAGTACTGGTACCCTGTGTATATAACCAAGTTATTAACTTGTTCCCCTGCACATTGACTCAGTCCTGGTACCCCTGTGTATATAACCAAGTTATTACCATGTTTCCCTGCACACTGACTCAGTACTGGTACCCCTGTGTATATAACCAAGTTATTACCTTGTTCCCCTGCACATTGACTCAGTACTGGTACCCCTGTGTATATAACCAAGTTATTACCTTGTTCCCCTGCACATTGACTCAGTACTGGTACCCCTGTGTATATAACCAAGTTATTACCTTGTTCCCCTGCACATTGACTCAGTACTGGTACCCCTGTGTATATAACCAAGTTATTACCTTGTTCCCCTGCACATTAACTCAGTACTGGTACCCCTGTGTATATAACCAAGTTATTACCTTGTTCCCCTGCACATTGACTCAGTACTGGTACCCCTGTGTATATAACCAAGTTATCGTTACTCATTGTGTATTAATTATTACTTTTATTATTACGAGTTTTACTTGTCTATTGTTTCTCTCTGCGTTGTTGAGAAGGTCCTGTAAGTCTGCATTTCACTGGTAGTCTACACATGTTGTTGTTTTTTTACGAAGTTTGTGAAAAATACAATGTGATTTGATTTGACACGTTGATTCGGTTTGATTTAGTAGTTAGGTTATGTAGCATGTTAGAGCTTTTAGTCCTGCAGGCCACTCGGTTGCCCCGGGCAGCAGGAGGAAACTCCAGTGTTAATGCTGGCAATCGGACCACTCTGTTCTGCTCCCTGGTTGAGTTGTCCAATAGACTGACTATTGCTTTGTCCTTCTTGGCTCCTGAGTATCCTGTTTGCAAACCATAGTTAGGTGCCTGTAGTTAGGACTCATATGTACCATGTTAGAGTTATTCCTGATGCCTGTTAAGTTACCAATCAACTCACATTTACCTTTTCTTTCCTTCCCCCACCACCCGAGTATCCTGTTGGTTTGATCTGCAATAGTACTGAGTTACTCAAATGTACTGTGTAGCATGTTAGAGTCCTAGGTACTGCAGGCCACTCGGTTGGCAAGATAGAGGAGGAAAGCCAAGTGCTAATGTCAAGTCACTTGACACTCAACAAGACTGCCCAATGATTGGTTTCATGCCGTTCAAGTCCTGTATACTCTGCTAATCTAATGAAACACGTTATTTTTCATAGACAGCAGATGTTGCAATCACATTGATGTGCCTTGTTTTCAAATAGTTCCCACTGATTGTAATGTTTGTTTTATAGTATCTTCGTTTGTTTACAATGTCAAGAGTTTTCACTGGTGTGGATAAAGAACTCTGAATAGTTTTCACTGGTGTGGATAAAGAACTCTGAAGGGATTCACTGGGGGGATAAAGAACTCTGAAGGGATTCACTGGGGGGATAAAGAACTCTGAAGGGATTCACTGGGGGGATAAAGAACTCTGAAGGGATTCACTGGGGGAATAAAGAACTCTGAAGGGATTCACTGGGGGGATAAAGAACTCTGAAGGGATTCACTGGGGGAATAAAGAACTCTGAAGGGATTCACTGGGGGGATTCCACAACTACATTTTTTTGTTAAGTAAAAAAAAAGACATCTATCGCTTCAGTGGACTCTTAAAGGCCCAGTGCAGTCCAAAATGTAATTTTATATACACTGAGTGTACAAAACATTATGAACACCTGCTCTTTTCCATGACATAGGCTGACCAGGTGAATCCAGGTGAAAGCTATGATCCCTTATTGATGCCACTTGTTAAATCCACTTCAATCAGCGTAGATGAACGGGAGGAGACGGGTTAAATTAGGATTTTTAAGCCTTGAGACAATTGAGACATGGATTGTGTATGTGTGCCATTCTAAAGGTGAATGGGCAGGACCAAAAATATAAGTGCCTTTGAACGGAGTGACATCACCAGGTAAACCAGGTAAATTAGTTAATAGACCAATAAGAAGGAGAGTTCCAAACCTCTCTGCCAATAACAGGTTTCAGTTATTGGCAGAGACAGTCCTAGCAAAATTCTTGCTTGAGAAATGTATCTTTGCTAAGAAGTTATTTTTTTTTTACCATTTTACAACAATCACCCCTTTTTTTCTCTCAATTTAAATTATGATCTCGTCTCGTTGCTGAAACTCCCCAACGGTCTCGAGGTCGGGTCATGCTGTCACGATCGCTGGAAGGATTGGACCAAAATGCAGCGCGGGTGTAGTTCCACATGTTTAATAAAAATAAGTGAAACTTACAAATGCAAGAAAACAAAGAAAGAACAACGATCGGTATAAACAACCTAGAGGGCTCTCTATGGCCAGGGAGTGACAGGGTGGGCCTTTGTCGGTGGCGGCTCCAGTGCGGGCCGTACTGGCCCGAAAAGACGCACTGGTGCGTGGAGCAGGAACATGACGTACAGGGCTGGGACGACACCCTAGAGGCCTGGTGCGTGGAGCAGGAACAGGGCGTACAGGGCTGGGATGACACCCTAGAGGCCTGGTGAGTGGAGCAGGAACAGGACGTACAGGGCTGGGACGACACCCTAGAGGCCTGGTGCGTGGAGCAGGAACATGACGTACTGGGCTGGGACGACACCCTTGAGGCCTGGTGCGTGGAGCAGGAACAGGACAACACCCTAGAGGCCTGGTGCGTGGAGCAGGAACAGGACGTACTGGTCTGGGGATGCGCACCGGACACCTTGTGCGTGGAGCTGGCACTGGACGTACCGTGTGCGTGGACTGGAGAGGCGCACTGGACTCCGGGTGCGTGGAGCCGGCGTAGGTCTCTCCCTGGGATCGAACCCAGGTCTGTAGTGACGCATCAAGCACTGCGATGCAGTGCCATAGACCTCTGCGCCACTCGCGAGGCAAGGTACTTCATTTTCACCCAGAAATAAGATAAGATTTTTAAAAAATGGCTGCTTTGGAGCTTTAAGTGTGAGAATGAGTGTTTTGGAAATAGAAGTATCTTCTGTAATACTAGGCTGTGTAGTGATGATGAGAGACTAGGTGAGGTCTGGGCTGTGTGGCTCATCACTGTTGACTTCCAAATAGCATAATGTATGGTCCTGTATGGGCCCTGGTCAAAAGTAATGCACTATAATGGGAATAGGGTGCCAGCCCTGGTCAAAAGTATTGCACTATAAAGGGAATAGGGTGCCACTTGGGATGCACCCGCTGACTGACTGCAGGTGTGTTTACCTTTCATTTCAGCACAAGCTACAACAATCCCCCTTTCAAATCAGAAACATTCAGAGTTCTAGCTTCATCATATGTCTCCTATTATTTGTACATCTATTTCCCATTAAGTCAGGCTTGTGTAAAATAGAGAAGATCTGTCCATCTCAAGAGCTCAAAGCTCTAATTGTTAGAAAACATATCAACTTGGCAAACGGCCACATTCATTTCTCTGGAGAAGCATTGTTCTGCTAATATAACTATACAGTGCATTTGAAAAGTATTCAGACCCTTTGACTTTTTCCACATTTCGTTACGTTGGTGCACTGGTACCGATTGTCATGTGGTAGCAGAGAGAGCAGTCTATGGTTTGATGTGGAGTCTTTAAAAACATGTGGGCCTTCCTCTGACACCGCCTGGTATACTGGTATTCACACTGAACTAAAATATAAATGCAACATGTAAAGTGTTGGTCCCATGTTTCATGAGCTGAAATAAAAAAAATCCCAGACATTTTACATGTGCACAAAAAGCTTATTTCTCTCAAATTGTGTGCACAAATTTTTTACACCCCTGCATTTTTCTAGTTTGCCAAGATAGTCCATCCACTTGACAGGTGTGGCATATCAAGAAGCTGATCATTACACTGGTGCACCTTGTGCTGGGGACAATAAAAGGCCACTTTAAAATGTAAAGTTTTGTCACAAAACACAATGCCACAGATGTCTCAAGGTTTGCAGTAGTGCGCAATTGGCATGCTGACTGCCGGAATGTCCACCAAAGATGTCGCCAGAGAATTTAATGTTCATTTCTCTACCATAAGCTGCATCCAACGTCATGTTAGATCATTTGGCAGTACGTCCAACCGGCCTCACAACCACAGACCACGTATTACCACCCAGGACCTCCACATCTGGCTTCTTCACCTGTGGGATTGTCTGAGGGGTGGGGGGGCTAATAGATTAGGGCATTATATGAACTGTAACTCCGTAAAATCTTTGAAATTGCTGCATGTTGTATTTATATTTTTGTTCAGTAAATCTATATTTACAGGTGTACTGGGCACTACTCACCACTGCTTTGCGGTTCAGTGGTTTGCAGTTGCCGTATCAAGCGGTGATGCAGCCAGTCAAGATTCAGCTGACACAAGACTGAATCCAAACATTACACTGTTGATTTGATATGCATTTTACATTTACTGTACTTTTCACAGCCTTTGTCAGTAACGAAATCTGAAAATACTCTGGGTACATTCAGTAACATAATAAGAATATTCATCGACCATCTTGGAGTATGTGCAACATAAGAACAAGTATTACAAGGAATTTGTGTGAGAGCTGTAACTGGTGTCTCCAAGTGGCTACACCTCTCCAGACTGTGGGTTTGAGTGAGAGGACTGACTGGTATCCAAGTGGCCACACCTCTCCAGACTGTGGGTTTGAGTGAGAGGTCTGACTGGTGTCTCCAAGTGGCCACACCTCTCCAGACTGTGGGTTTGAGTGAGAGGTCTGACTGGTATCCAAGTGGCCACACACCTCTCCAGACTGTGGGTTTGAGTGAGAGGACTGACTGGTATCCAAGTGGCCACACACCTCTCCAGACTGTGGGTTTGAGTGAGAGGACTGACTGGTATCCAAGTGGCCACACACCTCTCCAGACTGTGGGTTTGAGTGAGAGGACTGACTGGTATCCAAGTGGCCACACACCTCTCCAGACTGTGGGTTTGAGTGAGAGGACTGACTGGTATCCAAGTGGCCACACACCTCTCCAGACTGTGGGTTTGAGTGAGAGGACTGACTGGTATCCAAGTGGCCACACACCTCTCCAGACTGTGGGTTTGAGTGAGAGGACTGACTGGTATCCAAGTGGCCACACCTCTCCAGACTGTGGGTTTGAGTGAGAGGACTGACTGGTATCCAAGTGGCCACACACCTCTCCAGACTGTGGGTTTGAGTGAGAGGACTGACTGGTATCCAAGTGGCCACACCTCTCCAGACTGTGGGTTTGAGTGAGAGGACTGACTGGTATCCAAGTGGCCACGCCTCTCCAGACTGTGGGTTTGAGTGAGAGGACTGACTGGTATCCAAGTGGCCACACCTCTCCAGACTGTGGGTTTGAGTGAGAGGACTGACTGGTATCCAAGTGGCCACACCTCTCCAGACTGTGGGTTTGAGTGAGAGGACTGACTGGTATCCAAGTGGCCACACCTCTCCAGACTGTGGGTTTGAGTGAGAGGACTGACTGGTATCCAAGTGGCCACACCTCTCCAGACTGTGGGTTTGAGTGAGAGGTCTGACTGGTATCCAAGTGGCCACACCTCTCCAGACTGTGGGTTTGAGTGAGAGGTCTGATTGCTTTTGCAATATGGGGTTATTATAGAAAGGTGTTTGTTCATGTATAGATCTATGACCGTCTGGTTGTTTACGGACTTCATGTCACGTGAAAGGACGGAGAATTCAATAGCGAGTCACGTTCAACATTTATTGAAGCAATACAGGAGGTGGAAAACAGGTACAGATAATCCAGGGTGTCAGTAACTGTCTAGGGCTTAGCAGCGCCGAGGCTGCGGGGAGAAACCAATCTTCCATACTGTCAGTGAGTGAAGAGGAATTCCCCGATTGGCGATCTTGAACGTGCCCAGCGTAGAGACCTCCACTGGAGCGATAGCGAACGAAGAGTCCAGCGGAGAACAGAACCAACAGAACAGAGCACTCGGCCTGGAGAGAGACACACGCACAGGAAAACAAGACAACGAACTGACAAACACAAGACCAAGACAACGAGTATAAGTAGGCACACGTAATGTGTCAGCTGGCGCTGACAACAAGCAGAGTGGCAATTAGCGGCCACACCCACACACGCACGCACACACACAGAGAGAGCCGGTGAATTCATGAACCGTGACAGTACCCCCCCTCCTAGGAGCGCCTCCTGGCGCTCCCAGAAGGATCTGCCTGTCGATTGTAATCATCAATAAGGGAGTGATCCAGAATGTCTCTAGCAGGGACCCAACTACTCTCCTCCGGCCCGTAACCCTCCCAGTCCACCAAGTATTGAACCCCGCGTCCCCTGCGTCTCGAGTCCAGAATGCGACGGACCGAGTAAGTAGGCTCCCCATCAATGAGCCGCGGTGGAGGAGGAACCGGGGCTGGTGGGTTCAAGCGTGAATGAGCCACAGGCTTCAGTCGGGACACATGAAACACAGGATGAATCCTCCTGTAAGCCGGCGGGAGCTTGAGACGGACTGCCCGACGGACTCAGGACCCGAGTCACCCTGAGCGGACCGATGAACCTAGGAGCCAGCTTATTACTAACGGAACGGAGAGGAATGTTCCTGGTGGAAAGCCACACCCTTTGACCTACGACGTAGGTGGGGCCCTCCGTCGGTGGCGGTCAGCCCTAACCTTAGTGCGCGCCTACCTTGAGGAGGGTCTCACGGGTTCTAGTCCAGGTGCGATGACACCTCTGGACAAAGGCGTGAGCAGAGGGGACCGCGACCTCGGAATCCAGGCTAGGAAACACAGGTGGCTGGTAACCCAGACTACCCTCGAACGGAGTCAAACCCGTGGCGGACACTGGTAGCGAGTTGTGAGCATACTCAATGAAGGAGTTGCTGACTCCAGGACGAGGGCTCTGGGACACCATACACCGCAACACCCTCTCTACGTCCTGGTTGGCTCTCTCGGCTTGACCGTTACTCTGGGGATGAAACCCCGAGGATAAACTGACGGTCGCACCCAGCAATCTACAAAACTCCCGCCAGAACTTGGACACAAATTGGGGCCCCCTGTCGGAAACCACGTCCATAGGAAGGCCATGTATCCGAAAGACATGGTCCACGACTGCTACAGCTGTCTCCTTAGCAGAAGGCAACTTCATTAAGGGGATGAAATGGGTTGCCTTCGAGAACCGGTCAACGACTGACGGTCTTGCCCTGAGAAGGTGGGAGGCCCGTGATGAAATCCAAGGCTATATGGGACCAAGGCCTAGAAGGGACAGACAGCGGCTGGAGTAACCCCTCCGGGGGCCGATTGGAAGTCTTGCCCGTAGCACAGCAGGAACAAGCCAAAACAAAACTCCGAATGTCCTGGGCCATCGCTGGCCACCAGAACCGCTGCTTAACCAGGAAGCTGGTGCGGGTCACTCCTGGGTGGCAAGCTACCTTGGAGCAGTGTCCCCAGCGAATAACATCAGATCGCAGCCCCTCCGGCACAAATAGTCGACTCGGTGGGCAACCGGACGGAGGAGTTACCCTCTAAGGCTGTCTTGACCCTCGACTCGATCTCCCAAGTGAGTGTGGACACAATGAGTCTCTCAGGTAGAATGCACTCGGGAGTAGCCGGGCGTTCAGAACGATCAAACACACGAGACAAGGCATCAGGTTTGATGTTCTTAGAGCCCGGGCGGTAAGAGAGGGAAAAGTCAAAATGTCCGAAGAATAGAGCCCACCGAGCCTGTCTGGAGTTGAGCCTCTTGGTGGATCTGATGTATTCCAAGTTTTTATGGTCAGTCCAGACGATAAAGGGGACCCCCGATCCCTCTAACCAATGACGCCACTCCTCCAACGCCAGTTTGACCGCTAATAACTCTCTATTCCCAATGTCATAATTACGTTCGGCCGGTGATAACCGGTGAGAGAGAAAAGCACAACTTGCAACTTGTCATCCGAGGAAGAGCGCTGGGAGAGAACAGCACCCACGCCCACCTCTGACGCATCCACTTCCACCACAAACTGACGGGTAGGATCTGGGGCAACAAGGATAGGGGCCGAAACAAAGCGACCCTTAAGTTCGGAAAATGCCTTCTCAGCAGCACTGGACCACCTGAACGTAGTACTGAGAGAGGTCAGAGCCGTCAGGGGAGCGGCCAGCTGGCCGAAATTGCGAATGAATCGCCGGTAGAAATTGGCGAAACCCAGAAACCTCTGTAGGGCCTTACGAGAATCCGGGCTCGGCCAATCCACCACGGCCTTTACCTTCTCGGGATCCATCGGCGCATCCCCTCAGGCGAGACGATGTGCCCTAAGAAGGGGACAGACTGAGCATGGAACTGACACTTCTCAGCCTTGACGAAAAGCCCGTTCTCTAGCAACCTCTGGAGCACCCGTCTGATGTGCTGAACGTGTTGCTGGAGAGAGGAAGAAAAGATCAAAATGTCATCCAGATAGACATAAATAAATTGATCTACCATATCTCTCAACACGTCATTAATGAGTGCTTGGAAGACCGCCGGGGAGTTAGACAGACCGAAAGGCATGACTAAATATTCAAAATGCCCCCCTGGGGGTGTTGAACGCGGTCTTCCACTCATCCCCCTTCTTAATACGAACCAGATGGTAAGCGTTGCGTAGATCCAATTTCGTGAAGACTGATGCCCCCTGCAACCTCTCAAAGGCTGAAGACATCAACGGCAAAGGATAGGTGTTCTTTACCGTGATGTTGTTCAGCCCTCGGTAGTCAATACAAGGACGCAGGGATCCATCCTTCTTCCCCACGAAAAAGAACCCCGCACCTGCTGGAGAAGAAGAAGAAGAAGGGGCGGATGAACCCGGCTGCTAGAGACTCAGAAATGCTTTTCTCCATGGCCTCTCTCTCAGGAACCGAAAGAGAGTATAGTCCACCCTTAGGCGGAGACGTACCTGGCCGTAACTCAATGGCGCAATCGTAGGGACGGTGTGGAGGCAGAGAAGCAGCACGAGACTTACTGAACACTTACTTCAGGTCAAGGTACTCGGCGGGCACGTTAGACAAATTCACCGGCTCCTCCTGCAACACAGAACCAGACACAGACGAACAAGCAGACACAAGACAGGATGCATAACACTCATTACTCCAGGCCGATACTGTACTGTGCCCCCAGTCCACCCTGGGACCATGCTTGACTAGCCAGGGGTGGCCTAGTACAATGGGGATGTGCGGAGAGTCCATGAGTAGGAGCGATATCTCCTCCACATGATTACCCGAGTAACGAGGGTTATGGGTTGATGCGGAGGTGAATGTTCGGGAGTTCCCGCCCATCCAGTGAGGTAACCGTAATCCGGTGGTTGAGAGGAATGATAGGGATGTGGAGTCTCTGGGCCAGACTCAGGTCCATGAAGTTACCCTCCGCTCCTGAGTCCAATAAGGCTTGACACTGGTGGGACTGGGTCGCCCATTGTAGTCTTACCGGGAGGAGGGTTGAGGAAGAGGGCTTATCCGTTGAGAGGCCGCACGATAGTAGCCTCTGGTTTACCATCGAGCTTGACCTTTTACCGGACAGTCATTAACAAAATGTCCTGTGCCTCCGCAGTACAGGCACAGCCCTCTACTCTTCCGTCGTTGCCTCTCCTCCCGGGAGAGTCGAGCCCCACCCACCTGCATGGGCTCCTGATGGAACACGGGGACTGACCGTATTGCCGCTGGGTGATGAGTGTTCCACGAACCTCGCGAAACCCGGGACCTGATGTGTCCGCTGTTCCAGCCGGTCTAAGCGGGCATCGACCCTTAATGCCAGCTCGATGAGTCCGTCCAGGCTCCTGGGCAGGTCCAGCGCGTAGATCTCCCTCTGTATACGGTCAGCCAACCCATGCAGGAACATGTCCCACTGCGCCTCCTCGTTCCATTGACACTCCACTGCTAGGGTCCTGAATTCAATCGAGTAATCCGACACAGGTCTACTCCCCTGCTGAAGATCCGCAAGAACGCGGGCTGCCTCGCGTCCCGTTGCGGCCCGGTCGCAGACCCGCCTCAGCTCCTCAGAGAGTGCCTGGAATGACGAGCAGCATTGATGATGGTTCTCCCACACCGCTGTTCCCCACTGAGCCGCGCGTCCTGTCAGCAGGGTTAGCGTAAAAGCCACCTTCGATTGTTCTGAGGCGAACGTCTGTGGCTGGAGCGAAAAAAACAAGGAGCACTTGTTAATAAATGGTCTGCAAAAATTAGGCTCACCCGAATATGCCTCTGGGGTGGGCATACGCGGCTCAGGTTGGTGGTAAGGGGGGTGCAGGAACAGGAAGAACCGGCGATGTTGTGGGCGCAGCGGGGATGCTTAGGTGTTGCAGCTGTTGGGTGAGTTCTGACACCTGAGCTACCAAGGCTTGCACCGCATGACCCGTTGCCTTCATCTGTTCCTCCTGTTGGTCCATACGAGACATGCGTCGAGACAGAAATCGTGTTAGCTCCGGCGCACTCGCTGAATCCATGGTTGGTCAGTTCGTTCTGTCACGTGAAAGGGCGGAGGATTCAATAGCGAGTCACGTTCAACATTTATTGAAGCAATACAGGAGGTGGAAAACAGGTACAGATAATCCAGGGTGTCAGTAACTGTCTAGGGCTTAGCAGCGCCGAGGCTGCGGGGAGAAACCAATCTTCCGTACGGTCAGTGAGTGAAGAGGAATTCCCCGATTGGCGATCTTGAACGTGCCCAGCGTAGAGACCTCCACTGGAGCGATAGCGAACGAAGAGTCCAGCGGAGAACAGAACCAACAGAACAGAGCACTCGGCCTGGAGCGAGACACACGCACAGGAAAACAAGACAACGAACTGACAAACACAAGACCAAGACAACGAGTATAAGTAGGCACACGTAATGAGTGTCAGCTGGCGCTGACAACAAGCAGAGTGGCAATTAGCGGCCACACCCACACTCACTCACACACACACGCACGCACACACACAGAGAGAGCCGGTGAATTCATTAATTTATTTAAAGAGTTTTTAATGAAATGGTTCTTCATGAGACCTAGCAAAGCTTTAGGTGGGCTAATATAAGGTATAGATTTCAATGTAGCAGAGGACAGACACTCTTCCTCTATCTGTCTCCAAGAGGGTGAACTTGTTGTTGTATCTTGCCACACCCCACACAGCTTTTAACTGAGATGCCCAATAATATAACTGGAAGTCAGGTAGAGTAAGCCCTCCTGATTATGGTTTGCATAAAGTTGTGAGTTTCACTCTGGGGGGTTTCCCTTTCCACAGAGATGAAGAGACCGTCCTATTAAGTTGTATGAAAAAAACTTTGGGAATAGGAAAGGGCAAGGTTTGAAAAAGGTACAAAATGTTGGTAATATATTCATCTTTACACAATTGACCAGCCCAATAAGAGAAATTGGTAAATCCCGCCATCTATCCAATTCTTGCCTTTTTGAGAAGTGGAGTATAGTTCAGTTGATACGTCTTAATCATTTCAGAAGGAATTTGCAATCCAAGACATGTCAGTTCTCCAAGAAAACGGCTTGTCTAAGATTGGGTTCTGCACAGCTGCCCTGTTAAAAGGCATAATTATACTCTTTGATTTATTTAATATCCTGAAAAGGTCCCATATTCTTTCAGGGTGTCAACTAATGCTCAGAGTGAAATGTCTGGTTTAGTCAGGCAAAGCAAAAACCTCATCAGCATATAGCGAGACCAAGTGTTCACGCCCACCTATACGATGGATGGATGGATGAGATCTAAAAGCTTCTGCCAGTGGTTCTATAGCCAAAGAAAAAAGGAGCGGACTAGCGGGACAACCCTGTCTTGTGCCACGTGATAGGGAGAACTGTGAGGAAACATTTCCATTAGTCACGATCTGAGCTACCGGACAGTAATCTAATCAGATCTACATACTAAGGTCCAATATTCATCCTCTGTAAAACTTCAAACAGGTAGTTCCATTCTATGCGGTCAAAAGCTTTTTCCATATTTATGAAGCCGCCACTACAAGTTCTTGGTCATTCTCTACATAAAGCATAATATTAAATAATCTTCTGATATTACCAGGAGATGAGCGGTTTCTTACAAAGCCTGTTTGGTCCGTATCAACCAAGTCAGGAAGAACCTTATCTAGTCTAAGAGCTATGAGTTTTGCAAGAATCTTATATGAGGTGTTCAATAAAGATATTAGTCTATACGACCCACAAAGCAGAGGATCTTTCCCAGGTTTTAACAAAACTTTGATCAGTGCCTGTTCAAGTGTGTCTGGGAGCTTTTCTTTCTCTATGGCATAATTAAACATACTGCAAAGAGGCTCAATTAGTTTGGGTAAAAAGGAAATCCGTCTAACCCTGGTGATTTTCCCCCAGCAGTGTTGGAAATGGATTCCCTAATTTCCTCAGATGAAATCTATTTTTCCAAGTACTCTCTATTCTCATCAGTTAAAGCTTGTAAAATGTAGTTTTTTCAAAGACGAATGCATTGAGGCAGGTGCATCCCCTTCAGACTTGTTCAGTGTTTTCATAAAACTCCCTAAAGACTAGATTGATTTCCTCAGGACTGTGAACAACTGACTATGCATATATGATAAACAGAAAGTAGCAGCAGCGGGGGGGGGCACAATGCAAATAGTCTAGGTATCCATTTGATTACCTGTTCAGGAGTCTTATGGCTTGGAGGTAAAAACTGTTGAAAAACCTTTTTGTCCTAGACTTGGCACTCCGGTACCGCTTGCCATGCGGTAGTAGAGAGAACAGTCTATGACTGGGATGGTTGGGGTCTTTGACAATTTTTTGGGCCTTCCTCTGACACTGCTTGGTGTAGAGGTCCTGGATGACTGGCAGCTTAGCCCCAGTGATGTACTGGGCCATACACACTACCCTCTGTAGTGCCTTGCGGTCGGAGGCCGAGCAATTGCCGTACCAGGCAGTGATGCAACCAGTCAGGATGCTCTCGATGTTGCAGCTGTAGAACCTTTTGAGGATCTCAGGACCCATTCCAAATCTTTTTAGTTTCCTGAGGGGGAATAGGCTTTGTGGTGCCCTCTTCACAACTGTCTTGGTGTGTTTGGACCATTCTAGTTTGTTGGTAATGTGGATACCAAGGAACTTGAAGCTCTCAACCTGCTCCACTGCAGCCCCGTTGATGAGAATGGGGGCGTGCTCGGTCCTCCTTTTCCTGTAGTCCACAATCAGCTCCTTTGTCTTGGTTACGTTGAGGGAGAGGTTGTTGTCCTGGCACCACACGGCCAGGTCTCTGACCTCCTCCCTATAGACTGTCTCGTTGTTGTCGGTGATCAGGCCTACCACTGTTGTGTCGTCTGCAAACGTAATGATGGTGTTGGAGTCATGTCTGGCCATGCAGTCGTGGGTGAACAGGGAGTACAGGAGGGGACTGAGCATGCACCCCTGGGGAGCTCCAGTGTTGAGGATCAGCGTGTTGCTACCTACCCTCACCACCCGGGGGTGGCCCATCAGGAAGTACAGGATCCAGTTGCAGAGGGAGGTGTTTAGTCCCAGGATCCTTAGATTAGTGATGAGCTTTGAGGGTACTATGGTGTTGAACGCTGAGCTGTAGTCAATGAACAGCATTCTCACATAAGTGTTCCTTTTGTCCAAAGGGGAAAGGACAGTGTGGAGTGCAATAGAGATTGCATCATCTGTGGATCTGTTTGGGCGGTATGCAAATTGGAGTGGGTCTAGGGTTTCTCAGATAATGGTGTTGATGTGAGCCATTACCAGCCTTTCAAAGCACTTCATGGCTACGGATGTGAGTGCTACGGGTTGCCTAAATGACTACAGATAGCTATGATTGCTACGGATAGCTACAATATCTATGATCCAACCAGCCATCTAGCCATCTAGCCAGCCAGCCAGTCGATCCTACGAGTCATTTAGTTGAATCCTCATGTTTTAACAGTTCACTACTATAGTATTTGTATATATTAGGGATCCCCATCAGCTGTTGCCAAGGCAGCAGCTACTCTTCCTGGGGTCCAAACACACCAAAGCATCCACATTACATATAAAACAACAGATAGAACAGTGAACTGTGTTTGTACTGAACGAGCTAAAGATAAACAGTGCATCATATAACATCCCAACACCATCACATATCCGCAACACTACATGTTTAATACCACCGTACAACAATATCCCAATGTGTGCGTATGCATGTGTCTGTACCTTTGTGTGTGTCTCTTCACAGTCCCCCCGTTGTTCCACACGGTGTATTTTTTACCTGCTTTTTTTTATCTGATTCTACTGCTTGCATCAGTTACCTGTGGTGGAATAGAGTTCCAAGTAGTCATGGCTCTATGTAGTACTGTGTGCCTCCCATAGTCTGTTCTGGACTTGGGGACTGTGAAGAGACCTCTGGTGGCATGTCTTGTGGGGTATGCATGAGTGTCCGAGCTGTGTGCCAGTATTTTAAACAGTCACAGCATTCAGAAAAGCTAGCGGGCCGGGGCTAGTAGCTGGTTCTTCGGCGACATCGTAACAGAATAGCCTGTTGAGACCCCCTGGGACGGCTCCGTGTTGGCAGTAAAAGGGTCCAGGCCAATTGGCAATATAGATATAATAGCCCAAGAATTGGCTGATGGACCTCTTCAGCTAGCCGGGAGATGGGCCTAGCTCGAGGCAAACTGGTGCTTGCTTCGGGACAGAGATGTTAGCTAGGAGCAGCCACTTGGGTAGCAGCTAGCTAGCTGATCCGATGTAAAGGTTCAGAGCTTGCGGTAGGAATCCGGAGATGTGATAGAGAAAAAGCAGTCTGATATGCTCTGGGTTGATATCGTGCTGTGCAGACTGGCAGGTATTGACCGAGCTGAGGCTGGCTGATGTCCGAGTTAACAGTGATGACCGCTAGCAGTGGCTAACTGACTACTAGCGAGTAGCTAGTTAGCTGGCTAGCTTCTGATGCGGGATCCGGTTCTAAAGTGTAAAAAAATAACAGATCCGTACCACATTGGGTGAGGCGGGTTGCAGGAGAGTACGTTCAGTCCGTAGGTGGAACTTGAGATAAAAAATATATACGAAATATATACGAAGAAAACGATATATACACGGGACAAGACAAATAGACATCCGACTGCTACACCATCTTGGAACAATTTAATACACATTAATACACATAAGTGAATTTGTCGAAATACTTTTGGTCCCCTAAATGGGTGGACTATGTACAAAAACAGTGCTGTAATTTCTAATCGATTCACCTGATATGGATGAAGATACCCTCAAATAAAAGCTGACAGGCTGCACCTTGTACAAAGTTTTGGAATCAAATCAAATCCAAAAGTGTGGGAGTACAGAGCCAAAACAACAACAACAACAACATCCCAATAGGTTTGGAGCTCACTGCATATTTACATTTCTGTTCACTTTACTGCTATTAGAGTATTGCTACATGTTGCCAAAGTACAATGTTACATTAGAAAATAGAGCAATTAACAATTCTTAAAAAATAAAGGGAAAATCTACACATTTAGTATCATCATGATGTGACACTTTGCTTCTTGAAAGTCCAATATCTTCAACACTTCCCTGCTGACATGCAACACATCAAAATAAATATAAAATATCGTTTTTGAGTGGATGTCACCTTTAACAATAGAAACTAAACAAGTTCTGGAAATGTGAAATTAGACTCTCTGAGAAGATAAGCTAAGTGTTTGCTCTTGACCAGCAGAAGTAAGTTCCAGATGAGTTCCAGTCATTTCTTTTCATAACTGTAATGTTACCATCAAAACAATCTCAGTTCTCCTTTAATGCCTGCTCTAACTGGGTTTAGTAGCTATCTGATATACCCCACCACGCCTTGCCCATTACAAACATTGTGAAGAGATCATTTGTCGATCTGTTAAATATAGAAATCTGAGACGAACAACGAGGTTTACAAATCTGGTTTAACATAATTTGGTCATCGGAAGTCAATTCTATTTGTTGTTGAATCAAAAGGGGAGGGGAGAGAGAAAAGGGGGAGAGAGAGCAGAGAGAGAGAGAGAGCAGAGAGAGAGAGAGAGAGAGAGAGAGAGAGAGAGAGAGAGAGAGAGCGAACCAGTGGAGACTAGAGGTGGTGGTGACCATGGCATTGAGCTCTAGGCAGATTTCTGTCATGTCCTCAGGCTGTTTAGGAGATTTTTGTGAATTTGTGTTTTGCGTGGTCATTTCAAGGGCCAACAAGTGTTAGCACTGTACAACAAAAATAAATGTATCAACCTCACTTTCACCATAAATAAAGTTCTGTTTGAATCGTAAAGGTCCGCTGAATGGGTAAATCAGTTGGTACAGCTACACGGAGTCAGTTACTGGCAGTCCTCCGTCATGTTATCTGAGTCTGAGTGTCCCTGGGTTCTGAAGGGAAGCAGCATTTACATCGTCATTAATGGAGAGGAAGGAATGATTGACTTAAAGTGGAAACTGACTGTGTTTTAACTACTCTGCGGATGTGAAACAATATCAGGGAAAAATATCAAATACCCAGTTTATGCTTCAAAAAACAATTTTATGTCCAGAATCCCTTTTCCCTTGCTATATTCAAATGTCAGTATGCAAAACGGTGGAATAGGCTAAATGTGATAACACAACAACAACTGACGGCAGTAGGTAACTACTGTAGCTAACTATCCAGCTAACCTCTGTAGCTAGCCAGCCAAGCTAGCAAGCAACGCTAAAGAGATTGCAAACGGGTAACTCTAGCCAAACCCCCACAAAAAATATGTATTTTTCTAAATATTAGCTTGCCAGAAAACATTCCTCACATGCTAGGAACGTATTTCCACTAATGAAAAGGTCCCTCGGTCCCAAAACACACGTTTTATGGAGACTTGTGGTCAAAGGTCAAAGTCACCATTATTAGTCAGTTGTACAACCGAATGCCTTCAACTGAAATGTGTCTTCCGCATTTAACCCAACCCCTCTGAATCAGAGAGGTGCGGGGGGCTGCCTTAATCGACATCCACGTCTTCAGCGCCCGGGGAACAGTGGGTTAACTGCCTTGTTCAGGGGCAGAACAACAGATTTTTACCTTGTCAGCTCGGGGGATTCGAACTTGCAACCCTCCGGTTACAAGTCCAACACTCTAACCACTAGGCTACCTGCCTTGTGGGAGGAGTGCTGATGAAGTCGCCCACTGCCCACTTTGTAGCTAGCTATTTATTTAGCAAGCTACAAACACAAAAGCTGTGTTCGATTACCCATACTAACATACTGTATACTACACACTTAATGAGTATATACTACATACACTATACTATTATTTCATTTTGGTATACTGTAACGAAACGGTATCCTTTCAGTTGAGTGTACTTGCTCTACAACCTGTCTACCGGAAGTTGATGTTGTTGCTATGCAACCTCTTGCTAGCTGGTTAGCTTAACAAATGACTAGTCAGACATTTTACAACTTGGGGTGTGTTGTTAAATTCAAATTCAAAGCGTTGTCAGATGGTCCATTAGTAAATTCAGAGTGTTTCGCTCTCGGATCGCACACTGGACAGGAGTAGGGTTGATTTGAGCGTTCTGACCTTACAACGGCAGTCAAGCACCCAAGCTAACGTTGGCTAGCTTGCTAGCTACTTCCAGACACAAATGAGAGAAAACCTCACTCTGACCATTTCATTAACCCTAGCAGAGCTGGTTAGGCTGTTTACATGTTATCCAGAGCTGGTTAGGCTGTTTTCATGTTATCCAGAGCTGGTTAGACTGTTTTCATGTTATCCAGAGCTGATTAGACTGTTTTCATGTTTTCCATAGCTGGTTAGGCTGTTTTCATGTTATCCAGAGCTGGTTAGACTGTTTTCATGTTTTCCATAGCTGGTTAGGCTGTTTTCATGTTATCCAGAGCTGGTTAGACTGTTTTCATGTTTTCCATAGCTGGTTAGGCTGTTTTCATGTTATCCCGAGCTGGTTAGACTGTTTTCCTGTTATCCCGAGCTGGTTAGGCTGTTTTCATGTTATCCAGAGTGTTGGTAACTGTGCTGCTGGCAACAATTTAATTGCGCTTTTTTTGCCGACGTTTACTGACACCCGGCCATATTCAACGGGTGTTCTGGTACACTCAGACGAGAGTGCTCTGAAAATCGGAATAGATAGCCAGAGCGAATTTAAGAAAGCACCCGAATATCCATTGAGAACGCACTCCGACTATACCATTTAGCTTAGCTAAGAATGATGGGAATAATCAAGTCAATAAACGTTAGGTAGTTAGTTAGGTAACTTATTTGAAAAGTCATTACTTTATTACATTGGTCAACATTTTCTTAATATTTGTCATAATTAGTTAAAGCAATGAATTTGTATCCGCTGTCGTTGTACTTCGGCTGCATATTTTCCACCATTTTCTTGAATTCTGCAAACGATGTGAAGCCACGCCCATTTCCTGAAGAATTGCATTATGGGCCCTAAAGAAATAGTGTCCTCTACGTGTATACTTCATATTTTGGCAAATTTAGTACGACATCTGGGAACTTTTGGCATACTAACTACAGGGAGGGAAAAAAGTATTTGATCCCCTGCTGATTTTGTACGTTTGCCCACTGACAAAGAAATGATCAGCCTATAATTTTAATGGTAGGTTAATTTGAACAGAAAAAAATCCAGAAAAATGCATGTAAAAAATGTTATGATTTGATTTGCATTTTAATGAGGGAAAAAACTATTTGACCCCTCTGCAAAACATGACTTAGTACTTGGTGGCAAAACCCTTGTTGGCAATCACAGAGGTCAGACATTTCTTGTAGTTGGCCACCAGGTTTGCACACATCTCAGGAGGGATTTTGTCCTACTCCTCTTTGCAGATCTTCTCTAAGTCATTAAGGTTTCGAGGCTGACGTTTGGCAACTCGAACCTTCAGCTCTCTCCACAGATTTTCTATGGGATTAAGGTCTGGAGACTGGCTAGGCCACTCCAGGACCTTAACTTCTTAGGGAGCGGTGGGGCACTCCCGACACTACTAGGTGAAATGCAAGGCGCCAAATTCAACATCCAAAAGTTGAATTATTAAACATGCGTCAATATACAAGTGTTTCATAGTCATCAAAAGCTCTGCTTCCTGGCAATATCACAGCGTTGTCAGATTTCAAAAAGGCTTCACGGCGAAAGCACCACATTTGATTGTTTGAGGGTAGCACCTAACATATTTTTTCCATTACCATAATTTCATAAGCCTCCACGGTTCACAGAAAACACATTTCACAGCGAAAACAAATCAATTACCTTTTGAAGAACTTCTGCTGAGGGCTTCCCAAGTGTCCAACGAAGACAATCCATGGTTATTTTTTTAGAAAAAGTAATGTATTATATCCATAAATCTCTGTTTGGTTGGCGCGTTATAATCAGAAAAAAACGCGTTGACTCCTCCATTGAAACGTGAAGAGAACTCGTTCAACTTATACCTATAAACTTGTCCAAGAACAATCAAACATAATTGATAATGTATCCTTAGGAACACTTTAATGTATATGTTGTATAATATTTCAACCGTAATATAAACTGGGCGATAAGAAAGGAAAAAACCAAAGAACAAGCCGTGAGCGCGCATTTACTTGTATAGACATTTATGTGGACACTTCCTTATTCCTCTTCTTCTCTGCTCTAAAAGCAGCTAAGAAGAATCAGAACACTTTCTCGAGACTGTTGACATCCAGAGGAAGCGATAGGTACTGCATTCATATGCCCTTATATGGGCATTTTCATAAGGGAGGGGCTCTAAAGGAGGCAATGTGTCAAAACAACCTTTTTCCAGGACAGACAAAATGTTAACACTTTTAGAAAATTCAGAGTGTTTCCTATCCAATGGTACTAAATATGTGCACATCCTATTTTCTGGGCCTGAATGGGAGGCATTTTAATTTGGGCACGCCAGGGTCTCCAAAACGGTCACCTCGTGCGCTGCTCCCAAAGAAGTTAAGAGTGTGCTCCTAATCTCAGCTTGTTACCTGTATAAAAGACACCTGAGAGCCAGAAATCTTTCTGATTGAGAGGGGGTCAAATACTTATTTCCCTCATTAAAATGCAAATCAATTCATAACATTTTTTCTATGCGTTTTTTCAGGATTTTTTGGTTGTTATTCTGTCTCTCACTGTTCAAATAAACCTACCATTAACATTATAGACTGATCATTTCTTTGTCAGTGGGCAAACGTACAAAATCAGCAGGGGATCAAATACTTTTTTCCCTCATTGTATATCCATACTATGACATATAAGAATACTATACACTCAATTCACGTCACAAATAGTATGGTTAGTATGAGTATTCGAACACAGCTAAAGCCTAACATTAGCTAGCTGCTGGGAGGATGTCATCGGTGGAGCGGGTGAGAGTGCATTGGTAGGCAAGCTGCAGAAGGATGAGCAGGCTACTATTCCCCATCGTTTATCACAATTAGCTGAAAAAGTTTGAGAGGGTTTATCCAATGTTCCCTAGTTAGATTTTATCTCATTTAGCTCTGGTTAGCATTAGTTGTTGATCTTGTTGTTGTTGATGTGCATAACTGAGGGAGTGAGAGAGCCGACCTTTTCATGGTTGTTTGATCAATAGGACTGTGAAGTTCCCAAATGTAAGACGATTTCAGATTTCAGAAATCTATTCAGGTGTTTTTTTTGTGGCTTTTGGTGAATGTGTTCTAATGATCTAAAGTCACGCTGTTGCAACTGCCTGTAAACACACAGTCCAGTTCAAAGTGAACGATGGCGGGCCCTACTGCCTGTAAACACACAGTCCAGTTCAAAGTGAACGATGGCGGGTCCTACTGCCTGTAAACACACAGTCCAGTTCAAAGTGAACGATGGCGGGCCCTACTGCCTGTAAACACACAGTCCAGTTCAAAGTGAACGATGGCGGGCCCTACTGCCTGTAAACACACAGTCCAGTTCAAAGTGAACGATGGCAGGCCCTACTGCCTGTAAACACACAGTCCAGTTAAAAGTGAACAATGGCAGGCCCGTGTGACAAATGGCTTATTTGCATATGGGCCTACAGTAGCACTGATTGGCTACGGTGCACCAGTATGTGTAGACTTCGGTCTTGGACAGATGTTTTTTTATTCTGGTTTTATTTACTGCAGTGTCTATTAAATATGTTTTTTACGTGATTAGAGCAGAGAGCCAGATGAACTGTTGTCTAGTATTTGTATTTGTGTCTGCTAGCAGATAGATGAGACATCTACTGGTGGTCTGCTGTTATATTGGTGGGACAGAGAGAGAGAGAGAGAGAGAGATGTCATGGGTACAACAAGCCTCGTATTATCAATACAGACACACACGGAGAGAGCAGAGGGGCACCCCTCTGGTAAAATGGAATATTTGTCCCTGTCCCTCGCTGGGCGACGTCAGTGACAGCGGCATCAGTATTTATGTCTTGTGAGCCATTATTTGAAGGGGGCTGGGCAGGGTTTGGGGGGGAAGCTGAAGTTCGGAGCAAATCACTGTGCAAATCTCCACTTAATTTCCATCTCTCCTTCCCTTTTGCTCTCTCTCTCTGTTTGAATAAACAATCAATCAGGAAGTTTTTGCAGCGGCAGCTGCAAAAATGTTTCTGGAGGGAAGCTGAAGTTCGGAGCCGAAGTCTACGCCCCATCGTCGGTGATTGGATTCTTCAATAAACTCTTAATTGCCACTTAACGAAAGACGACCTGTTTTCATGCACATTTTTTCATTGAGAAATATTGCAACAAACATCTCAGTTAAATGTACAATTGTGCCACTAAGATCTCCTTGGCAAAAACGACAAAATTAACAGATTTCTATTAGTCATCTTAGATTAATTCTGACTACTTTGAGGAAGTGTACAGTATACTGGCTATGGTGTCTCAAAATGGATAAACTGTACTATTGCGGTTTTATATATGTGAGCACTCTCGTTCGGTTTGGCTAGCCGAGTTCGGCTGGGCTCCAGTCGAACTGAAGCACCCTGGTGCCTTTAGGGGGCAGGATTAGGGCTGAGTGTGATGTCAGACAGACAAAGAGGCCAAGTAGCAACAGACCGTGATACAGCAACAGACCATGGATACAGCAACAGACCATGGATACAGCAACAGACCATGGATACAGCAACAGACCATGGATACAGCAACAGTGGTCGATTTAAATCCCCCAGAAAGCCTGAGAAATCTCCTTATTCTACATCATTGTTTCCTGAGACAAAGACTTCAACACACGATCAGAATCTGTCCAAAACACAGACTAGGCTAATATCTGAATGGCCTTCTTCCTAACAGTACAGCAAGGGGATCCATCCGTGTCTGGTATGTGCTCCATAGCAACCTGCAGTATTATGAGATAGCATGGCTAGCTCGGAAGCAACTGTCTCTTTGGCCAGGCTGATTATTCTCAACAAAAGCTACTGGTTGTGAGAACAAGGGTTCTAGCTCTCCGTAAGGCTCATTTAAATTAAATTAAGCACCTCCCACTGCCAAGTCACTTGTGGGTAACTAATGCAATTACAGAGAGCCCGCTTTGGCCAGGAATTCTTTCAGCACTGAGCAAATCTCCACTTAATTTCCATCTCTCCTTCCCTTTTGCTCTCTCTCTCTCTCTCTCTCTCTCTCTCTCTCTCTCTCTCTCTCTCTCTCTCTCTCTCTCTCTCTCTCCCACTCTCTCCTTTCCTGGGGCCTCATTTATCAAAATGTCTTACTAAATTCTGGCATACGTGGACGTTCTAGGATTTGTGTGCGCCACGAATTATTGTGATTTATCAAACTGTCGCCCTCATTTGCTGTATGATTTGGAAATGTTGGAACACATTTCTGTAGAGGTATAGCCAGAATGTTTCAATCTTTTGCAGCGACCTTTTCAAACTAAAACTGCATACTGCCAAACACTGGCTGCATATTCTGATTGATTGTTTATTCAAACAGCCCAGACTATGAAAAATACTAATTGTAGTTCAATATTTAGTTTGTCAATAGATGATAGAAACACAATCTCCTGTCTTGGTATAGGCTCTGATTAACTAGGCTATGATGTCACGCTCTTGTCCTGTCCTGGTATAAACTCTGAGATTAACTAGGCTATGATGTCACGCTCCTGTCCTGGTATAAACTCTGAGATTAACTAGGCTATGATGTCACGCTCCTGTCCTGTCCTGGTATAAACTCTGAGATTAACTAGGCTATGATGTCACGCTCCTGTCCTGTCCTGGTATAAACTCTGAGATTAACTAGGCTATGATGTCACGCTCCTGTCCTGTCCTGGTATAAACTCTGAGATTAACTAGGCTATGATGTCACAATTTTATCCAGTCCTGGTATAGGCTCTGAGATTAAATAGGCTATGATGTCACAATCCTATCCTGTCTTGGTATAGGCTCTGAGATTAACTAGGCTATGATGTCACGCTCCTGTCCTGTCCTGGTATAAACTCTGAGATTAACTAGGCTATGATGTCACAATTTTATCCAGTCCTGTCTTGGTATAGGCTCTGAGATTAAATAGGCTATGACGTAGCACTCCTATCTCACAGCAATAACCTACTCATACTGTCTAGGGAGTTACTTATCTATTTACTGTTCAGCATGTTTGGTTATTGAATGAGCCAAGGATAAATGGTAGCACGCTTGTCTATTGAATGAGCCAAGGATAAATGGTAGCACGCTTGTCTATTGAATGAGCCATGGATAAATGGTAGCACGCTTGTCTATTGAATGAGCCATGGATAAATGGTAGCACGCCTGTCTATTGAATGAGCCATGGATAAATGGTAGCACGCTTGTCTATTGAATGAGCCATGGATAAATGGTAGCACGCTTGTCTATTGAATGAGCCATGGATAAATGGTAGCCTAATATGTGTTGTCTAGGGTGAGCTTTTAGTCAGCCTCAGGAGGCGTGCATACCATCCACAGCTTCCGAGTATATTACTCGCTAACGTTCAATCCCTAGGCAATAAAGGTAGACGAGCTCAGGGCAAGGATCTCCTTTCAGAGGGACTGTAACGTACTCAGAATCATATCTTTCTCCGGATATACTGTCCCCGGGTCCATTCAGCCAGCAGGGTTCTCCATCCTTCACGCGGACAGGAAGAAAGAACTCTCTGGGAAAAAGAAAGGCGGAGGTGTATGTTTCATGATTAACTACTAATGGTGTGATTGTGGTAACGTACAGGACCTCAAGTCCTTTTGTTCTCCCTGTCTGGAATACTCCACCATCAAATGCCGACAGCATTACCTCCCGAGAGAATTATCGTTGGTCACCATCACGGCCGTGTATTTTCGACCAAAACCGACACCGCGGCCGCTCTCGAGGACATACACTGGACTTTGTGCAAACTGGAAACCCGCATATCCTGAGGCCGCATTTATTATAGCTGTATCACAGCCGGTCGTGATTGGGAGTCCCATAGGGCGTCGTCCTGGTTTGGCCGGTGTAGGTCGTCATTGTAAATAAGAATTTGTTCTTAACTGACTTGCCAGGTTAAATAAAGATAATAACTGGGGACTTTATTAAAGGAAATCTGAGGAAAACGGTTTTATAAACACATCTCCTGTGCTACTCATCGAGCACTCTGGAACATTCCTACTGCCCAGGTGTCACGATCTTCAGAAGGGACAGACCAAGGCGCAGCGAGGTATCCAGTATACATGCTTTATTGACACACGTAACTGGGACAAAACAACGAACAAACGAAGGAAGGAAGGAAGGAAGGAAGGAAGGAAGGAAGGAAGGAAGGAAGGAAGGAAGGAAGGAAGGAAGGAAGGAAGGAAGGAAGGAAGGAAGGAAGGAAGGAAGGAAGGAAGGAAGGAAGGAAGATCGTTGTTTCTATTGTTTTGCCCTCTGTAATTATTATTTTTTTAAATTTTATTTCACCTTTATTTTACCAGGGGGGCCAGTTGAGAACAAGTTCTCATTTACAACTACGACCTGGCCAAGATAAAGCAAAGCAGTGAGACACAAACAACAACACAGAGTTACACATGGAGTAAACAAACATACAGTCAATAATACAATAGGAAAAGTCTATATACAGTGTGTGCAAATGAGGTTAGTCAATCAAACTGGCAAAACGACAGTACAGGGACAAAGTAGAGTCGCGATTCAACGGCAGACACGAGACGTACGTGGCAGGGACTCCAAATAATCATGGATTATAAAAGGAATGCCAGCCACGTTACGTACACCAACGCCTTGCTCCCGGACAAGCTAAACACCTTCTTCTCCCACTTGCCGTGGGCCACCTCCGTTCACAAGGACTGTGAGCTCTCGTTCTCCGTGGTCGAAGTGAGTCAGACATTTAGGCATGTTAACCCTCGCTAAGCTGCCATCCCAGACAGCATCCCAAGCCGCGTCCTCAGAGCATGTGCAGAGCAGCTGGCTGGTGTGCTGTCACCACTTGCTTCAAGATGTCCACCATTGTTCCTGTACCCAATAAAGCAAAGGTAACTGAACCAAATGACTATCGCTCCGTAGCACTCACTTCTGTCATCATGAAGTGCGTTGAGAGGCTAGTTTAAGGAGCATGTCACCTCCACCTTACCCGACACCCTAGACCCACTACAGTTTGCATACCGCCCCAACAGATCCACGGATGATAAAATCGCTATCGCACTGCACACTGCCCTATTTGATTTATTAGGATTAGCCGACGCCAGTGGGGACAGCTAGTCTTATTGGGGTCCGACATATAATGAAAAACACATACATATCCCATCTGGACATGAGGAATACCTACAGTATGCAAGAATGCTGTTCATCGACTACAGCTCAAACACGATGAGTTCCCAGTGATACAGAGGTTCAGTTGATGCTTGCTGTTCCCTGTCTCCCTATCTCTCTCTACTGCTTATTTACATACAGCCCCCCCCTCTTCTTCTGGGGTAGGATCACATTTCTTCACAGGCAGAGCAGACGGGCAGACAGAGAGAGACAGACAGGCGATAGGCAGTAGAGATTAGCAGAGGACAGGGGAGAGGGCCAGTTTAACAGGGGAGAGGGGCAGAATGTGTCCTTGGGACATTTAATCCCTTTGGGTCCTGTCACTAAGCAGAGAGAGGTCTGAATGAAACAGACAGGTGACCAGGACTGTCGGCATGTTATTTACTGTAGCAGTATAGCCTTACTAACGCTTTAAATCAGATGTAGGTCTCTACAGAATAAAAATATACAGTGGAAAGAAATAGTATGCGAACCCTTTGGAATTATCTGGATTTCTGCATAAATTGGTCATAAAATCTGATCTGATCTTCATCTAAGTCACAACAACAGACAAACACAGTCTGCTTAAACGAATAACACACAAATGATTGTATTTTTCTTGTCTATATTGAATACGTCATTTAAACATTCACAGTGTAGGTTGGAAAAAGTATGTGAACCCCCTAGGCTAATGACTTCTCCAAAAGCTAATTGGAGTCAGGAGTCAGCTAACCTGGAGTCCAATCAATGAGACGAGATTGGAGGTGTTGGTTAGAGCTGCCTTGCCCTATAAAAAACACTCACATCATTTTTGTTTGCTATTCACAAGAGGCATTGCCTGATGTGAACCATGCCTCTAACAAAAGAGATCTCAGAAGACCTAAGATTAAGAATTGTTGACTTGCAGAAAGCTGGAAAGGGTTACATAAGTATCTATAAAAGCCTTGATGTTCATCAGTCCATGGTAAGTCAAATTGTCTATAAATGGAGAAAGTACAACAGTGTTGCTACTCTTCCTATGAGTGGGAGGACACTGTCCAAAAAAACATTGCTGCACATCTGAAGTTTGCAAAAGAGCATCTGGATGTTCCACAGTGAAACTGGTAAAATATTCTGTGGACAGATTAAACTAAAGTTGAGTTGTTTGGAAGGAACACACAACACTATGTGTGGAGAAAAAAAGGCACAGCACACCAACATCAAAACCTCATCCCAACTGTAAAGTATGGTGGAGGGAGCATCAAGGTTTGGGGCTGCCTCAGGGCCTGGACAGCTTGCTATCATCGATGGAAAAAGTTATTCCCAAGTTTATCAAGACATTTTGCAAGAGAATGTTAGGCTATCTGTCCTCCAATTGAAACTCAACAGAAGTTGGGTGATGCAACAGGACAACGACCCAAAACACAGAAGTAAATCAACAACAGAATAGCTTCAACAGAAGAAAATATGCCTTCTGGAGTGACCCAGTCAGAGTCCTGACCTCAACCCGATTGAGATGCTGTGACAGGACCTTAAGAGATCGATTCGCACCAGGCATCCCAAGAATATTGCTGAACTGTTTTTGAAAGAAAAGCACATTTTTTGTCCATTAAAATAACATCAGGTTGATCAGAAGTACAGTGTAGACATTGTTAATGTTGTAATTGACTATTGTAGCTGGAAACGCCAGATTGTTTTATGGAATATCTACATAGGCGTACAGAGGCCCATTATCAGCAACCATCACTCCTGTGTTCCAATGGCACGTTGTGTTAGCTAATCCAAGTTTATCATTTTAAAAGGCTAATTGATCATTCAAAAACCCTTTTGCAATTATGTTAGCACAGTTGAAAACTGTTGTCCTGATTGAAGAAGCAATAAAACTGGCCTTCTTTAGACTAGTTGAGTATCTGGAGCATCAGCATTTGTGGGTTCGATTACAGGCTCAAAATGTCCAGAAACAAAATACCTTCTGAAACTCATCAGTCTATTCTTGTTCTGAGAAATTAAGGATATTCCATGCGAGAAATTACCAAGAAACGGAAGATCACATACAGTGCTGTGTACTACTCCCTTCACAGAACGGCACAAACTGTCTCTAACCAGAATAGAAAGGGGAGTGGGAGGCCCCGGTGCACAACTGAGCAAGAGGACAAGTAAATTAGAGTGTCTATTTTGAGCCCGTCTACATATATATTTTCCTCACCCATCTACATATATATTTTCCTCACCCGTCTCCATATATATTTTCCTCACCCGTCTCCATATATATTTTCCTCACCCGTCTACATATATATTTTCCTCACCCGTCTCCATATATATTTTCCTCACTCGTCTACATATATATTTTCCTCACTCGTTTACATATATATTTTACTCACCCGTCTACATATATATTTTACTCACTCGTCTACATATATATTTTACTCACCCGTCTACATATATATTTTCCTCACCCGTCTACATATATATTTTACTCACTCGTCTACATATATATTTTCCTCACCCGTCTACATATATATTTTCCTCACCCGTCTACATATATATTTTCCTCACTCGTCTATATATATTTTCCTCACCCGTCTAGATATATTTTCCTCACCCGTCTACAGATATATTTTCCTCACCCGTCTACAGATATATTTTCCTCACCCGTCTACAGATATATTTTCCTCACCCGTCTACAGATATATTTTCCTCACCCGTCTACATATATATTTTCCTCACCCGTCTCCATATATATTTTCCTCACCCGTCTCCATATATATTTTCCTCACCCGTCTCCATATATATTTTCCTCACCCGTCTCCATATATATTTTCCTCACTCGTCTACATATATATTTTCCTCACCCGTCTCCATATATATTTTCCTCACCCGTCTCCATATATATTTTCCTCACTCGTCTACATATATATTTTCCTCACCCGTCTACAGATATATTTTCCTCACCCGTCTACAGATATATTTTCCTCACCCGTCTACAGATATATTTTCCTCACCCGTCTACATATATATTTTCCTCACCCGTCTACATATATATTTTCCTCACCCGTCTACATATATATTTTACTCACCCGTCTACATATATATTTTACTCACCCGTCTACATATATATTTTCCTCACCCGTCTCCATATATATTTTCCTCACCCGTCTACATAATGACAAAGTGAAAACATGTTATTAGAATTTTAGCAACTTTATTGAAAATGAAATACAGAAATATCTAATTGACATCAGTATTCACACCACCAGTCAATGCATGTTAAAATCACCTTTGGCAGCAATTACAGCTGTGAGTCTTTCTGGGTAAATCTTTAAGAGCTTTGCACACCTGGATTGTATAATATTTACACATTATTCTTCATAAAATTCTTGTAGTTGGTTGTTGATCATCGCTAGACAGCCATGTTCAAGTCTTGCCATACATTTTCAAGACGATTTAAGTCAGTCAAAACTGTAACTAGGCCACTCAGGAACATTCAATGTCGTCTTGGTAAGTAACTCCAGTGTAGATTTGGCCTTGTGTTGTAGGTTATTGACCTGCTGAAAGGTGAATTTGTCTCCTAGTGTCTGGTGGAAAGCAGAATGAACCAGGTTTTCCTCTAAGACTTACCTGTGCTTTCCTCTGTTCCATTTCTTTTAATACTAAAAACTGCCTAGTTGTTTGCCGATGACAAGCACACCCATAACATGATGCAGCCACCACCGTGCTTGAAAGTATGAAGAGTGGTGATGTGTCGTGTTGGTTTTGCCCCCAATGTAACGTTTTGTATTCAGGATATAAAGTACATTTCTTAGCCACATTTTTGTCAGTTTTACTTTACAGCCTTGTTGTAAACAGGATGTATGTTTTGTGAATATTTTTTATTCTGTACAGGTTTCCTTCTTTTCTTTTCGTCTCTGTCAATTCGGTTCGTATTGTGGAGTAACTACAATGTTGTTGATCCCATCCTCAGTTTTCTCCCATCACAGCCATTAAACTGTAACTGATGTTAAAGTTAGGAAGGACGCCTGTATCTTTGTAGTGACTGGGTGTATTGATACACCATCTAAAGTGGAATTAATAACTTCACCATGCTCAAAGGGATATTCCATTTCTGCTTAAAATAAATAAATAATTACCCATCTACCAATAGGTGCCCTTCTTTGCAAGGCCACGTAGGGAATAGGGTGCCAGCTCTGGTCAAAGGTAGTGCACTATATAGGGAATAGGGTGCCAGCCTTGGTCAAATGTAGTGCACTATATAGGGAATAGGGTGCCATTTGGGACACATCCTAAAGCAGCTGTGTCTCATGACTCCAGTCTGTGGGCCGAGCCACTACGCTGGCAATCCAGCTGGGAAAGAATAGCTGGGCAGTTAGAAACAAACATATTGTTTAGTAGGGCAGGGAGGGGGGTCTGACCTGCTGGGGCAACATTGGTGGGGCGAGAGAGAGAGCAGAGCTCCTGATCTGTGAGGCCTGGCTCCTTGTTAATCATTAGCCTGGTGACTGGCTGAGTTGCCTAACACATTCCAGGGCCCAGACGAACGACTGTGGCCCAGCTCAGAGAGGAGCAGACCTATACACCCCCCTGTCTAACCCCCTCTGTTATAGCCCTGTCTAACCCCCTCTGTTATAGCCCTGTCTAACCCCCTCTGCTATAGCCCTGTCTAACCCCCTCTGTTATAGCCCTGTCTAACCCCCTCTGTTATAGCCCTGTCTAACCCCCTCTGTTATAGCCCTGTCTAACCCCTCTGTTATAGCCCTGTCTAACCCCTCTGTTATAGCCCCGTCTAACCCCCTCTGCTATAGCCCTGTCTAACCCCCTCTGTTATAGCCCTGTCTAACCCCCTCTGCTATAGCCCTGTCTAACCCCCTCTGTTATAGCCTTGTATTTATCTACCAATGTAATATTTTAGCTACATTAAATATAAACTAGAATTTCAGAAGCATTTTTCAGAGATTGTCAGTAGTGAATTGTGTGTTCATTTTCCCTTTCAACAGGTCCAATATTTCTTCCAGATTTTGGATGGACACCACAAATACAAAATATGCACATTCCATGATGTATTTAACTAAAAGACATTTGACTGCAGGGGACATTTCTCAATTTATTTGTCTTTAGGTCAGATGAAATAAAATGACAATAACAGACAACTACAGACAAGAGTCCGGACGTTCAACATTAATCACTTTTACACCAACAAAACCTCCTATTTTACGGGGTTACTGCATTGTTTCTGATGTTCTAACCTTTGACCAGCGACTTTGGTATTGGATTCATACATTAGACTTTTTCCTGCAAAAAAAAACATGTTTTTTTTTTTCCTTTTTTCTTTACAACTGCATAAATATCAAATTCTCACACCACGAAAATGGCTAAAACATTCATTAGCAAGTTACACCAAGTCATGTGATGTCTCCAGCAAAAAAAAAAATGTTTTGTTTTAAAAGCACTGAGTTGCTATCAGTGTTTCCATGAAGGAGGAAGGCAGCTAGTCTCCCCTGCCTGCTGATGGACACACAGAACACAGCTAGTTATAGACCAAAGAGAGAAGAGGAAGAGGAGGAGGTCGAAAGAGAAGCGTCAAACAGAGAGAAGAAGAGGAGGAGGTCGAGCATCAAACAGAGAGAAGAAGAGGAGGAGGAGGAAGGAGGGAAGCATCAAACAGAGAGAAGAAGAGGAGGAGGAGGAAGGAGGGAAGCATCAAACAGAGAGAAGAAGAGGAGGAGGTGGAAGGAGGGAAGCATAAAACAGAGAGAAGAAGAGGAGGAGGTGGAAGGAGAGAAGCATAAAACAGAGAGAAGAAGAGGAGGAGGTGGAAGGAGAGAAGCATGAAACTGAAATGATTCTCCCAACGATCTGAAAAATAAATGAAGGGAAAGCATTCCAGGGTGTGCAGCTATTTACTGACAGACCTAGAGAGAGATAAGTCACACACAGACCTAGAGAGAGATCAGTCACACACAGACCTAGAGAGAGATCAGTCACACACAGACCTAGAGAGATCAGTCACACACAGACCTAGAGAGAGATCAGTCACACACAGACCTAGAGAGAGATCCGTCACACACAGACCTAGAGAGAAATCCGTCACACACAGACCTAGAGAGAGATCAGTCACACACAGACCTAGAGAGAGATCAGTCACACACAGACCTAGAGAGATCAGTCACACACAGACCTAGAGAGAGATCAGTCACACACAGACCTAGAGAGAGATCCGTCACACACAGACCTAGAGAGAGATCAGTCACACACAGACCTAGAGAGAGATCAGTCACACACAGACCTAGAGAGAGATCAGTCACACACAGACCTAGAGAGAGATCAGTCACACACAGACCTAGAGAGAGATCAGTTACTCAGACCTAGAGAGATCAGTCACACACAGACCTAGAGAGAGATCAGTCACTCAGACCTAGAGAGATCAGTCACTCAGACCTAGAGAGATCAGTCACTCAGACCTAGAGAGATCAGTCACTCAGACCTAGAGAGATCAGAGCGTACCATGCCAGTATTTTAATTTAGTAAGAGTACATTAACACACATCCACACACTCACATAAAAAAAAACTAACACACTTAACACATAACACACACAAACCCTTAGACACACACACCTTGGACCATTAAAGCTCACTGACAATAGACAAGAGAAATGACAACAAGGCTTGGAAAGGACCATTGGATGCCACTACTGTTACTGGACACTCCAAACAATATATAGAAACCACATTAGGCAGAATACTTAGGGGACAGACAGAAACACTGCTCGCTACATATCAGTAGTGGAATTGCTATTTACAGTAAAAGACGAACACGTCCCGTGGCTCAAGGACTTCTCATTTACAGTAGAATAAATATGTTGCTATTGTTACTCTTCCTGTAGTTTACATTCTAACCCTAGACATTATGCAGGAAGCCAGTTTAATGTACATTCTAACCCTAGACATTATGCAGGAAGCCAGTTTAATGTACATTCTAACCCTAGACATTATGCAGGAAGCCAGTTTAAAGCACACAGATTAACTGTAGGTCCCGTAATATTATGAATTTTTGTTCCAAGACTAGTCGTGTTTTAATTAAACATTTTTTTCTTTATTTCTCTAAATCAACTTGTTTTAGAATAGGGGGGACAGAGAAAAGTGCTATTTTCATAGCTGAGGTCATGAATTGGCGATAGTGAACTTAACGTCAAAGCGTCCTTGGTAGCGATCTTTCTCGCTGTAGTCAATGTTCGCTCCATATACTTTGCACTCCAGACGCAGCTCCTCGTTGAAGGTGAGGTTGGTGAACTGGATGGCCACCAGAGGTTGCAGGTACTGGGGCTGCAGCAGTTTGCCATAGTAGGGGTAGTACTGGAGGGGGAACCCCATGCCTATGCCATAGTACTTGATCTCACCAATCTTGCTAGCATCCTCCTCTCTCTGTAGAGAATGACATCACAGTTTAGTAGGCTTTCCCGAAGGTACAACTCCCATTGTAAAAAAACACATACAGAGACCTAGCATAGCCTTTATCCCTGACAGCTTGCAAGATACCTACCGGTTCATGGTATTTTTGCATCAGAAATGGAACCCTTTAAAGTCACTACTTTTCACCAGAGCCCTATTGACCCTGGTCAAAAGTGATGTACTATATAGGGAACAGGGTGCAATTTTGGATGCAGTATACTGTATGTGTTCATGATATGCTTCCCAGTGCCATGTGTGGCGTACCTTGTTCTGACAGTGGATGGGCATGACGTTGGCCTGGACTCTGCTCTGGCCGGCTTCAGGGACGGAGGCAATGTTGGTTGGAGGCTGAAACAAAACCCAGATCAATCAGCATTACCATATTAACCTTAAGCAGAAAGACCAATCAGCATTACCATATTAACCTAAAGCAGAAAGACCAATCAGCATTACCATATTAACCTAACCCAGACAGACCAATCAGCATTACCATATTAACCTAAAGCAGACAGACCAATCAGCATTACCATATTAACCTAAAGCAGAAAGACCAATCAGCATTACCATATTAACCTAACCCAGACAGACCAATCAGCATTACCATATTAACCTAAAGCAGAAAGACAAATCAGCATTACCATATTAACCTAACCCAGACAGACCAATCAGCATTACCATATTAACCTAACCCAGACAGACCAATCAGCATTACCATATTAACCTAAAGCAGAAAGACCAATCAGCATTACCATATTAACGTAAAGCAGAAAGACCAATCAGCATTACCATATTAACATAAAGCAGACAGACCAATCAGCATTACCATATTAACCTAAAGCAGAAAGACCAATCAGCATTACCATATTAACCTAACCCAGACAGACCAATCAGCATTACCATATTAACCTAAAGCAGAAAGACCAATCAGCATTACCATATTAACCTAAAGCAGACAGACCAATCAGCATTACCATATTAACCTAAAGCAGACAGACCAATCAGCATTACCATATTAACCTAACCCAGACAGACCAATCAGGCTGTGTTTCAGGTTTGGAGGGTCTTGAAAACAGGCTATGTTTCAGATTTGGGGGGTCTTGAAAACAGGCTATGTTTCAGATTTGGGGGGTCCTGAATACAGGCTATGTTTCAGCTTTCTATCGCTCATTTGCACGTCACGTCAATGATATCATGTCACCGTGTGGGACTGTGGGTCAATTAACCTTGTCGGAGTGGGCGCCTTGATTCTAGTTTGTGAGCTAGGCAGGCTACTGCCTGGAAAGGTCTCCCACTCAGAAGTATGAGATGGGGAGGTGGGCGGGGGTAGGTTGACCTCAGGTCTCCCCACTGGAAGGTAGGAGGAGCGGGGGAATCTATCAAATAGCACACCTCTAACTTTGTACAGTACTAATGCAATTAGTAAAATCAGTCACACTACGAAATGCTACCAAATAAACCACCACCCAGACAGACCAATCAGGCTGTGTTTCAGGTTTGGAGGGTCGTGAATATAGGCTGTGTTTCACGTTTGGAGGGTCGTGAATATAGGCTGTGTTTCACAATTAATTCATAATACTGTGAATATATAGTTTCACAGACATATTGTTGTATTTTTTTTCTGGTTTGTGCGAAATCGTTAAGAATAATATAAAACCAGTCTGCACAGAACCAAGGTGAATTGGTTTAATCTGGACTCTTGGTTGACAGTGTTGGGGGGGATGGGTAATATACTGATGCTCGAGGGCCAAATCAACACACATGGATAAGAAAAGGTGTAAGCCATCAGGTGGCCAGTTATGTCATCTCTTTATGAGTATAATATCATGCATGTAATGACATAGTCATAACACTTATTTTGTGTTAGCCTATGTTGCTTGCTATGCTATTACACATAGGGTGACAATATTCTGTTTTCTGTCCAACTAGCTTACATAACATTGGGTATAATTTCACACAGTTTCATCGTGGGGCGGCAGGGTAGCCTAGTGGTTAGAACGTTGGACTAGTAACCGAAAGGTTGCAAGATCGCAATCCCTGAGCTGACAAGGTGAAAATCTGTCGTTCTGCCCCCTGAACAAGGCAGTTAACCCACTGGTCCTAGGCTGTCATTGTAAATAAGAATTTGTTTTTTAACTGACTTAACTAGTTAAATTTAAAAAAAAAAATGATAATGTGTGTAACCTGCAGCAAAATGCTTACAACCTAACGAGCACATTATTGATTTGGTTAACTGTCATTGAGGTGACATCATAAAGGTTTTCTGCGGTTGTATTGACTAGGTCCTGAGCTCAGTAAGGGGAATTTCCAACGCTGTAGGCTTAAACGGCAAAGACGTCTAAACTATGCTGATATTTAGTGTCTTTTGGGGTGTCTTATGCCTAGAACTAGCCAAGGTATCATGGTTCATTTGGGTCCTATTCTGACAGTTTGATAAATTGTGCATAATGACATGTATATTTAATTGTGCAACAAATGTATTTAGGGTGTCAGACTCATATACTCTATTTCAATGCAAATTCAGGGGCACTTCTGAAGTATTTTGGAGCAACCTCTGGTACTGGCCAGGATGAGGAGTGTGTGTGTGTGTGTGTGTACACACACATGTCTTGATGTGTGCATCCCTGCATAACATAAACAAAATAAATAATTTCCCTTTTGCAAAGTTTTACATTTCCATTTTGCAGGTAACAGTGATGGTGTTGTTATTACTGGGTATGTATGTGGGATGTTCCACCACTGTAAATGCTGTGAATAACGTGTGTAAACCAATGCCCCATGTGCTCTCCATTAGAAATGCCTGTAGCAGCATCCCCACCAAACCCTGCTGCTGAGGACGAACCACTGTCCACAGACCCTGCTGACTGGCCTTCAGTTCTGACTGACAGAATTCTGGACACAACTAGTTTGCGGAGGACCAAGTGAGGTACCACCTAACTTTGTTTTTCCCAAGGAATGAGAGGGATGGAAGAAGTTGCCACCTCCAGTATTTCAGGAAGACCTCGGTGAGTGGTGAAACAAATCCCTAGAAGTTGGTTGGAGTATTCTGAAAGAAACAAACAGCCTCTTCTGCTTCTGCTGCAAACTCTTTTCTAAGAAGAAAATTAAACTCAAGACTGACAGACTGGAAACATGCAAGTTCTTGGCTGACTTCACACGACAGCAGTCCAGAACACCAAAACTGCATGAAAACATGGAAAAGAACTGGCACTGAGGATGAAAAAAAGGGGAAACAATTGATAAGCACGAGATGGCACTTCTGGAGGCTGAGAGGATAAGATGGAGAGAGGTGTTGACTGCTACTGTGCTGTCTCTGGCAATTAGAAATCTGGCACTAAGGGGAAACACAGAAACACTGTACTCTCCATCAAATGGAAATTTCCTCAGAGGTTGAACTGATGGCACAATTTGATCCAGTCATGAAAGAGCACCTTAACTGTGTCCAAAAAGGGATCTCGAGTCACACCACCAGCTACCTTGGCCACCAAATACAGAATGAACTCATTGATTTGTTGAGCGGTGAGGTCATTTCAATAATGGTGAGTGACATGAAGCTGGCAAAATTATTCTCGATCATTCTGGATTGCACCTCGGACGTCTGCCACACTGAACAGTTGTCAGTTGTGATTAGAATTGTCTCACTGAAGGAGGAGCCACACAAACAAGGAACATTTTTATGGTTTTTTTTTGGAGGCAGAGGAGTCCACGGGCCAAATATTTGGCATCCCTGATTCTCAAAAGATTAGGAGCTAAAAAATTCATTTTGAGGACAGTCTTATGATAATTGGGCCAGCATGAGAGGCAAAAACTAAAGGTGTCCAAGCCAGACTCCTGGAAATGAATCCAAGAGCTCTGTTTGTGCCATGTGGTGGCGGGGGGGTCACACATTGAACCTGGTTGATGTGTGTTTTTGTTTATAATAGTGTAATAATTAGATTCTTATTTGTACTACAATTTGTTTCTATTTGTCTTTGTTACTTATTTTTGATATTTCTGAGTCTTATTTTTGTATTTATTATTATATTTACACAACCGGTCGAAAAGTTTTAGAACACCTACTCATACATTTTTCACTATTTGCTACATTGTAGGATAATAGTGAAGAAATCCAAACTATGAAATAACACATATGGAATCATGTAGTTACCAAAAAAAGCGTTAAACAAATCAAAATATATTTTATATTTGAGATTCTTCAAATAGCCACCCTTTGCCTTGATGACAGCTTTGCACATGCTTGGCATCCTCTCAACCAGCTTCACCTGGAATGCTTTTCCAACATTCTTGAAAGAGTTCCCACATATGCTGAGCACTTGTTGGCTGCTTTTCCTTCACTCTGCAGTCTGGGAACTCCTTCAAGACTGTTGGAAAAGCATTCCAGGTGAAGCTGGTTGAGAGGATGCCAAGAGTGTGCATCATCAAGGCAAAGGGTGGCTACTATGAAGAATCTCAAATATAAAACATATTTTGATTTGTTTAACCCTTTTTTGGCTACTACGTGATTCTATATGTTTTATTTCATAGTGTTGATGTCTTCACTATTATTCTACAATGTAGAAAATAGTAAAAATAAAGAAACGCCCTGGAATGAGTAGATGTTCTAAAACTGTTGAACGGTACTGTATCTAGTTTTAAATGTTATGATTATTAATTTGTGTTGTTCCAAATGTCTGAATAAAAATTTGAGTTAGTGCAGAATGGTGCTTTTCTTTTTTGCCATGGAGCCTTACAAGCTAGAACCGATGGAGGGTCTTGAAAACAGGCTATGTTCTGGCACATACGATACCATAAGATCACAGGATGGTTGGGTATACATTGCAGCAAAAATCTAAATTGTGTATAACACATGGAGTTTAAGAAACCTAAAATAAATAAATACATTTTCAGAGTTAGCTCATCAATGCTATAAAACTAGATTAGTGTGGGGCAGGTATGCATACCCTTGGTCTGAAGTTGATGATCCTGTTGAGCTTGGCGATCAGGCAGGGTTTCCCATCCTTGAAGCCGAAGCTTTCATCGTTACCCTCCAGACCAGCACAGGGTCCCAGCCAGGTCCGCTTGAACCTGCAGGCCTTCCTTGCTCCAATGTCATCATCCAGCTGACCACGGTCCGTGTACGATTCAGGTAATTCTACACAGCACAGAGAGACAACTATTAGATCAGGCACCTGAGCAGACAATATACACCAGACACAGCATAACTAAACCCTAACAGGGAAAATTATTACACCAGACACAGCGTAACTAAACCCTAACAGGGTACATTATTACACCAGACACAGCATAACTAAACCCTAACAGGGTACACTATTACACCAGACACAGCATAACTAAACCCTAACAGGGTACATTATTACACCAGACACAGCATAACTAAACCCTAACAGGGTACATTATTACACCAGACACAGCATAACTAAACCCTAACAGGGTACACTATAACACCAGACACAGCATAACTAAACCCTAACAGGGTACACTATTACACCAGACACAGCATAACTAAACCCTAACAGGGTACATTATAACACCAGCCACAGCATAACTAAACCCTAACAGGGTACATTATAACACCAGCCACAGCATAACTAAACCCTAACAGGGTACATTATTACACCAGACACAGCATAACTAAACCCTAACAGGGTACACTATTACACCAGACACAGCATAACTAAACCCTAACAGGGTACATTATTACACCAGACACAGCATAACTAAACCCTAACAGGGTACATTATTACACCAGACACAGCATAACTAAACCCTAACAGGGTACACTATAACACCAGACACAGCATAACTAAACCCTAACAGGGTACACTATTACACCAGACACAGCATAACTAAACCCTAACAGGGTACATTATAACACCAGCCACAGCATAACTAAACCCTAACAGGGTACATTATAACACCAGCCACAGCATAACTAAACCCTAACAGGGTACACTATTACACCAGACACAGCATAACTAAACCCTAACAGGGTACATTATTACACCAGACACAGCATAACTAAACCCTAACAGGGTACATTATTACACCAGACACAGCATAACTAAACCCTAACAGGGTACATTATAACACCAGACACAGCATAACTAAACCCTAACAGGTTACATTATTACACCAGACACAGCATAACTAAACCCTAACAGGGTACATTATTACACCAGCCACAGCATAACTAAACCCTAACAGGGTACATTATTACACCAGACACAGCATAACTAAACCCTAACAGGGTACATTATAACACCAGCCACAGCATAACTAAACCCTAACAGGGTACACTATTACACCATACACAGCATAACTAAACCCTAACAGGGTACATTATTACACCAGACACAACATAACTAAACCCTAACAGGGTACATTATTACACCAGACACAGCATAACTAAACCCTAACAGGGTACATTATTACACCAGACACAGCATAACTAAACCCTAACAGGGTACACTATTACACCAGACACAGCATAACTAAACCCTAACAGGGTACACTATTACACCAGACACAGCATAACTAAACCCTAACAGGGTACATTATAACACCAGACACAGCATAACTAAACCCTAACAGGGTACACTATTACACCAGACACAGCATAACTAAACCCTAACAGGGTACATTATTACACCAGACACAGCATAACTAAACCCTAACAGGGTAAATTTTTACACCAGACACAGCATAACTAAACCCTAACAGGGTACATTATTACACCAGCCACAGCATAACTAAACCCTAACAGGGTACATTATTACACCAGACACAGCATAACTAAACCCTAACTGGGTACACTATTACACCAGACACAGCATAACTAAACCCTAACAGGGTACACTATTACACCAGACACAGCATAACTAAACCCTAACAGGGTACACTATTACACCAGACACAGCATAACTAAACCCTAACAGGGTACACTATTACACCAGACACAGCATAACTAAACCCTAACAGGTTACACTATTACACCAGACACAGCATAACTAAACTCTAACAGGGTACATTATTACACCAGACACAGCATAACTAAACCCTAACAGGGTACACTATTACACCAGACACAGCATAACTAAACCCTAACAGGGTACACTATTACACCAGACACAGCATAACTAAACCCTAACAGGGTACACTATTACACCAGACACAGCATAACTAAACCCTAACAGGTTACACTATTACACCAGACACAGCATAACTAAACCCTAACAGGGTACATTATTACACCAGACACAGCATAACTAAACCTAACAGGGTACACTATTACACCAGACACAGCATAACTAAACCCTAACAGGGTACATTATTACACCAGACACAGCATAACTAAACCCTAACAGGGTACACTATTACACCAGACACAGCATAACTAAACCCTAACAGGGTACATTATTACACCAGACACAGCATAACTAAACCCTAACAGGGTACACTATTACACCAGACACAGCATAACTAAACCTAACAGGGTACATTATTACACCAGACACAGCATAACTAAACCCTAACAGGGTACACTATTACACCAGCCACAGCATAACTAAACCCTAACAGGGTACATTATTACACCAGACACAGCATAACTAAACCCTAACAGGGTACATTATTACACCAGACACAGCATAACTAAACCCTAACAGGGTACACTATAACACCAGACACAGCATAACTAAACCCTAACAGGTTACACTATTACACCAGCCACAGCATAACTAAACCCTAACAGGGTACATTATTACACCAGACACAGCATAACTAAACCCTAACAGGGTACATTATTACACCAGACACAGCATAACTAAACCCTAACAGGGTAAATTTTTACACCAGACACAGCATAACTAAACCCTAACAGGGTACATTATTACACCAGCCACAGCATAACTAAACCCTAACAGGGTACATTATTACACCAGACACAGCATAACTAAACCCTAACTGGGTACACTATTACACCAGACACAGCATAACTAAACCCTAACAGGGTACACTATTACACCAGACACAGCATAACTAAACCCTAACAGGGTACATTATTACACCAGACACAGCATAACTAAACCCTAACAGGGTACACTATTACACCAGACACAGCATAACTAAACCCTAACAGGGTACATTATTACACCAGACACAGCATAACTAAACCCTAACAGGGTACACTATTACACCAGACACAGCATAACTAAACCCTAACAGGGTACATTATTACACCAGACACAGCATAACTAAACCCTAACAGGGTACATTATTACACCAGACACAGCATAACTAAACCCTAACAGGGTACACTATAACACCAGACACAGCATAACTAAACCCTAACAGGTTACACTATTACACCAGCCACAGCATAACTAAACCCTAACAGGGTACATTATTACACCAGACACAGCATAACTAAACCCTAACAGGGTACATTATTACACCAGACACAGCATAACTAAACCTAACAGGGTACATTATTACACCAGACACAGCATAACTAAACCCTAACAGGGTACACTATTACACCAGACACAGCATAACTAAACCCTAACAGGGTACATTATTACACCAGACACAGCATAACTAAACCCTAACAGGGTACACTATTACACCAGCCACAGCATAACTAAACCCTAACAGGGTACATTATTACACCAGACACAGCATAACTAAACCCTAACAGGGTACATTATTACACCAGACACAGCATAACTAAACCCTAACAGGGTACACTATTACACCAGACACAGCATAACTAAACCCTAACAGGGTACACTATTACACCAGACACAGCATAACTAAACCCTAACAGGGTACACTATTACACCAGACACAGCATAACTAAACCCTAACAGGGTACACTATAACACCAGACACAGCATAACTAAACCCTAACAGGTTACACTATTACACCAGCCACAGCATAACTAAACCCTAACAGGGTACATTATTACACCAGACACAGCATAACTAAACCTAACAGGGTACATTATTACACCAGACACAGCATAACTAAACCCTAACAGGGTACATTATTACACCAGACACAGCATAACTAAACCCTAACAGGGTACACTATTACACCAGACACAGCATAACTAAACCCTAACAGGGTACATTATTACACCAGACACAGCATAACTAAACCCTAACAGGGTACACTATTACACCAGCCACAGCATAACTAAACCCTAACAGGGTACATTATTACACCAGACACAGCATAACTAAACCCTAACAGGGTACATTATTACACCAGACACAGCATAACTAAACCCTAACAGGGTACACTATAACACCAGACACAGCATAACTAAACCCTAACAGGTTACACTATTACACCAGCCACAGCATAACTAAACCCTAACAGGGTACATTATTACACCAGACACAGCATAACTAAACCCTAACAGGGTACATCATTACACCAGACACAGCATAACTAAACCCTAACAGGGTACATTATTACACCAGCCACAGCATAACTAAACCCTAACAGGGCACACTAGTAGTATTTTTACAGCACTGCGCTGTGGTGTAACGGTAATGTTGGGCAGCAATGATGTCACGAGTCGAGCACGGTGGCCAGAAGGCGGATAGCCTAGGAATGTTTAAGCCAGCGTGTGTGTTCTGTGTTTTATGCCTTTCACTATTTTATATTAAACAGTATAAAAGCACAGAAGTAGTCCGTGTCTTCATAAAGTAATCTACACGACGACACCAGTTTAAAATAACCCCACAATCATGTTTAACAATATTAAACACCCAACATAATTTCATAATCAGTCAGCCACTGATCAATCTGACATTATATTTTGCATATTGACCAAGTCATGCACATTCATTCACTCCTATTGCAGACCTGCATCCAAGATGGCACCCAATCACCTATTCAGTGCCCTGGTTAAAAGTCTAAGTCACTGCATCTCAGTGCTTTAGGCGTCACTACAGACCCTGGTTCGATCCCGGGCTGTATCACTGCCGGACGTGATCGGGAGTCCCATAGGGCAGTGCACAATTGTCCCAGCGTCGTCCGGGTTAAGGGAGGGTTTGGCCGGGGTAGGCCGTCATAGTAAAACAAGAATTTGTTCTTAACTGACTTGCTTAGTTAAATAAAGGTTAAATAAATAAAAAGTAGTGTGCTATAAAGGAAATATAGAGCCATTTGCGACTAGATATTGATAGTGTCTACTAGTTTCTACTAGTCTGTACTTGCCTCCACAGTTTTCGTACTTGTTCTGGTCCGTCTGCCTCTCATCATCGTACATCTCCAGGAAGTCCTTGATGCTCATGGTGTACTTCAGATATGTCTCCACATCGTTGATATTGTAAGAGATCTCAAACTTTTCAGAGCGTGGGGTGTGGGATAGACCTGTAGGTAGAGAACACACTGGGTTAGTATGGATGACAGACCTGTAGGTAGAGAACACACTGGGTTAGTATCTCTCTCTCTCTCTCTCTCTCAAGCATCGATTCATCATGTCACCAGAATAAGACCCTGGATATTCTCTCTCTCTCTCTCTCTCTCTCTCTCTCTCTCTCTCTCTCTCTCTCTCTCACCCTGGACATTTATTGAAAAGCTATATACAGGGAATACCAGATCAATGTGGAGCTATATACAGGAAGTACCAGATCAATGTGGAGCTATATACAGGAAGTACCAGATCAATGTGGAGCTATATACAGGAAGTACCAGATCAATGTGGAGCTATATACAGGAAGTACCAGATCAATGTGGAGCTATATACAGGGAGTACCAGTACCAGATCAATGTGGAGCTATATACAGGGAGTACCAGTACCAGATCAATGTGGAGCTATATACAGGGAGTACCAGTACCAGATCAATGTGGAGCTATATACAGGGAATACCAGATCAATGTGGAGCTATATACAGGAAGTACCAGATCAATGTGGAGCTATATACAGGAAGTACCAGATCAATGTGGAGCTATATACAGGAAGTACCAGATCAATGTGGAGCTATATACAGGAAGTACCAGATCAATGTGGAGCTATATACAGGAAGTACCAGATCAATGAGGAGCTATATACAGGAAGTACCAGATCAATGTGGAGCTATATACAGGGAGTACCAGTACCAGATCAATGTGGAGCTATATACAGGGAGTACCAGTACCAGATCAATGTGGAGCTATATACAGGGAATACCAGATCAATGTGGAGCTATATACAGGAAGTACCAGATCAATGTGGAGCTATATACAGGAAGTACCAGATCAATGAGGAGCTATATACAGGGAATACCAGATCAATGTGGAGCTATATACAGGGAGTACCAGATCAATGTGGAGCTATATACAGGAAGTACCAGATCACTGTGGAGCTATATACAGGGAGTACCAGTACCAGATCAATGTGGAGCTATATACAGGGAGTACCAGTACCAGATCAATGTGGAGCTATATACAGGGAATACCAGATCAATGTGGAGCTATATACAGGGAGTACCAGTACCAGATCAATGTGGAGCTATTTACAGGGAGTACCAGTACCAGATCAATGTGGAGCTATATACAGGAAGTACCAGTACCAGATCAATGTGGAGCTATATACAGGGAGTACCAGTACCAGATCACTGTGGAGCTATATACAGGGAGTACCAGAACCAGATCAATGTGGAGCTATATACAGGGAGTACCAGTACCAGATCAATGTGGAGCTATATACAGGGAATACCAGATCAATGTGGAGCTATATACAGGGAGTACCAGTACCAGATCAATGTGGAGCTATTTACAGGGAGTACCAGATCAATGTGGAGCTATATACAGGGAGTACCAGATCAATGTGGAGCTATATACAGGGAGTACCAGTACCAGATCAATGTGGAGCTATATACAGGGAATACCAGATCAATGTGGAGCTATATACAGGAAGTACTAGATCAATGTGGAGCTATATACAGGAAGTACCAGATCAATATGGAGCTATATACAGGGAGTACCAGATCAATGTGGAGGCTATATACAGGGAGTACCAGTACCAGATCAATGTGGAGCTATATACAGGGAGTACCAGTACCAGATCAATGTGGAGCTATATACAGGGAGTACCAGATCAATGTGGAGCTATATACAGGGAGTACCAGATCAATGTGGAGCTATATACAGGGAATACCAGATCAATGTGGAGCTATATACAGGGAGTACCAGATCAATGTGGAGCTATATACAGGAAGTACTAGATCAATGTGGAGCTATATACAGGAAGTACCAGATCAATGTGGAGCTATATACAGGGAGTACCAGATCAATGTGGAGGCTATATACAGGGAGTACCAGTACCAGATCAATGTGGAGCTATATACAGGGAGTACCAGTACCAGATCAATGTGGAGCTATATACAGGGAGTACCAGATCAATGTGGAGCTATATATAGGGAATACCAGTACCAGATCAATGTGGAGCTATATACAGGGAGTACCAGATCAATGTGGAGCTATATACAGGGAGAACCAGATCAATGTGGAGCTATATACAGGGAGTACCAGATCAATGTGGAGCTATATATAGGGAGTACCAGATCACTGTGGAGCTATATACAGGAAGTACCAGTACCAGATCAATGTGGAGCTATATACAGGGAGTACCAGTAACAGATCAATGTGGGGGGTACTCAATACATAAAGTGCTTTAATTTCTAAATGATAAAAACAGATATGTAGCTTCATATTAAACATTTGATCTCAAATCCAAAATGCTGGAGTATCGAGCCAAATTCAAAGTTTTAGCTTCATTGTCCAAATAAATGAATAGGGACGAATCAAAGATCAACTGGGAAACTAAAGTGGGTTCCTTTTATTTTTTCAAAATAACAAATGTCTGTATACATACCAGCGTATTAGGCATATATAATCCTGAATTAAGTGATTTATAGCTATAAATGATGGTTACCTATTAATACACTTTTGTTAGGGTTAGGGTTCATGAAACAGTACAACACTCAGCCTCTCTCTCTCTCTCTCTCTGTCTAAACCGTGGCAGTAATTTTCCACAGACACAGACCTGGTGCACACACAGGGTCACAGCTAGGCGTGGCAAGTTTCAAGTTTTTTATGTCACGAGCACAAGTACAGTGAAATGCCTTTCTTTGCAAACTCCAAAACCCAACAATGCAGTAATCAATGTCAAAATGCAGCACTGAAAATAACTTAAGGTAGAACGGAAACAGAGTCAGAGAGAGAGAGAGAGAGAGAGAGAGAGAGAGAGAGAGAGAGAGAGAGAGAGAGAGAGAGAGAGAGAGAGAGAGGAACCATCATTGTTTCTTTAAAACCACACTCTCCTCAACATCCAAATATGAATCCTCATCCAATGTCTGTTGCATGAGATCTCAATGAAAACCAACCGTTCACGTCTTAAAGCTCAATGTTACTCAAAATATTTTGTCCTAGCACATGTTATATGGAGTCAAATGTTCAATATAGCTGTTTTACTTCCCAGTCATGGCTTGTGAAAGTCTCCACCCCCTCTGCCCCCTCTGCCCCCTCAACCGCCAGCCTCACATGCTCTTCACTCACAATGGAACCTTTTATCCTCAGAATGAGAGGCGGGACTTTCTCCTTCCTTTATGTGGCCACCAATGGTAACTTTTATCCTCAGAATGAGAGGCGGGACTTTCTCCTTCCTTTATGTGGCCACCAATGGTAACTTTTATCCTCAGAATGAGAGGCGGGACTTTCTCCTTCCTTTATGTGGCCACCAATGGTAACTTTTATCCTCAGAATGAGAGGCGGGACTTTCTCCTTCCTTTATGTGGCCACCAATGGAACCTTTTATCCTCAGAATGAGAGGCGGGACTTTCTCCTTCCTTTATGTGGCCACCAATGGTAACTTTTATCCTCAGAATGAGAGGCGGGACTTTCTCCTTCCTTTATGTGGCCACCAATGGTAACTTTTATCCTCAGAATGAGAGGCGGGACTTTCTCCTTCCTTTATGTGGCCACCAATGGTAACTTTTATCCTCAGAATGAGAGGCGGGACTTTCTCCTTCCTTTATGTGGCCACCAATGGTAACTTTTATCCTTAGAATGAGGCGGGACTTTCTCCTTCCTTTATGTGGCCACCAATGGAACCTTTTATCCTCAGAATGAGAGGCGGGACTTTCTCCTTCCTTTATGTGGCCACCAATGGAAACTCACTTCAGCTCATGACACTCCACAACTAAATGGCCAACAGGCAAACAGACCCATGTGATGGTGCCAGTCTTTAAAATGGCTGCTAAAAATACCACCTGGGCAATAATGTGTGCTGTGCAAACGGGCCTTGGCACGGAAAGGCAGGGCTGAGAAAGATAGAGAGCAAGCGAGAGAGAGAGAGAGAGAGAGAGAGAGATATTCTAAATGTACTCCCTGTCATATTAAGAAAGCAACAGCAGCTGTAACTTATCACATAACAGGCTGCATTGTTGCGTCTTTTTAAACATGCCTTTAAAAGATCACAGAAAGAATTTCTGACTCCACCTTATCAAGGAGAAGAAGAAAAGAAAACAAAACTGGCTCATATGAGCTGCCCTGCACACGCAGGGTGTTCAAATTCATTCCCAAAGACGTGTTCATGAACAGACAGGCAATTGAGTCCCAGTAAAAGATGTTGTGAAGTGTTGTGTTTCCCAGAGATGAAGAATGCAGAGGGGAGTTGACAGGCAGGCAGGCAGGCAGGGAGGAGGAAGGGTGAAGGACAAAATGGCTGAAGCTGTCTGAGGTCAGAGGGAACTTCAGTGGGCAGGAGGAGGTGTTCAGGAGAAGGTTTTGACAGAAACCTTGGAAATAAACAGTCCACCACATAACAGCAGCACAAAAGGGGCCCAGTAGCCACAATCCTACACCGACCGGATCTTAATAACAACACGCTAGAAGCCCTCAATTGAAGCCCAAAGCTTTTATGGTTGATTCTGATACAAGCCTAGTCAAATATACTCTTACTGATATGAGGTTATTTATGCCTTCAAGATAATTATTATACACTTACTAGGCATATATGTTTCAATCATTGTTCTAGTTCCATTTATGTACACTTGTAGAAATGTTCCCTGTAAAACCCATTAACCACACAGCTAGAGTCATTTAACTATAATTGGTTTAAATCTGTTCCACTGAGCCAACTCAATATAGTAAACAGTGTTATGACTAAAGATTTAAAGACTTCTTCCAGTGATTTTTTTTTACATGTACTGTTGAAAAGTGATATCCCAAGTATAAATACAGTAAAGTACACACACTAAAGGGAAAAACAATTACCCTTTAGTGTGTGTTTTTAGCAAAATAGTGTTTTTATACAACTGCAAACTTCAAGGAGTAGGTCTGATGGGAGTCTGTGATGTCATCGGCCTCCACCCTGCTTGAGGAGCAATATAGGACAAAACAGAACACCTCCAGAGCGTATCTCATACCTTGACACTTCATTTAGCATCTGATGGAAATTCCAATTAACAAAATGACAAAAGGATATTGCCCAAAGCAGTATAAGCAGTATAAAGCAGTATAAAGCAGTATAAAGCAACATAAAGCAGTATAAAGCAGTATAAAGCAACATAAAGCAGTATAAAGCAACATAAAGCAGAATAAAGCAACATAAAGCAGTATAAAGCAACATAAAGCAGTATAAAGCAGTATAAAGCAACATAAAGCAGCATAAAGCAGTATAAAGCAACATAAAGCAGTATAAAGCAACATAAAGCAGTATAAAGCAGTATAAAGCAACATAAAGCAGTATAAAGCAGTATAAAGCAACATAAAGCAGTATAAAGCAACATAAAGCAGAATAAAGCAGCATAAAGCAGTATAAAACAACATAAAGCAGTATAAAGCAACATAAAGCAGTATAAAGCAGAATAAAGCAACATAAAGCAGTATAAAGCAGTATAAAGCAACATAAAGCAGTATAAAGCAACATAAAGCAGTATAAAGCAACATAAAGCAGTATAAGCAGTACAAAGCAGTACAAAGCAGTATAAAGCAACATAAAGCAGTATAAAGCAGCATAAAGCAACATAAAGCAGTATAAAGCAGTATAAAGCAGTATAAAGCAACATAAAGCAGTATAAAGCAGCATAAAGCAGTATTAAGCAACATAAAGCAGTATAAAGCAACATAAAGCAGTATAAAGCAACATAAAGCAGTATAAAGCAGCATAAAGCAGTATAAAGCAACATAAAGCAGTATAAAGAAGTATAAAGCAACATAAAGCAGTATAATGCAACATAAAGCAGTACAAAGCAGTATAAAGCAGTATAAAGCAACATAAAGCAGTATTAAGCAACATAAAGCAGTATAAAGCAACATAAAGCAGTATAAAGCAGCATAAAACAGTATAAAGCAACATAAAACAGCATAAAGCGGTATAAATCAACATAAAGCAGTATAAAGCAGTATAAAGCAGTATAAAGCAGCATAAAGCAGTACAAAGCAGTACAAAGCAACATAAAGCAGCATAAAGCAGCATAAAGCAGCATAAAGCAACATAAAGCAGTATGGAGCAGTATAAAGCAGTATAAGCAGTATAAATCAGTATAAAGCAACATAAAGCAGCATGGAGCAGTATAAAGCAGTATAAAGCAGTATAAAGCAACATAAAGCAGTATAAAGCAACATAAAGCAGTATGGAGCAGTATACAGCAGCTTAAAGCAGTATAAAGCAGCATATAGCAGTATAAAGCAGCTTAAAGCAGTATAAAGCAGCATATAGCAGTATAAAGCAGTATAAAGCAGCTTAAAGCAGTATAAAGCCGCTTAAATCAGTATAAAGCAGTTTAAAGCAACATAAAGCAGTATAAGGGGAGTAGAGCAGTCTTTACCTGGTGGGGCGACTCTGTCCTGGTAGGTGGGTTTGTAGTTACTAAGGGTTAGCAGCAGGGCCTGAATGGTACCAATGAAAATCCCAGCCAAGCATCCATAGAAGATCAGGTAGAACAACAAGATTTTAACTGTGGAGAGAAAGAGAAGGGGTTAATTACAAATGGACTGTACATTAGTAGTAGATTATGTACTGATATGCATGTAGTTTATTAGCAGATCACCATGAATGGGTGAATGGGTGAAGTAGATCTTGAGGTGACTGACAATAATACTCCAGCATTCCCAAACATCCTGATTTTTATTTTATTTCACCTTTATTTAACCAGGTAGTTCTATCTGTCATAATACAGGTAGGCAAGTTGAGAACAAGTTCTCATTTACAACTGCCACCTGGCCAAGATAAAGCAAAGCAGTTTGACACATACAACAACACAGAGTTACACATGGGAGTAAAACAAACATACAGTCAATAATACAGTAGAAAAAAATGCAAATCTATATACAAAGTGTGCAAATTAGGTAGGATAAGGAAGGTAAGGCAATAAATAGGCCATGGTGGCAAAGTAATTACAATATAGCATTTAAACACTGGAATGGTAGATGTGCAATAGATGAATGTGCAATGTAGAAAAACTGGGGTGCAAAGGAACAAGATAAATAAATAAATACGGTAGGGGATGAGGTAGTTGGTTGGGCTATTTACAGATGGGCTATAAACAGGTCCAGGGGTCTGTGAACTGCTCTGACAGCTGGTGCTTAAAGCTGGTGAGGGAGATAAGTGTCTCCAGCTTCAGAGATTTTTGAAGTTCATTCCAGTCTTTGGCAGCAGAGAACTGGAAGGAGAGTCGGCCAAAGGAGGAATTGGCTTTGGGGGTGACCAGTGAGATATACCTGCTGGAGCGCGTGCTACGCGTGGGTGCTGCTATGGTGACCAGCGAGCTGAGATAAGGCAGGACTTTACCTAGCAGGGACTTGTAGATGACCTGGAGCCAGTGGGTATGGCGACGAGTGTAAAGCGAGGGCCAGCCAACGAGAGCGTACAGGTCGCAGTGGTGGGTGGTATATGGGGCTTTGGTAACAAAACGAATGGCACTGTGATAGACTGCATCCAAGACGTCTGGGTTTTACAGGCTGCCGAATGGAAGACGTCTGGGTTTTACAGACTGCTGAATGGAAGACGTCTGGGTTTTACAGGCTGCCGAATGGAAGACGTCTGGGTTTTACAGGCTGCCGAATGGAAGACGTCTGGGTTTTACAGGCTGCCGAATGGAAGACGTCTGGGTTTTACAGGCTGCCGAATGGAAGACGTCTGGGTTTTACAGACTGCCGAATGGAAGACGTCTGGGTTTTACAGGCTGCCGAATGGAAGACGTCTGGGTTTTACAGACTGCCGAATGGAAGACGTCTGGGTTTTACAGGCTGCCGAATGGAAGACGTCTGGGTTTTACAGACTGCCGAATGGAAGACGTCTGGGTTTTACAGGCTGCCGAATGGAAGACGTCTGGGTTTTACAGGCTGCCGAATGGAAGACGTCTGGGTTTTACAGGCTGCCGAATGGAAGACGGCTGGGTTTTACAGGCTGCCGAATGGAAGACGTCTGGGTTTTACAGGCTGCCGAATGGAAGACGTCTGGGTTTCAAAGGGCTGAGTAACTAGTGATTAGGAATGTGCTGGGCATTGTTGTGGCTTAGCTAGCTATAATTCAAATAATAATCAACATACAGGAAAATCTAGTTTGATATTATGTGCTTTAACCATAGATATTGCGATATTATAGGGTTAGAGGGATATTTATTCAATCTAATTAAATCTAATGATTAAATCTAGGTTGTCATTGTAAATAAGAATTTGTCCTTAACTGACGTGCCTAGACCCTGTCTTTCAAAGATAATTCGTAAACATCCCAATAACTTCACAGATCTTCATTGTAAAGGGTTTAAACACTGTTTCCCATGCTTGTTCAGTGAACCATAAACAATTCATGAACATGCACCTGTGGAACGGTCGTTAAGGCAATTAAGGTCACAGTTATGAAAACTTAGGACACTAAAGAGGCCTTTCTACTGACTGAAAAACACCAAAAGAAAGATGTCCAGGGTCCCTGCTCATCTGCGTGAACGTGCCTTAGGCATGCTGCAAGGAGGCATGAGGACTGCAGATGTGGCCAGAGAAATAAATTGCAATGTCCGTACTGTGAGACGCCTAAGACAGCGCTCCAGGGAGACAGGACGGACAGCTGATCGTCCTCGCAGTGGCAGACCATGTGTAACAACTCCTGCACAGGATCGGTACATCCGAACATCACACCTGCGGGACAGGTACAGGATGGCAACAACAACTGCCCGAGTTACACCAGGAACGCACAATCCCTCCATCAGTGCTCAGACTGTCTGCAATAGGCTGAGAGAGGCTGGACTGAGGGCTTGTAGGCCTGTTGTAAGGCAGGTCCTCTCCAGACATCACCGGTAACAACATTGCCTATGGGCACAAACCATCGCTGGACCAGACAGGACTGGCAAAAAGTGCTCTTCACTGATGAGTCGCGGTTTTGTCTCACCAGGGGTGATGGTCGGATAACCGCACCAGGGGTGATGGTCGGATTCACGTTTATCGTGGAAGAAATTAGCGTTACACTGGGACCTGTTGGATCGGAGGGTGAGGGCTAGGGCCATTCCCCCCAGAAATGTCAGGGAACTTGCAGGTGCCTTGGTGGAAGAGTGGGGTAACATCTCACAGCAAGAACTGGCAAATCTGGTGCAGTCCATGAGTAGGAGATACACTGTAGTACTTAATGCAGCTGGTGGCCACACCAGATACTGACTGTTACTTTTGATTTTGACCCCTTTGTTCAGGGACACATTATTCCATTTCTGTTAGTCACATGTCTTTGGAACTTGTTCAGTTTATGTCTCAGTTATTGAATCTTGTTATGTTCATACAAATATTTACACATGTTAAGTTTGCTGGAAATAAACGCAGTTGACAGTGAGAGGACGTTTCTTTTTTGCTGAGTTTATATATATAGCTTGAACTTACTGTGTCCTCCTTTGCCACCCAGCTCTGTAACTAATGGACATGTCTAAAATAAATAACTTTCCAAATGGCTGAAAAATAAACCAAACATATGCTTATCTAAACAAAACGGATGCTGTCATTTACAAATGCTTATGATCCAATACGAGAAGTAATTCAATTATTTATTTAAATTTCAAAAACAGCCTAAATCCCTGTAAAGAGGCACAAGACTGTTAATCTTCCTGGAACTCTAGCTTTCTCAGAATTGACTGTAAACTTCAGTGCAACCTTCACCATGTATTTAATCCTTACTCTGCTGTTAATGCCAGGATAGAAACAGAGCCTGTTGATAGTGCTACACAACTACTAAAGCACAGTTACTACCCCACTAGAACACACTTCTAGACCATTTACATTTTATTACATTAGTCATTTAGCAGACAGTCTTACCCAGACGACTTTCATGAGCAATTAGGGTTAAGTTCCTTGCTCAAGGGCACATCGACATATCTTTCACCTAGTCAGCTCGGAGATTCGAACCAGCAACCTTTCGGTTACTGCCCCAATCATCTTAACTGCTAGGCTACATGCATTTCCGCACTTCACTACCTTACAAAAGCACACTTCCCCACACATATACTACTAAAGCACACTTCCCCACACATATACTACTAAAGCACACTTCCCCACACATATACTACTAAAGCATACTTCACTACTTTTTCTTTTTTCTTCTACACTTCTCTACTCTAACTCTACACTTCTCTACTCTAACTCTACACGTCTCTACTCTAACTCTACACTTCTCTACTCTACCTCTACACTTCTCTACTCTAACTCTACACGTCTCTACTCTAACTCTACACGTCTCTACTCTAACTCTACACGTCTCTACTCTAACTCTACACGTCTCTACTCTAACTCTACACTTCTCTACTCTACCTCTACACTTCTCTACTCTACCTCTACACTTCTCTACTCTAACTCTACACTTCTCTACTCTAACTCTACACTTCTCTAATCTAACTCTACACACCTATACTCTAACTCTACACTTCTCTACTCTAACTCTACACTTCTCTACTCTAACTCTACACTTCTCTATTCTAACTCTACACTTCTCTACTCTAACTCTACACTTCTCTACACGTCTCTACTCTAACTCTACACTTCTCTACTCTAACTCTACACTTCTCTACTCTAACTCTACACTTCTCTATTCTAACTCTACACTTCTCTACTCTAACTCTACACTTCTCTACTCTAGCTCTACACTTCTCTACTCTAACTCTACACTTCTCTACTCTAGCTCTACACTTCTCTACACGTCTCTACTCTAACTCTACACTTCTCTACTCTAGCTCTACACTTCTCTACTCTAGCTCTACACTTCTCTACTCTAGCTCTACACTTCTCTACTCTAGCTCTACACTTCTCTACTCTATCTCTACACTTCTCTACTCTAGCTCTACACTTCTCTACTCTAACTGTACATAAGCTGTGTGTTGAACTGAATCTCATTGACCTCTCGTGACTCAATAATAATGGAGGGCAACAACACTATCAGTCACTCTGGGTCTTTGTTGACGGTTACCAGTCCCTCTCCTCTGTCAGCCTCCTTTACAAACATCCATAAACTCGCACCTCATCTCACCTCCCTTCCCCCACCACCAACACAGCCTGCAGGCAGGCAGAGACAGGTGTGGCTAGGCAGACAGGCAAGCAGAGACAGGTGTGGCCAGAGAAGGTTAATTTCTCTTCCTGCTTGTGAAGGTGACCGCCTGGCCTGTAGTAAATCAACCCTTCTGCCATTAACCTTGGGTCATAACCACCAGAGTTGGGGAGTAGTGAACTACATGTACTTCAACTAGTAATTAAACTACATTTTGAAGTCGTTTGGTGTTAGTTGAACTAAATTCAAATCTAGGTAATGTTTTCAGTAGTAATAACTGTTGACACATTCTGTCAACATCTGACTACAAAGTGATCTGTTCTTGCAATTTGTATTCTATGACATTTCAGATTTGAATATGATAATTGTTCCCCAAAGTAGTTTGGAGATAGTGAACTACTTTTTTTCAAAGTAACTTAAGTTAAGTGAATAATATATTTTTAAGGGTAGCGTTAGTGTAGTTTACCTTCTTCCAGTGTGAAGTAATTGATAGCTTGGTAAACTATATTTTCAGAGTAGCTTCCCCAAACACTGATTACAACACAACCAGTGACTAAACAATATACAGAAAAAAACATTCCATGTTGCATTGTGTGTGTGAGAGAGAGAGCTGCAAACAAATCACATTTAAGGTGACTGTGAACATAGGCCAATTTAGTTTTTTTTTTTGTATTTAACTAGGCAAGTCAGTTAAGAACACATTTCTTATTTACAGATGACGGCCTAACCCAGCCAAACCCGAGGCCAATTTGCACCGCTCCCTATGGGACTCCCAATCTCAGCCAGTTGTGATACAGCCTGGAATTGAACCAGGGTCTGTAGTGATGCCCTTAGGCACTGGAGATGCAGTGACTTAGACCGCTGCGCCACTCGCGAGCCCAAAGTCAATTAATTTATTAGTCTCTCAACTCCATGCTTTTCTTCCACACCAACGACCAGGGTGAACTGCTCACAGTGAATTACTCAACTCTGAACATTATCTCTCTCGTACAAGGTGAGCATTATCAAGTGTTAAACATCTACATTTTCTTTATAAAACCCTACTGGCTTAATTGGCCAATAGGAGACATGTTGAATACCTCTCTCTTTCTCTCTCTCTCTCTCTCTCTCTCTCTCTCTCTCTCTCTCTCTCTCTCTCTCTCTCTCTCTCTCTCTCTCTCTCTCTCTCTCTCTATACCTCTTTCTCTCTCTATACACCTCTCTCTCTCTCTCTCTCTCTCAGCGTGGTCTATGCCCCTCCCCAGAGCAGCAGGTGGGGAAGACAGGCATGGCTTCCTGTTGTGAATGGACAACTCAGGCATTTCTCAAGGCAGGCAGCACAGAGACTGATGAGATTATCGATATTGTCCTATTTCGTCCTAGAGGACCATATACGTTCAAGGTGTAATGGTAAAAGGGGGTATTACCTCTGTCATTGGTTACAAGTGTCACCGAATGCAGAACCGTTCCTTTGATGATGATCAATTGTGATTTGATGCAAAACAATGAGATGTTTCCATTGAGCCAGGCCAGTCATATATAGTGTATGGCTGTGAGCCAGCCTAGCTGAAGGCTTCTCCATGCGTCATAACCACGTCCATTTGGTCATAGGGCCGCTTGAGAAATACAGTGCCTGGTAGCTTATGTAGACTATGCAAACACAGCGTACACGCCAGAAAACCTTTTTGACTTTCAAAACGTAGATCATTTAATTGAGCTTGTGAATTCAATAATAATAAAAAAAAAAAACATTCCGAGATCAGAAACAGTTTCGAGAGAAAAACCAAAACTTTTCAGTAACAAGCACTTATTTGCGTTCGGCCGGATTCAGGAAACGGACAACCCGTCGTTCCTGTCACTCACTACAACTCGTAGTCTACATCTGTATTTTTCTCCTATTGGTGAAAGCATCCCGTAATAACCGGCCTTCTGGCAACCTCCAAAAGCCAACGGTAGCCTATGTGAACTGGAGGAATAGAATGAGCTGAGCGACGCGGTGTTATCGGTAGCTGAACGAGAAGAACGGATGTACCGGGCCCTACAGAGTACAACATGTGAGCCGGGAGCTTCCTCTTTCCTCTATGTCGAAAAAAAGCGCCGAGATAAAAAAAAAACGAAATGTTGATCACAACCACCCTACCGAAACAAGCCTCCCGCTCGAATACCGAGCGAAAACGGGTAACGATGTCACGTCGACGCCACTGCGTTCCTATGTTACACGCTCACCGGGAGAGCAGGAAAGTGGCGTGTCGCTAAATCTATGGTCTTTGTTGCCTACATTTACATGAGATTGTCTCGGTCCCAAAACACTTTTGACAACAGTTTCAGGCTAAGAGGACTGATCACCTTGACTAACCTTGACCAATGATGCCTATCAAACATTAACTAGTGGGATCAAACTGCTCATTACCGAGGAGATGGATGTTCCCCTGTCATTCGGCACCTTTATTTTGTTCAGAGAAAGAAAGTAACTCATATTCATCAACGTGATTAATTGTATCCAATCGAGGCTAACTATGTGGCACCAGAAACAGCAGAAACAAGCGTGCCATTTTGGCACGACAACCACATGTTGGTTGGAATCCCACCATACAATGGCAATTACCCAGCGATGTCCTTCAGAACGACCTCTTTGGCAAACGACACCGAGAGAGAGAGAGAGCCTCTTGCTTTCACTAACGTAGACATTGATCGCTCCGGTTTAGTCTAATGACGAATAGGGACATCATTAACGTCCTAAAAGTATATAACAAAACGGTCTTTTAGACGGCCCGGGTCTTCGTTCCGTGTATTGTAATCTTATCCCATCAATAGGTCAGTACGGTTATTTTACAGACTCGTTTATAGCCCATTTCACAGTTAATTCATTGAATGAGTGTTTTTTGGTGTACTTTTCCACAGAAAGTGAAAGTCACGATGCTACAGGTCAAATGTAACTGGTGCCTGTATTTTGTCAATCAAGAAATGGGGAAAAGAGTCTGGAACCGTCCGTGCCGTTACAATATTCAGAGGAATACACGGACACCACAGAGGTCGGACTCTTATCATTGTTATCCTCGAGTTAACATCCCCCCTCCCCAAAAAGTCGCTTATTACGGATGGATATACTTACACCAGCTGCCACCCGTGCGTCCTAGAAACTCCTTCCTTTCTGAATTCCACAGGAACCTCTTCCATCCACCGTCTCCATCTTTATTTGCCGACATCTCTTTCTCGTTTTAACTTCACTTTTCAAAGAAGCTGCTGTAATGGCTTTAGGTAGCAGATTCCCAAACGGTCCCCGGTACAGAATAAGCAAAAGACAACGTCGTACCCGGCTCTCCCTGTTGTAAGCGCACACACTTGATCTGTTACGGTACGCGACTCCGCCCGCAGACTCTGGTAATAAGTTACCTACGACGAGACGACGGGCAGGGCTAACTCTCTGGCAAATCACACACGGTCATTCTGGCAAATCACACACACACACACACACTCTCAGCGTTTTGCGTAATAATCGTATGCAGGGGGTAGACTGCTCCGTCCCCTGCCCCATGAGAAGAGGGTAAGGCAGGACAAAAGAGTAGAATTCTAGAACTACAATAGAATTCCAGTTCTATCGTGATGTCATAAAGCACCGTGACATTCTAGGATCATTCTTGGAGTTCTATTTTGACATCACGTGTTAAAAGTTTTATATATATTTCTTTCTCTCCATAAGTAAATTTATTTTTGGGGGCCTTTATTTGACCAGTCTGGCCCATTGGGGTCTAAAGACCTGATCTAGAAGGGAGAGAGCTCTTACTCACATGGCTTTAGAAATAAATCCTGGGAAATGGGCTGACGTAGTGCTTTCAGAAAGTATTCATACCCCTTGACTTATTCAAAATGTTGTTGTGTTACAGCCTGAATTTTAAAATGGATTAAATATGTTTTCTTTAACATCACCCATCTATCACCCATAATGACAAAGTGAAAACATGTTTTTAGAATTGTTAGCAAATTTATTGAAAATGAAATACAGAAATATCTAATTTACATAAGTATTCACACCACTGAGTCAATACATGTTGAATCACCTTTGGCAGCGATTACAGCTGCGAGTCTTTCTGTGTTTTCTCTAAGAGCTTTGCTCAACTGGATTGTACAATATTTGCACATTATTCTTAAAAAAAAAAAAATATTCAAGCTCTGTTAAGTTGGTTTTTTGTACATTTCTAGACAGCCATTTTCAAGTCTTGCCATATATTTTCAAACCGATTTAAATCAAAACTGTAACTAATCCGCTCAGGAACAGTCAATGTCGTCTTGGTAACCAACTCCAGTGGATATCCGGCCTTGTGTTTTGGATTATTGTCCTGCTGAAAGGTGAATTTGTCTCCCAGTGTGTGTGCGTGTTGATCTTAGGCTTGTGTGCGGCTGCTCGGCCATGGAAACCCATTTCATTAAGGTCCAGACGAACAGTTCTTGTGCTGACGTTGCTTCCAGAGGCAGTTTGTAACTCAGTAGTGAGCGTTGCAACCAAGGACAGGTGATGTTTACGCGCTACGTGCTTCAGCACTCGGCGGTCCAGTTCTGTGAGCTTGTGTGGCCTACCACTTCGCGGCTGAGCCGTTGTTGCTCCTAGACATTTCCACTTCCTTTTAACAGCACTTACAGTTGACTGGGGAAGCTCTAGTAGGGAAGAATTTTGACGAACTGATTTGTTGGAATCCTATGACGGTGCCACGTTGAAAGTCACTGAGCTCTTCAGTAAGGCCATCCAATCAATCATGTGTATTTATAAAGCCCATTTTACATCAGCAGATATTTTTGGGGGACAATCTTGTTTTTCCATGTATGAATCTGTTAATCAATGTGTTTCTATGGGCTAATAGCAGTAAGGCCAAATTCAATGTTTCATCACATCATTTAAAATATATATTTTTGATACCTACAGCAGTTCTAAAATTCCAAATCAAATAGCAAAATGGTCCTTGGTATGACCAGCTTAAAACAATTCCATATGACCATCTTAAAACAATTCCATATGACCAGCTTAAAACAATTCCACATGACTATCTTAAAACAATTCCACACGATCATCTTAAAACAATTCCACATGACCGTCTTAAAACAATTCCATATGACCATCCTAAAACAATTCCACATGACCGTCTTAAAACAATGCCATATGGCCATCTTAAAACAATTCCACATGACCATCTTAAAACAATTCCATATGACCATCCTAAAACAATTCCACATGACCGTCTTAAAACAATTCCGTATGGCCATCTTAAAACAATTCCACATGACCATCTTAAAACAATTCCATATGACCATCTTAAAACAATTCCACATGGCCATCTTAAAACAATTCCACACGGCCATCTTAAAACAATTCCATATGACCATCTTAAAACAATTCCATATGTTAGCTTAGTAGAGCCCAGCCTCGGGCACTCAGACTCTAGGGAGATATTATTAAGAAGGCGTGGAGCAATGTTTTTGACATGAAGGGGTTTTCACTTGTGGCCTATGCTAAACACTATATATAACCAATCAATTGTCCTTCAGCCTGTACAATATGGCTTAAAATATCAGCCCATTCGAACAGGGCATTACAACTGCCATGGCTATTATGAAAAATAATTTCTGATGACTGATCACTGGCATGAAAAGATTAGGTTATCCAGTACATTAGAACCACATCCTATAGTAGGTTATCCAGTACATTAGAACCACATCCTATAGTAGGTTATCCAGTACATTAGAACCACATCCTATAGTAGGTTATCCAGTACATTAGAACCACATTCAATAGTAGGTTATCCAGTACATTAGAACCACATTCAATAGGCCTGTAGCTTATACACAGCTTCATGTGTAACAGAGTGGCGAAACCTTTCAGGGCCAGTGACAGTTGTGTTATTCTGGTGATATAGTTACAGTGGACTTATACAGTTGTGTTATTCTATTGAAATCAATGTCATATTAAGGAACTCTCGAGGTAATGCTCGCCTGAGAATACCTCATGATAAGCTGTAGATCACACTATTTACCCAAAAACTGCTCACCCAGATGCGGCTCTCCTAGTGGCCAGGGATTTTAATGCAGGGAAACTGAAATCCGTCTCACCTCATTTCTAGCAGCATGTCACCTGTGCAACTAGAGGCAAAAATCTCTAGATCACCTCTACTCAACCCACAGAGACACATACCAAACTCTAGATCACCTCTACTCAACCCACAGAGACACATACCAATCTCTAGATCACCTCTTCTCAACCCACAGAGACACATACCAAACTCTAGATCATCTCTACTCAACCCACAGAGACACATACCAAACTCTAGATCACCTCTTCTCAACCCACAGAGACACATACCAAACTCTAGATCATCTCTACTCAACCCACAGAGACACATACCAAACTCTAGATCACCTCTTCTCAACCCACAGAGACACATACCAAACTCTAGATCATCTCTACTCAACCCACAGAGACACATACCAAACTCTAGATCACCTCTTCTCAACCCACAGAGACACATACCAAACTCTAGATCATCTCTACTCAACCCACAGAGACACATACCAAACTCTAGATCACCTCTTCTCAACCCACAGAGACACATACCAAACTCTAGATCACCTCTACTCAACCCACAGAGACCGGGAGTCTATGGATTCGGAAGACGTGCTGCACCATGAGCTCGGCCATCTCCTTGGCTGACTTGGGGAGAGGGATAAAATGGGCGGCTTTAGAGAACCTGTCCACCACCGTAAGGATGGTGGTGTTGCCATCTGACGGAGGGAGCCCATTGAAAAAATCCAGGGAAATATGGGACCAAGGGCGGATATGAGGAACAGGGAGTGGCTGAAGGAGGCCCTGACGAAGCTTGCCGCAGAGTTTTATTTTTGAGCACACACCGTGCGCAGAGCGACAGACCACTGGGACAGGACGCACCCCACGACGGAAGCGTCGAACTCAACCACAAACTGACGGGCGGGGACCGGATGGATGATGATGGGGGCTGTAGTGAACCGCTGCTTCAGGTCCACAAATGCCCTGTCAACAGCTGGGGACCATGTGAACGGTACCTTGGGAGAGGTGGGTGCAGAGAGGGGAGCCGCCAGGGCGCTGTAGCCCCGAAGGAAACGGTGTTCAGAATTAGAAATCCCCAGGAACCGTTGTAACTGCACCCTGGATGTGGGCTGGGGCCAATCCACCACCGCTCTCACTTTTTCAGGATCCATCTGGGCATTCCCTTCAGCGATGACATATCCTAGAAAGGAGATAGTGGAGCGGTGAAAATTCTGCTTTTCAGAATCAACTGATTCTCCAGCAGGCGCTGAAGGAGTTGTCGGGCATGGAGAACGTGTTCTTGGGCAGAACAGGAGAAAACAAGGATGTCGTCGAAGGTAGACAAACAGAAAATGATTCAACTTGTCCCGGAGCCCATCGTTTACCAGGAAAACAGCGGGAGCGTTGGTGAGCCCAAACGGAATGACCGGGTACTCATCATTTTTAAAATATTTATCCTTTATTTAACTAGGCAAGTCAGTTAAGAACACATTTTTATTTACAATGACAGCCTAGGAACAGTGGGTTAATTGCCTTGTTCAGTGGCAGAATTACAGATTTCTACCTTGTCAGGTCGGGGATTCGATCTAGAAACGTTTCGGTGACTGGCCCAATGCTCTAAGCACTAGGCTACCTGCTGCTGGCAGTGTTGAAGGCCGTCTTCCACTTGTCTCCCTCGCATTTCTGAACAAGGTGGTAGTCATTCCAAAGGTCCAGCTTGGGAAAGATGGTAGCCCCCTGGAGAGGTTTGAAAGCAGAGGAGAGGAGTGGCAGGGGGGGTAACGATTCTTAACCGTGACGTCATTGAGGACCTGGTAGTCGATACATGGACGCAGGCTCTTGTCCTTCTTCTCCACAAAGACCAACCCTGTGCCCTGCCATGGAGGCAGAAGAGCAAATGCTCCCAGCAGCCAGAGAGTCCTCAATTGTGTGGGGATATCTAGCTCAGATACCAGGGTAACGTCCATAAAACTCTCATCTGCCCCAGAGGCGGAGAAACCTGTCACCCCACAGCCGGATAACAAAAAATGGAGTACGAGCAATGGGAGTTCGAAAACTCCCAGTCTGGACCACCAGCGTACTCGTTCCTACTGATGAGCCTGGTCTTTGACTGGGCAGGTGGTTATGTAATGCTCTGCAGCACAACAATGCAGACACAAGTTGTAGCTCAGCTTTCGTGAACATTCCTTAGGTGATAATCTAGTTCTGCCCAGTTGCATAGGCTCCATAGTAAATGAGTCACCTGTCGCCGATGATTCCAGAGGGAACTCGGGTGGCTTCAGTACCTCTCGGACATGCAGAAGTCGGGGACTTACGAACAAGGAGCAGGCAAGAGGCAGGTCGAGGCAAAAGTCCATAAACCAGGTCAGAGTTCCAAACGGTACAGGGTGGCAGGCAGGCTCGAGGTCAGGGCAGGCTGAATGGTCAGGCAGGCGGGCTAGTGTCAGGGCAGGCAAGAGGTCAGAACCGGGAGGACTAGAAAAACAGAGACTAGGTGAAAAAAAAAGTGCTCAGAAAAAACACACTGGTAAGCTTGACAAGACAAGAGAACACAGGAATAAATACACTGGGAATGATGGGTGACAGCTAGAAGGGGTTGGAGACAATCACAAAAACAGGTGAACAGATCAGGGTGTGACACCCACCCCGGTCGGTAATTCAACCATGCTCACTACAAGTTTAGATAGCTGGCCACTAGACTAACTTACCGATCGCAACAATGTGGCTCACATGGGCTAATTAAGTGACTGCTGATGCAGAACCTTGAGTATTCTACTATTCTAACTCTCAACAGTAAGTTGAGACCCTGACTGAGTTGCAAAAAAAGTTAAATAATAATTTGTATTTATTTATTATTATTTTAAATTGGTCCGCGGGGCCTACATTAGACCACATTTCATAGAAATACAGGACATCCGTTACTATACACCAACATGTGTATCAGCTTCTGCTTTTAATAACAAATCCAACACCCTAACCTAGAATATATACAGTACCAGTCAAAAGTTTGGACACACGTACTCATTCAAGGGTTTTTCTTTATTTTGACTATTTTCTACATTTTAGAATAATTGTGAAGACATAAACTATGAAATAACACATATGGAATCATGTAGTAACCCAACAAAGTGTTAAACAAATCAAAATATATTTAAGATGTGAGATTATTCAAAGTAGCCACCCTTTGCCTTGATGACAGCTTAGCACACTCTTGGCATTCTCTCAACCAGCTTCATGAGGAATGCTTTTCAGTCTTGAGCACTCTACGTCTCACAAAGACACAGAGGTTGGAACCAAAAATCTCAAATTTTGACTCATCAGACCAAAGGACAGATTTCCGCCGGTCTAATGTCCATGCTCTGAGACTGGTAACTCTAATGAACTTAACCTCTGCAGCAGAGGTAACTCTGGGTCTTCCGTTCCTACGTCGGTCCTCATGAGAGCCAGTTTCATCATAGCGCTTGATGGTTTTTGTGACTGCACTTGAAGAAACATTCAAAGTTCTTGAAATGTTCAGTATTGACTGACCTTCATGTCTTAAAGTATTGATGGACTGTCATTTCTCTTTGCTTATTTGAGCTGTTCTTGCCATAATATGGACTTGGTCTTTTACCAAATAGGGCTATTTTCTGTATACCACCCCTACCTTATCACAACACAACTGATTGGCTAAAACACATTAAGAAGGAAAGAAATTCCACAAATTAACTTTTAACACTTGTTAAGTGGAATGCATTCCAGTTGACTACCTCATGAAGCTGGTTGAGAGAATGCCAAGAGTGTGCAAATATATTATATATTATAACAAGAGGTTGACTGTGAGAATGTTTGAGAAGAGTTGATTAGCAGGATTGGACTATTTTGTATATTAACAATTAATAATAATTTTGTTACTAATGTCCAATTGAGGTTGATGTACTGTAGATCGATGGCATTGCAGTATAAATGGTGAAAGACACAGAGGTCATTTAGAGGAAACCAGTGGTGAGAAGTGTGAACTTCCTGCAGTGGCTTGTGGGGGATAAGGATAAGGGTGACCTTTGACTCTGTCTTTCCTCCAAACAGAAGACCAGTGGCCTCTTGGTAGTATACAGCTAACACTGTTCACACTCTCTCTCTCTCTCACACGTGCACACGGACACACACACACACACACACACACACACACACACACACACACACACACACACACACACACACACACACACACACACACACACACACACACACACACACCTGATAAAGATCTCTGAGGCCTCTTATACAACCTCTATCCTCTACTGCACAGTCAGGGAACAAAGTGTGACTTCCGTCAGTAATATTCAATCCACACTCTACTGGTCACCTAATTGATATGTTGAAACACTCATTGCCAACAAACCGCTGCGTACCAGCTCCTCCAATGACTAGCTGACGTTTCAGGTTGCTATGCCGGTACAAAGTTTGCTGAGTTTTTTCCATCCAATCATTAATAAGTTCAGTTAATGTTTGAATGTAAAGGCCAATAAAGCTTAAAGAGCGGCTAAGTGGCATTGATATGAGTCAGAAACATTTATTCTCGGGTCACAATTTACTACAAAGTGTTAAATAGAATAATGTTGATCACAAAGTCAGTCCTCGTCCAAAATGGAGATTTGTGAGATGATAGGAAAACATTATATGCCAAGGAATAAAGAGTAACAGTCTTTCAGGTTTGGGTTTGTTTCGTTCCTGCCCACAGCTGGCAGCACCCAAGTAATCATCAATTCAGAGCACAGCTCCACGTTGTAACGCCCAGGCCTGGGTTTACAGGCTAGAGCGTTTTGGGTTCATTTTGGTTTAGGGGTTTTCACAGTTCTATGGTGTCTAGTTCTATGTTGGGTTAATGGCTCCCAATTAGAGGCAGCTGAGTCTCGTTGTCTCTAATTGGGAACCATTTATATGTTTGGGAATTGCACCTTAGTTTCGTGGGTTATTGTATGTTCATAGCTGTGTTTGTTTGTTCAGTTATGTTCATCGTTACGTTCTCCGTGTATTGTTTTGTTCCGTCGTGGTCCCGTGTATAATTAAATATGTATTCTGGCTACATCGCTGCGTCTTGGTCTGTCCCCTCAGAAGTGAATCGTGACAGAATAACCCACCAAACAAAGACCAAGCAGCGAGAGACCCGGGAGCTTAGGTCTTGGGAGAAGGAGCTATTCTATGGGAGTGCTTGGGACCAGCCTGGGGAGTATCGTCGACCCAGAGAGGAACTGGAAGCAGCGGCGGAGCGCGCAGGTGTGAGGATCGGATGGGAGCATGGGATCCGGTGAGTGGCAGGTTTCTCGAACCTCGCCGGGCTAGGAAGCCCGTAAGGCAGTCCCAAGAAACTTTTGGGGGGGGGCACACGAGGAGGTTGGCCGGTTCAGGAGGGACTCCTGAGCCAACTCCTCGTGCCTTGTGGAGAGAGCGTTGGGGAGAACGTCGCACCGAGGGGACACCGTGCTATGCGGTATTGCGCACGGTTTCCCTATACGGAGTCAGAGGCCGGTGCGAGATTCCCGCTCCACTCATCAGTCGGGGTAAACGAAGCGTTCAGCCAGGAAGAGTGGTGCCTGCTCTGCGCGCTAAGTCTCCGGTGCGCCTCCTGGGACCCGGATATCCTGCTCCAGTTCCGTGTGCGGTGTCTCCGGTACGTGTCCGCAGCCCAGTGCGAGAGATCCCAGCGCCACTCATTGGTCGGGCCGAGGTCTGTGTGCTACCTGGGAGAGTGGTGCCAACTCTGCGAGCCAGACCTCCAGTGCGCCTTTTGGGTCCATGTTATCCTGTGGTCCTACGGGCAGAATCTCCGGTACGGATCCACAGCCCAGTCCAAGAGATTCCAGCTCCACTCACCCATGAGGCCAGGGTTAGTGAGCTAGCTGGAGGTATGGTTTCGGCTCTCCGTATCAGGTCCCAGGTCCGGGTGGAGGTTTCTACACGTCCAGTCCCGGTTCCACGTTCCAAGATCCCTGTTCCACGTTCCAAGATCCCTGTTCCACGTTCCAAGATCCCTGTTCCACGTTCCAAGATCCCTGTTCCACGTTCCAAGATCCCTGTTCCACGTTCCAAGATCCCTGTTCCACGTTCCAAGATTCCAGTTCCGTGTTCCAAGATCCCAGTCCGTGTAGTGGTTTCTACATCGTCCAGTCCCTGCTCCGCGCACCCAGCTCCCCGTGCGCTCCGAGAGTCCAGCACGTCCTGCTCCGGCTCCGCGCACCCAGCTCCCCGTGCGCTCCGAGAGTCCAGCACGTCCTGTTCCTGCTCCCCGCACCAGAGTGCGCGTCCCGAGCCCAGTTCGGCCTGTTCCTGCTCCCCGCACCAGAGTGCGCGTCCCGAGCCCAGTTCGGCCTGTTCCTGCTCCACGCACCAGAGTTCCAGTGAGCAGCACGAGCCCAGTACTGCCAGTTCCTGCTCCACGCACCAGGGTTCCAGTGAGCATCACGAGCCCAGTACTGCCAGTTCCTGCTCCACGCACCAGAGTTCCAGTGAGCATCACGAGTCCAGTACGACCAGTTCCTGCTCCACGCACCAGAGTTCCAGTGAGCATCACAAGTCCAGTACTGCCAGTTCCTGCTCCACGCACCAGAGTTCCAGTGAGCATCACGAGTCCAGTACGACCAGTTCCTGCTCCACGCACCAGAGTCCCAGTGAGCATCATGAGTCCGGTACTGCCAGTTCCTGCTCCACGCACCAGAGTTCCAGTGAGCATCACGAGTCCAGTACGACCAGTTCCTGCTCCACGCACCAGAGTCCCAGTGAGCATCACGAGTCCGGTACTGCCAGTTCCTGCTCCACGCACCAGAGTTCCAGTGAGCATCACAAGTCCAGTACGACCAGTTCCTGCTCCACGCACCAGAGTTCCAGTGAGCATCACAAGTCCAGTACTGCCAGTTCCTGCTCCACGCACCAGAGTCCCAGTGAGCATCACGAGTCCGGTAGGGCCAGCTTCTGCTCCACGCACCAGAGTTCCAAGAAAGGGTCCAGGGCCTCCGGTGCGTGACATCAGACCAGCACGGCCAGCACGGAGCCCCCACCTGGGACAAAAGGAACCCACCCTAGATCCCCACAGACTTTTGGGGCGCGTCCGAGTCCGCGCCTTTGGGTACTGTAACGCCCAGAGCCTGGGTTTACAGGCTAGAGCGTTTGGGTTCATTTTGGTTTAGGGTTTTCACAGTTCTATGGTGTCTAGTTCTATGTTGGGTTAATGGCTCCCAATTAGAGGCAGCTGAGTCTCGTTGTCTCTAATTGGGAACCATTTATATGTTTGGGAATTGCACCTTAGTTTCGTGGGTTATTGTATGTTCATAGCTGTGTTTGTTTGTTCAGTTATGTTCATCGTTACGTTCTCCGTGTATTGTTTTTGTTCCGTCGTGGTCCCGTGTATAATTAAATATGTATTCTGGCTACATCGCTGCGTCTTGGTCTGTCCGTTCAGTAGAGAAACGTGACACACGTGACCAGATCGTAATGCCCATGGTCAATTTGGTTTGACATTCAATATCGCTATGGGGCTCGTTATGGACCATCAGTAAATTACACAATGTACATGGGACAATATTTTAAAATGTCAATAGCTCCAAATTTCAATGACTTTAAAACCTCAAACCAACTATAAATTGTAGAAATTCATATAAAAAATATTAAAAGCACTTTTCATTGTGTAATTTATTGACGGTCCCTAACTAGCCCCAGAGCTATCCAAAGTCAAACCAACTTTGCCACGGTCAGACACCAACCGGATGAAGCTAATTGGCGAAATAAGTTGGCTAGAGCCCTTTTTACATCAGCAGATGTCACAAAGTGCTATACAGAAACCCAGCTTAAAACAAATAGCATGCAATACTCAAGACCTGGTAAGATTTGAGTGAGGGTGAGTGACTGTAACTGTGTTCTGTTTTGGCAGAGTGAAAGTACAAACGCTTGCCACGTGCGAACACACAAGATGCACCCACATTAAAAACTCTGGTTTGCCTTCAGACACGGTCTCTGTCTGCTTGAAAATATTTGATTTGATAGGGAAGCTGAAAGGTTTCTACTCTTTCTACTCTTATTGGCATGACGTAACAATGTACATATTTCCAAACCTTACTTTGGAGATTTACAATATTAACATAATTAATAATAATCATAATTATTGTCAACGGGACAACAGTAACAACAATAAACCAGGGGTCAAAATAACCCTACATTGAACAATAACAATACGTATATAGTAGAGGACATGTGCAGGTTGATTGGTCTGTCAGACAGTGTCCCTCATCTTATGGCAGGCAGCAATGTAGTGCGCTGCCAACCCACAGCTCTCTGTGTCCTCCCCCAACAGGACAGGTTGCCTACTCTCATCAGAGAGGTATTTGAAACCTTGAATAAGGGTTTCAAATTTGGGGAAATTACACTCTCTCATTTTTTTATATTTTTTACATGTTGTCAGGAAATGCAGTTCTGTCTCAGGTTCTGCTGTGGTGCAGTGGTTGCACAGCCTTTCCTCTACAGGGAGCCAGGTTTTCCTGTGTCGACCCTTCTCAATGGCAAGGCTGTGCTCACTGAGCCTGTACTTTGACAAGGTTTTTCTAAGGTTTTAATCAGTAACCATGGTCAAATAGTTAGCCACGGTGTACTGTCGATTTAGGGCCAGATAGCACTGCATTTTGCTTTGTGCTTGTGTTTCCCAGTAAGCAATGCAGTTTTAGTTTTGACTGTGTTGTAATTTGTTTTAATCTCATTGATTGGATGTTCTGGTCCTGAGGCTTCAGTGTGTTAGTAGAACAGGTTTGTGAACTCAGCCCCAGAACCAGCTGGATGAGGGGACTCTTTTCTTTGCTCAGCTCTCAGCTCAGCATTGCAGGGCTTGGTAATGATATGTGTATTTTAAATGTTTCCAAAACTTAATTGTTCTTTTTTGAGTTTTTATTATTAGTGGATATTGTCCTAATTCTGCCCTGCATGCATTGTTTGTAGTTTTCCTCTGGACATGTAGGAGAATCTTACAGAACTCTGCATGCAGGGTTTCAATGGGGTGTTTGCCCCTTTGGATGAAATCTTGTTTTGCAAGTGGACCCCACACCTCGCTGCCATAAAGTGCAATTGGTTCAATGACACATTCAATTAGTTTTAGCCAAATTGTAGTTTTTTAATGGCGTAGAATGCCCTGCGTGCTTTCTCTCTCAGTTCATTCACTGCCTCATTAAGGTGTCCAGTTGAGCTTCTTTTTAAACCTAAGTAATTGTAGTGTGTGCAGTACTCTATATATTTTGTACCAATTGAGAACTTTGGTCTAAATCCCTGAGATCTGGATCTTCTCTGGAAAATCAGTTTACTGCCAGGGCCCAGGTCTGGCAGTACTGCTCTAGCAGGTCCAGGCTCTGCTGTAGGCCATGTGCTGTGGGTGATAGCAGGCATAGGTCATCTGCGAAGAGTAGGCATTTAACCTCTGAATTGTGGAGACTAACATCAGGGGCTGCGGAATTTTCTAGAATAGTGGCCAATTCGTTGATGTAAATATTGAAGAGTGCAGGGCTCAGATTGCAACCCTGGCGAAGACTCTTACATTTATAATACTACAGAAAACCTTCCCCAGGTTACTGTTCACACAAATGCCTCTGGAATTCTTAGGGTCAAATTTGTCTCCATTATTAAAGATTGGGGTTATGAGTCCTTGATTACAGATGTCAGGGAAATTACCTACACTCAGGATCAAATTAAACAGTTTTAATATAGCCAATAGAAATGTTGCACTAGTGAGTTTGAGCATCTTATTTTGGATGCTATTAGGTCCGCATGCTTTTTTAAATTTGAGGGCCTGAAGCTAAATTATAGAGCTCCTGGTCAGTAATTGGATTTTGATTGTCCTTTATAGCTTTTTCTAATCCATTCAACTTCTCATGAATTTGGCGTTGTTCTGTGTTTGTGTCAATTTGAAAGGTGTTGTAGAGTGTTTTAAAATGGGTTGTCCATATGTCACCATTTTGTATCGCTAAGTCCTCTTGTTTCGATTTTTTGCCAGAAGTTGTTTGTGTTTATGGACTCCTCAATTAGTGTCAGCTGCTTGCTGTTGTACTGTGCTTTTTTGGTTCTGAGTGTAAGTTTATAGAGTTTTAAACAGTAATGAAGCCGTAATTCACCTTCTCTCTCTCAGTCTCTCTCTCTCTCCCTCTATTTCTTTCTCTCGCTCTGTCTGTCTATCTCTCTCTCTCTCTCGCTCTGTCTCTCTCTCTCTCTCTCTCTCTCTCTCTCTCTCTCTCTCTCTCTCTCTCTCTCTCTCTCTCTCTCTCTCTCTCTCTCTCTCTCTCTCAATTGAAATGGATTTATTGGCATGGGTAACAAATGTTTACATTGCCAAAGCAAGTGAACTAGATGACAAACAAAAGTGAAATAAACAAAACAATGAACAGTAGACATTACACATTACACATGAATAGACATTTCAAATGTCATATGATGGCTGTGTACAGTGTTATAATGATGTACAAATAGTTAAAGTACAAAAGGGAAAATAAAAATACATATATAGGTTGTATTTAAAATGGTGTTTGTTCTTCACTGGTTGACCTTGTCTTATTTTATTTTATTTTTATTTCACCTTTATTTAACCAGGTAGGCAAGTTGAGAACAAGTTCTCATTTACAACTGCGACCTGGCCAAGATAAAGCAAAGCAGTTTGACACATACAACAACACAGAGTTACACATGGAGTAAAACAAACATACAGTAAATAATACAGTAGGAAAAAATAAACAAATCTATTCACAAAGAGTGCAAATGAGGTAGGATAAGGAGGTAAGACAATAAATAGGCCATGGTGGCAAAGTAATTACAATATAACAATTTCAAAGTCACCATTATTAGTCAGTTGTACAACCAAATGCCTTCTCCTGAAATGTATCTTCCACATTTAACCCAACCCCTCTGAATCAGAGAGGTGCAGGGGGCTGCCTTAATCAACATCTACGGTCTCCAGGGAACAGTGGGTTAACTGCCTTGTTCAGGGGCAGAACAACAGATTTTCACATTGTCAGCTCAGGGATTTGAACTTGCAACCCTCCGGTTACAAGTCCACCGCTCTAACCATTAGGCTACCTGCCGCACCCAATTTAACATTGGAATGGTAAATGTGCAGTAGATGAATGTGCAATGTAGAAAAAACTGGGGTGCAAAGGAACAAGATAAATAAATAAATACGGTAGGGGATGAGGTAGTTGGTTGGGCTATTTACAGATGGGCTATAAACAGGTGCAGGGGTCTGTGAGCTGCTCTGACAGCTGGTGCTTAAAGCTGGTGAGGGAGATGTGTCTCCAAAGTGTCTTCTTGTGGCAACAGGTCACAAATCTTGCTGCTGTGATGGTACACAGTGGTATTTTATCCCATGGATATGGGAGTTTATAAATACTTTTAGAAAATAAATACTTTTAAAATACTTTTAGAAAAGTTTGAACGAAACGCCCCAAATGCTGTGCTTTTGCTGTGAGCTCTGACCCTTCTAGCCACTGTGGCAGTATCGACTGCTCTGTCCCCTGGATCCACACCTTCCACCAGGGGTTCAATTTCCATGTCCCCATAAAGAGGTGCTGGTGGCCCTGTAGAGTGTCTTCAGTGAAAAGGAGGGGTCCAAACGCCTCTGGATCTTCGAGTGCCAGCAGACTCCCATGCTCCCTTGGGGGCATCCCACAGAGTGCTGGTGGGACGACATCAACCGTGCCAAGATGGAGTGGTAAGTCCCTGGTGCCATCTCTGGCCCTCTGTGTCTCTCTTTGACCTTTGTCCCTCTTTGAACCTCTGTGACCTCTGGGCTTTGAACCTCTGTGACCTCTGGGCTTGCTGTGCCCTGATCCAAGTCTAGAACGTTTAATGTTTATGGCATCTGAGGGCTCTGTCCGTGTGCATCTCCTGTTGTCTGTAATCTCTGTAGATATAGAGGTTTCCTGCGTTGCCCCCGGTGTTGTGTATCTCTCATTTCTCTAGATGTGTGGTACTATTTGCTGGATGCAAAGTAGGGCTGCTCTCTATACCCTCTGTAGTGTGTCCTCTCTAGTTGTTGTTCGGAGGTTGTTGTTGCTCTGAGGTTGTTGTTGTTGTTGTTCTGAGGTTGTTGTTGTTCTGAGGTTGTTGTTGTTGCTCTGAGTTTGTTGTTATTCTGAGGTTGTTATTGCTCTGAGGTTGTTGTTGTTCTGAGGTTGTTGTTGTTCTGAGGTTGTTGTTGTTCTGAGGTTGTTGTTGTTCTGAGGTTGTTGTTATTCTGAGGTTGTTGTTGTTCTGAGGTTGTTGTTGTTGCTCTGAGTTTGTTGTTATTCTGAGGTTGTTGTTGTTCTGAGGTTGTTGTTGTTGCTCTGAGTTTGTTGTTATTCTGAGGTTGTTGTTGTTCTGAGGTTGTTGTTGTTCTGAGGTTGTTGTTGTTGCTCTGAGTTTGTTGTTATTCTGAGGTTGTTGTTGTTCTGAGGTTGTTGTTGTTCTGAGGTTGTTGTTGTTCTGAGGTTGTTGTTGTTGCTCTGAGTTTGTTGTTATTCTGAGGTTGTTATTGCTCTGAGGTTGTTGTTGTTCTGAGGTTGTTGTTGTTCTGAGGTTGTTGTTGTTGCTCTGAGGTTGTTGTTGTTCTGAGGTTGTTGTTGTTGCTCTGAAGTTGTTGTTGTTGCTCTGAGGTTGTTGTTGTTGCTCTGAGGTTGTTGTTGTTGCTCTGAGGTTGTTGTTGTTCTGAGGTTGTTGTTGTTCTGAGGTTGTTGTTGTTGCTCTGAGGTTGTTGTTGTTGCTCTGAGGTTGTTGTTGTTGCTCTGAGGTTGTTGTTGTTCTGAGGTTGTTGTTGTTGCTCTGAGGTTGTTGTTGTTCTGAGGTTGTTGTTGCTCTGAGGTTGTTGTTGTTGTTCTGAGGTTGTTGTTGTTGTTCTGATGTTGTTGTTGTTGTTCTGAGGTTGTTGTTATTCTGAGGTTGTTGTTATTGCTCTGAGGTTGTTGTTGTTCTGAGGTTGTTGTTGTTCTGATGTTGTTGTTGTTCTGAGGTTGTTGTTGTTCTGATGTTGATGTTGTTCTGAGGTTGTTGTTGTTCTGAGGTTGTTGTTGTTCTGAGGTTGTTGTTGTTCTGAGGTTGTTGTTGTTCTGATGTTGTTGTTGTTGTTCTGAGGTTGTTGTTGTTCGGAGGTTGTTGTTGTTCTGATGTTGTTGTTGTTGTTCTGAGGTTGTTGTTATTCTGAGGTTGTTGTTGTTGCTCTGAGGTTGTTGTTGTTCGGAGGTTGTTGTTGTTGTTCTGAGGTTGTTGTTGTTCTGATGTTGTTGTTGTTCTGAGGTTGTTGTTGCTCTGAGGTTGTTGTTGTTCTGATGTTGTTGTTGTTCTGAGGTTGTTGTTGCTCTGAGGTTGTTGTTGTTCTGAGGTTGTTGTTGTTCTGAGGTTGTTGTTGCTCTGAGGTTGTTGTTGTTCTGAGGTTGTTGTTATTCTGAGGTTGTTGTTATTCTGAGGTTGTTGTTGCTCTGAGGTTGTTGTTGTTGCTCTGAGGTTGTTGTTGTTGCTCTGATGTTGTTGTTGTTCTGAGGTTGTTATTGCTCTGAGGTTGTTGTTGTTCTGAGGTTGTTGTTGTTCTGAGGTTGTTGTTGTTCTGAGGTTGTTGTTGTTGCTCTGAGGTTGTTGTTGTTCTGAGGTTGTTGTTGTTGCTCTGAGGTTGTTGTTGTTGCTCTGAGGTTGTTGTTGTTGCTCTGAGGTTGTTGTTGTTGCTCTGAGGTTGTTGTTGTTGCTCTGAGGTTGTTGTTGTTCTGAGGTTGTTGTTGTTCTGAGGTTGTTGTTGTTGCTCTGAGGTTGTTGTTGTTGCTCTGAGGTTGTTGTTGTTGCTCTGAGGTTGTTGTTGTTCTGAGGTTGTTGTTGTTGCTCTGAGGTTGTTGTTGTTCTGAGGTTGTTGTTGCTCTGAGGTTGTTGTTGTTGTTCTGAGGTTGTTGTTGTTGTTCTGATGTTGTTGTTGTTGTTCTGAGGTTGTTGTTATTCTGAGGTTGTTGTTATTGCTCTGAGGTTGTTGTTGTTCTGAGGTTGTTGTTGTTCTGATGTTGTTGTTGTTCTGAGGTTGTTGTTGTTCTGATGTTGATGTTGTTCTGAGGTTGTTGTTGTTCTGAGGTTGTTGTTGTTCTGAGGTTGTTGTTGTTCTGAGGTTGTTGTTGTTCTGATGTTGTTGTTGTTGTTCTGAGGTTGTTGTTGTTCGGAGGTTGTTGTTGTTCTGATGTTGTTGTTGTTGTTCTGAGGTTGTTGTTATTCTGAGGTTGTTGTTGTTGCTCTGAGGTTGTTGTTGTTCGGAGGTTGTTGTTGTTGTTCTGAGGTTGTTGTTGTTCTGATGTTGTTGTTGTTCTGAGGTTGTTGTTGCTCTGAGGTTGTTGTTGTTCTGATGTTGTTGTTGTTCTGAGGTTGTTGTTGCTCTGAGGTTGTTGTTGTTCTGAGGTTGTTGTTGTTCTGAGGTTGTTGTTGCTCTGAGGTTGTTGTTGTTCTGAGGTTGTTGTTATTCTGAGGTTGTTGTTATTCTGAGGTTGTTGTTGCTCTGAGGTTGTTGTTGTTGCTCTGAGGTTGTTGTTGTTGCTCTGATGTTGTTGTTGTTCTGAGGTTGTTGTTGTTCTGAGGTTGTTGTTGTTCTGAGGTTGTTGTTGCTCTGAGGTTGTTGTTATTCTGAGGTTGTTGTTGTTGTTCTGAGGTTGTTGTTGTTGTTCTGAGGTTGTTGTTGTTCTGAGGTTGTTGTTGTTCTGAGGTTGTTGTTGTTGCTCTGAGGTTGTTGTTATTCTGAGGTTGTTGTTGTTCGGAGGTTGTTGTTGTTGTTCTGAGGTTGTTGTTGTTGTTCTGAGGTTGTTGTTGTTCTGAGGTTGTTGTTGTTCGGAGGTTGTTGTTGTTGTTCTGAGGTTGTTGTTGTTGTTCTGAGGTTGTTGTTGTTCTGAGGTTGTTGTTGTTCTGAGGTTGTTGTTGTTCTGAGGTTGTTGTTGTTGCTCTGAGGTTGTTGTTATTCTGAGGTTGTTGTTGTTGCTCTGATGTTGTTGTTGTTCTGAGGTTGTTGTTGTTGTTGCTCTGAGGTTGTTGTTGTTGCTCTGAGGTTGTTGTTGTTCTGATGTTGTTGTTGTTCTGAGGTTGTTGCTCTGAGGTTGTTGTTGTTCTGAGGTTGTTGTTGTTCTGAGGTTGTTGTTATTCTGAGGTTGTTGTTGCTCTGAGGTTGTTGTTGCTCTGAGGTTGTTGTTGTTGCTCTGATGTTGTTGTTGTTCTGAGGTTGTTGTTATTCTGAGGTTGTTGTTATTCTGAGGTTGTTGTTGTTCTGAGGTTGTTGTTGTTGTTCTGAGGTTGTTGTTATTCTGAGGTTGTTGTTGTTCTGAGGTTGTTGTTGTTGTTCTGAGGTTGTTGTTGTTCGGAGGTTGTTGTTGCTCTGAGGTTGTTGTTGTTCTGAGGTTGTTGTTATTCTGAGGTTGTTGTTGCTCTGAGGTTGTTGTTGTTGCTCTGAGGTTGTTGTTGTTCTGATGTTGTTGTTGTTGTTTTCTGAGGTTGTTGTTGTTCTGAGGTTGTTGTTGTTCTGAGGTTGTTGTTGTTGCTCTGAGGTTGTTGTTATTCTGAGGTTGTTGTTGTTCGGAGGTTGTTGTTGTTGTTCTGAGGTTGTTGTTGTTCTGAGGTTGTTGTTGTTCTGAGGTTGTTGTTGTTCTGAGGTTGTTGTTGTTGCTCTGAGGTTGTTGTTATTCTGAGGTTGTTGTTGTTGCTCTGATGTTGTTGTTGTTCTGAGGTTGTTGTTGTTCTGAGGTTGTTGTTGTTGCTCTGAGGTTGTTGTTGTTCTGATGTTGTTGTTGTTCTGAGGTTGTTGCTCTGAGGTTGTTGTTGTTCTGAGGTTGTTGTTGTTCTGAGGTTGTTGTTGTTGCTCTGAGGTTGTTGTTATTCTGAGGTTGTTGTTGCTCTGAGGTTGTTGTTGTTCTGAGGTTGTTGTTGTTCTGAGGTTGTTGTTGCTCTGAGGTTGTTGTTGTTATTCTGAGGTTGTTGTTGTTGTTCTGAGGTTGTTGTTGCTCTGAGGTTGTTGTTGTTCGGAGGTTGTTGTTGTTCGGAGGTTGTTGTTGCTCTGAGGTTGTTGTTGTTCTGAGGTTGTTGTTATTCTGAGGTTGTTGTTGTTCGTAGGTTGTTGTTGTTGTTGTTCTGAGGTTGTTGTTGTTCTGAGGTTGTTGTTGCTCTAAAGTTGTTGTTCTGTGTGGACCTCCTGTGTGGACCTCCTGTATGGACCTCCTGTGTGGACCTCCTGTATGGACCTCCTGTGTGGGCCTTCTGTATGGACCTCCTGTGTGGACCTCCTGTATGGACCTCCTGTATGGACCTCCTGTGTGGACCTCCTGTGTGGGCCTTCTGTGTGGACCTCCTGTATGGACCTCCTGTATGGAACCCTCCTGTATGGACCTCCTGCGTGTGAACGCTCTAAATCGTAAAAATCCCTATGAATTCAATAGGATCTCTGTGGGCATAGTCATAGTCCCCTCGTCACATTTTTGTCCTCTCGTCTCTGCCTTGTCAAAATGTCAGTGTTCTCGTCGAACCACATCGCATTTTTGAGCGAAGGCTATACCACCCGTTTTAAAGTCCATTTGCTAATGTTTCATGCCTCTGACATGCGGTACTGATTAGTAATGTTGCCATAGCCTACACTTTTTCCGGACCTTTTGTTTTTCGTTATTGTGATAGACTCCTGTTTTACCAGTACGGCGAAAACCCTCCACTATTCATTACCGGACTGCACCACCTTCATTTCAGCCCTTTTGTTTGTTTTTTAAAGTGAAAGCTTATCTTGAACCTAGGTTTTCCAAAGGAAATGTGGTGTGGACATGTGTTTTATTGATAACAAATCTTACAAATTTGACAGATTACAGCCATTGTTTATTCAGACAGCACTAGTAACAGGTGGAACAGAGGACAAGCAGCGGCTGTGCAGGCCTAGGCATTCTGGGGGAGGGGAGTACATGCATCGTTATTGGTTCTCAGCAAGTATCACCAACATGCAACAGCATGAACTCGGTTATTATTTCACACAATAAAAGCTTGGAGAATATTATTCCCACGCCTCGTTTTTTTCTCTAGCAGCCAGTGTTATGGGCTTGTTGTATCGCTCATAAACAACGGGGTGTCTTTTCCCAGATCAAAATCTGGAGTCGCAAAAATGGTACCCTGCTTCCTATTTAGTGCACTAAATAGGGCTATTATAGTGTACTTAATAGGGCTTTTATATGTTAGGTTAGTGGGATATGTTAGGTTAGTGGGACATGTTAGTTTAGTGGGATATGTTAGTTTAGTGGGATATGTTAGTTTAGTGGGACATGTTAGTTTAGTGGGACATGTTAGTTTAGTGGGACATGTTAGTTTAGTGGGATATGTTAGGTTAGTGGGACATGTTAGTTTAGTGGGACATGTTAGTTTAGTGGGACATGTTAGTTTAGTGGGATATGTTAGTTTAGTGGGACATGTTAGTTTAGTGGGACATGTTAGTTTAGTGGGACATGTTAGTTTAGTGGGATATGTTAGGTTAGTGGGACATGTTAGTTTAGTGGGATATGTTAGTTTAGTGGGATATGTTAGTTTAGTGGGACATGTTAGTTTAGTGGGACATGTTAGTTTAGTGGGACATGTTAGTTTAGTGGGATATGTTAGGTTAGTGGGACATGTTAGTTTAGTGGGACATGTTAGTTTAGTGGGACATGTTAGTTTAGTGGGATATGTTAGTTTAGTGGGACATGTTAGTTTAGTGGGACATGTTAGTTTAGTGGGACATGTTAGTTTAGTGGGATATGTTAGGTTAGTGGGACATGTTAGTTTAGTGGGATATGTTAGTTTAGTGGGACATGTTAGTTTAGTGGGACATGTTAGTTTAGTGGGACATGTTAGTTTAGTGGGATATGTTAGTTTAGTGGGACATGTTAGTTTAGTGGGACATGTTAGTTTAGTGGGATATGTTAGGTTAGTGGGACATGTTAGTTTAGTGGGATATGTTAGTTTAGTGGGACATGTTAGTTTAGTGGGACATGTTAGTTTAGTGGGACATGTTAGTTTAGTGGGATATGTTAGTTTAGTGGGACATGTTAGTTTAGTGGGACATGTTAGTTTAGTGGGACATGTTAGTTTAGTGGGACATGTTAGTTTAGTGGGATATGTTAGGTTAGTGGGACATGTTAGTTTAGTGGGACATGTTAGGTTAGTGGGACATGTTAGGTTAGTGTGCTCATTTGACATTTTCAGGAGACTCGTGTCTTGGTGTTTTTCATCTCAGTGATTTGTATCAGTCTTTATCCAACTGGCAGTCTCTGGTCCATCCTCTGGCATTTCCTTTGCTTATTTTACATTTCGGGAACTATTTCCTGTGGTTTTAGAAATGTTTTGATGTTTGGCACAGCTTTCCTGGCTGAGCTCAGTTCACTTCTTCCAGAACCTGGAGAAAATGGTGTAATGACAAGTGTAGTCCTCTGTAACAACGTCAGCTAACCCCCAAGAAGCACCCATTATTATTGTTTAGACTGAAAAGAGACAATGACTAAATGTAAATTACGTGATCAGCACACGGCTACGGTTTCAAAAAGTATTTTCATATATCAATGTGTTACACCCTATCCAGTTTGTCTCAGCTGCAGCACGGTAAGGTTAGGTTACTATCAGGTCTGGGAACGGAGGCGGACGTGCCCTGTCCCAGGGGCTGAGGCACACACTGCTTCAATAAGGCGCCAAGGCAGACGTGCACTGTCCCAGGGGGCTGTGGAGTGCATAGAGGCAGACGTGCACTGTCCCAGGGGTCTCCTAGGCAGCGCCTCCTCGGCTCACACAGGGCTTTCTGTCAGGTTAATTGGGCTCAGCGTGGATCCCTTTGATCCGCTGTGAAATCCTCCTGTAATGGCCCCAGAGTTCCTTTGTGCCAGTTCCCTCCTGTACACTTGACTGGTCGCCAAATCAAATAAGCCCCAGTCGGGTGAGAAGGCTAAAGTTAAAACCTTACAGTTTATTTGTGTTCTTTTTAGCTACTTGAATCCAACCTCATTGACGTTATGGTTGAGAAATGAGCTGCTACTGTCTTTTAGCTACTTGAATCCAGTCTCATTGACATTATGCAATCTCTGTTGTTTGAGAAAGAGAAAACACTGTTGGTTGTTTGTAGTTCGACTGTGAGATGGACCAGTCCCCATAGAGACAGACTGTGAGATGGACCAGTCCCCATAGAGACAGACTGTGAGATGGACCAGTCCCCATAGAGACAGACTGTGAGATGGACCAGTCCCCATAGAGACAGACTGTGAGATGGACCAGTCCCCATAGAGACAGACTGTGAGATGGACCAGTCCCCATAGAGACAGACTGTGAGATGGACCAGTCCCCATAGAGACAGACTGTGAGATGGACCAGTCCCCATAGAGACAGACTGTGAGATGGACCAGTCCCTATAGAGACAGGCTGTGAGATGGACCAGTCTCTATAGAGACAGACTGTGAGATGGACCAGTCCCTATAGAGACAGACTGTGAGATGGACTAGTCCCTATAGAGACAGACTGTGAGATGGACCAGTCCCTATAGAGACAGACTGTGAGATGGACCAGTCCCTATAGAGACAGACTGTGAGATGGACCAGTCCCTATAGAGACAGGCTGTGAGATGGACCAGTCCCCATAGAGACAGACTGTGAGATGGACCAGTCCCTATAGAGACAGGCTGTGAGATGGACCAGTCTCTATAGAGACAGACTGTGAGATGGACCAGTCCCTATAGAGACAGACTGTGAGATGGACTAGTCCCTATAGAGACAGACTGTGAGATGGACCAGTCCCTATAGAGACAGGCTGTGAGATGGACCAGTCTCTATTGAGAGACTGTGAGATGGACCAGTCCCTATAGAGACAGGCTGTGAGATGGACCAGTCTCTATTGAGAGACTGTGAGATGGACCAGTCTCTATAGAGACGGACTGTGAGATGGACCAGTCTCTATTGAGACAGACCTATTGTGTTGATGTTTCATAGTAAATCTTTCTTTAGTCCTTTGGTTCCACACAACACCATTGGCATACTAATACGTATCTCCATTGTTTCACACTAGTTGTTGTCTGTAAGCGTGAGGGCTCTCCTCTATGGCCCCAACCCTGTGGATCAATGGCCAACACACCGAGGGCTCTTCAGTCACAAGTGCCTCCCATGACCATAGCCATCACTGTAAATTACACCCTCACTCAACATGCTTCCCAAATGGCACCCTATTCCCTATATAGTGCACTACTTTTGACCAGAGCCCTATTCACTTTTAATATAGTGCACTATGTGGGATCTGGTCAAAAACAGTGGAATGTAGGGAACGATTTGGGAAGCAGGCCTCAGCCTCTGCTCCTCTGGGAAAGATCTAACCTATCGTCCTCATTAGTTCCATGGCTGCCATGACAAATGGCTACAGATCACAGTGCTCTCAGGGTTCTGGGTTCATGTTGGTCAAACTCTTCTTGCGGGGGTATGCATGGGTGTCTGAGCTGTGTGCCAGTAGTTTAAACAGACACCTCGGTACATTCAGCATGTCAACACTTCTTACAGAAACAAGTAGTGATGAAGTCAATCTCTCCTCTACTTTGAGCCAGGAGAGATTGACATGCATATTATTAATGTTAGCTCTCTGTGTACATCCACGGGCCCAGCCGTGCTGCCCTGTTCTGAGCCAATTGTCATTTTCCCAAGTCCCTCTTTGTGGCACCTGACCACACGACTGAACAGAAGTCCAGGTGCGTCCAGGTGCGCCATTTGTTCCTAATCTTGCTGATGAAAAAATTCATTAAAAAAGTAATTGGCAATATCAGTGGGTTTTGTGATGAATGAGCCATCTGACACAATCAATGATGGAGCTGAGTTTGCCTTTTTGCCCAAAATGTCATTTAAGTTGCTCCAAAGCGTTTTACTATCAGTCTTTATATCCTTTATCTTTGTTTTATAGTATAGTTTTTTCTTGTTTGCCAATCGGTTGTGTAGCCAGACTTAATTTGCCATTCCTTTTGCCTCATTCCTCTCAACCATACAACCATACAACTCCCTCCACGCTGTCTCAGACAGAGACAGTCTGAGCTGGGGTTCGGCTGGGTTGGGGCCAGTAGCTTTCAGCAGTTTTTGTTTATGGGAACTGCTGTCTGGAGGCACCTAGCCAAAACAACACAGAGTCACACTGAGCAGCAGCAGCACTACTGTCCCCAGATCCTTCCCTAAAGCCGTCTGATGACAAGCCACACACTCTAACAGAGCCCCTTTCCACCAATATACAGTGGGGAAAAAAAGTATTTAGTCAGCCACCAATTGTGCAAGTTCTCCAACTTAAAAAGATGAGAGAGGCCTGTAATTTTCATCATAGGTACACTTCAACTATGACAGACGAAATTAGAAAAAGAAATCCAGAAAATCACATTGTAGGATTTTTTATTTATTTATTTGCAAATTATGGTGGAAAATAAGTATTTGGTCAATAACAAAAGTTTATCTCAATACTTTGTTATATACCCTTTGTTGGCAATGACAGAGGTCAAACGTTTTCTGTAAGTCTTCACAAGGTTTTCACACACTGTTGCTGGTATTTTGGCCCATTCCTCCATGCAGATCTCCTCTAGAGCAGTGATGTTTTGGGGCTGTCGCTGGGCAACACGGACTTTCAACTCCCTCCAAAGATTTTCTATGGGGTTGAGATCTGGAGACTGGCTAGGCCACTCCAGGACCTTGAAATGCTTCTTACGAAGCCACTCCTTCGTTGCCCGGGCGGTGTGTTTGGGATCATTGTCATGCTGAAAGACCCAGCCACGTTTCATCTTCAATGCCCTTGCTGATGGAATGCCCTTGCTGATTTTCACCAAAAATCTCACGATACATGGCCCCATTCATTCTTTCCTTTACACGGATCAGTCGTCCTGGTCCCTTTGCAGAAAAACAGCCCCAAAGCATGATGTTTCCACCCCATGCTTCACAGTAGGTATGGTGTTCTTTGGATGCAACTCAGCATTCTTTGTCCTCCAAACACGACGAGTTGAGTTTTTACCAAAAAGTTCTATTTTGGTTTCATCTGACCATATGACATTCTCCCAATCCTCATCTGGATCATCCAAATGCTCTTCAGACGGGCCTGAACATGTACTGGCTTAAGCAGGGGACACGCCTGGCACTGCAGGATTTGAGTCCCTGGCGGCGAGTGTGTTACTGATGGTAGGCTTTGTTACTTTGGTCCCAGCTCTCTGCAGGTCATTCACTAGGTCCCCGTGTGGTTCTGGGATTTTTGCTCACCGTTCTTGTGATCATTTTGACCCCACGGGGTGAGATCTTGCGTGGAGCCCCAGATCGAGGAAGATTATCAGTGGTCTTGTATGTCTTCCATTTCCTAATAATTGCTCCCACAGTTGATTTCTTCAAACCAAGCTGCTTACCTATTGCAGATTCAGTCTTCCCAACCTGGTGCAGGTCTACAATTTTGTTTCTGGTGTCCTTTGACAGCTCTTTGGTCTTGGCCATAGTGGAGTTTGGAGTGTGACTGTTTGAGGTTGTGGACAGGTGTCTTTTATACTGATAACAAGTTCAAACAGGTGCCATTAATACAGGTAACGAGTGGAGGACAGAGGAGCCTCATAAAGAAAAAGTTACAGGTCTGTGAGAGCCAGAAATCTTGCTTGTTTGTATGTGACCAAATACTTATTTTCCACCATAATTTGCAAATAAATTCATTAAAAATCCTACAATGTGATTTTCTGGATTTTTTCCCCTCATTTTGTCTGTCATAGTTGAAGTGTACCTATGATGAAAATTACAGGTCTCTCTCATCTTTTTAAGTGAGAGAACTTGCACAATTGGTGGCTGACTAAATACTTTTTTTCCCCACTGTACCCCCTCTCCTCTAACAGACCCCCTCTCCTCTAACAGACCCCCTCTCCTCTAACAGACCCCCTCTCCTCTAACAGACCCCCTCTCCTCTAACAGACCCCCTCTCCTCTAGCAGACCCCCCTCTCATTTAACATACCCCTTTGGTGTGAGACTCTATTCACAGCAGGACTCCCCAAAAATATAAAGTGCCATCCTTTTGACCAGGGCTCATAGGTTCAAAAGTAAGAAGTAGCAGTCCAAAGTAGTGGTCAAAAGTAATGCACTATAGGAAATAAGATTCCATTTGGGACAAAGTTTCTGTTCACAGCAGGAACAGATGGGGTCTGAGCTTAGAAGACCCTGTTCGGTTTTAATGGACAGGGCTTGGCTTTTCTCCCTAATGGTTTTAATGGACAGGGCTTGGCTTTTCTCCCTAGGGGTTTTAATGGACAGGGCTTGGCTTTTCTCCCTAGGGGTTTTAATGGACAGGGCTTGGCATTTCTCCCTAACGGTTTTAATAGTCAGGGCTTGGCATTTCTCCCTAATGGTTTTAATGGACAGGGCTTGGCTTTTCTCCCTAGGGGTTTTAATGGACAGGGCTTGGCTTTTCTCCCTAGGGGTTTTAATGGACAGGGCTTGGCTTTTCTCCCTAATGGTTTTAATGGACAGGGCTTGGCTTTTCTCCCTAATGGTTTTAATGGACAGGGCTTGGCTTTTCTCCCTAATGGTTTTAATGGACAGGGCTTGGCTTTTCTCCCTAGGGGTTTTAATGGACAGGGCTTGGCTTTTCTCCCTAGGGGTTTTAATGGACAGGGCTTTTCTCCCTATTGGTTTTAATGGTCAGGCCTTGGCTTTTCTCTCTAATGGTTTTAATGCTGTCCAGATGGGAACAGCTGTAATTATATTTAATTACAGAGACCTCAGTTGTAAAGCTGTCTAAATAAAATCACATTTGTAAATTGGAGTCACCTGATGTATATTTATGGGATGGATATGGAGTTGAGCTGAACTACAAACGTCTCATCTTCTGATATAAAACAACCACGTTTCTCTTTTCCGTCAACCACAAGAATGAAAGAGAACTGTCCAACACAATGTTGAGTACAAGGTTATATCAATCATCATGACATTGGCTTCCTCTGACATCCTGCGTTGTGCCAGGTGAAACATTAGATCAGTTCACTTCAAACAATTCCACATTGTTGATGTGCAGAGAATAAAACAGGCATTATGGCTGTGGTGCAGTATGCTACACGCAGTGTAATGATTGATTAAGTGATGTCAGGAGAAACACAAAATGAGGTTGGTTGGTAAAAGCGAACCAGTAGTGCACTATATAGAGATTAGGGTGCCATTTGTTTTAGGGAATAGGGTGCCATTTGATATAGGGTATAGGGTGCCGTTTAATATAGGAAATAGGGTGCCATTTAATATAGGAAATAGGGTGCCATTTGTTATTGGGAATATGGTGCCATTTGATATAGGGAATAGGGTGCCATTTGATATAGGGTATAGGGTGCCATTTGATATAGGGAATAGGGTGCCATTTAATATAGGAAATAGGGTGCCATTTGATATAGGGAATAGGGTGCCATTTGATATAGGGTATAGGGTGCCGTTTAATATAGGAAATAGGGTGCCATTTGATATAGGGAATAGGGTGCCATTTGATATAGGGTATAGGGTGCCGTTTAATATAGGAAATAGGGTACCATTTGATATAGGGTATAGGGTGCCATTTTATATAGGAAATAGGGTGCCATTTGTTATAGGAATAGGGTGCCATTTGATATAGGGAATAGGGTGCCATTTGTTACAGGGAATAGGGTGCCATTTGATATAGCGAATAGGGTGTCATTTGTTATAGGATATAGGGTGCCATTTGTTATTGGGAATAGGGTGCCATTTAATATAGGAAATAGGGTGCCATTTGATATAGGGAATAGGGTGCCATTTGATATAGGGTATAGGGTGCCATTTGATATAGGGAATAGGGTGCCATTTGATATAGGGAATAGGGTGCCATTTGATATAGGGAATAGGGTGCCATTTGATATAGGGAATAGGGTGCCATTTGATATAGGGTATAGGGTGCCGTTTAATATAGGAAATAGGGTGCCATTTGATATAGGGAATAGGGTGCCATTTGATATAGGGTATAGGGTGCCGTTTAATATAGGAAATAGGGTACCATTTGATATAGGGTATAGGGTGCCATTTTATATAGGATATAGGGTGCCATTGATATATGGAATAGGGTGCCATTTGATATATGGAATAGGGTGCCATTTGATATAGGGAATAGGGTGCCATTTGATATAGGGAATAAGATGCCATTTGATATAGGGAATAGGGTGCCATTTTATATAGGGAATAGGGTGCCATTGATATAGGGAATCGGGTGTCATTTGATATATGGAATAGGGTGCCATTTGATATAGGGAATAGGGTGTCATTTGATATAGGGAATAGGGTGCCATTTGTTATAGGGAATAGGGTGCCATTTGATATAGGGAATAGGGTGTCATTTGATATATGGAATAGGGTGCCATTTGATATAGGGAATAGGGTGTCATTTGATATATGGAATAGGGTGTCATTTAATATAGGAAATAGGGTTCCATTTGATAAAGGGAATAGGGTGCCTTTTGATATAGGGAATAGGGTGCCATTTGATATAGGATGCCATTTGATATAGGATATAGGGGGTAATTTGATGAAAGATATATGGCGCCATTTGATATAGGGAATAGGGTGTCATTTGATATATGGAATAGGGTGTCATTTAATATAGGAAATAGGGTTCCATTTGATAAAGAGAAAAGGGTGCCTTTTGATATAGGGAATAGGGTGACATTTGATATGGGGAATAGGGTGCAATTTGATATAGGGAATAGGGTCCCATTTGATATAGGGAGTAAAGTGCCATTTGATTTAGGGTGACATTTGATATAGGGTGCCATTTGATATAGGGAATAGGGTGCCATTTGATTTAGGATGCCATTTGATATAGGGAATAGGGTGTCATTTAATATAGGAAATAGGGTTCCATTTGATAAAGGGAATAGGGTGCCTTTTGATATAGGGAATAGGGTGCCATTTGATATAGGATGCCATTTGATATAGGATATAGGGGGTAATTTGATGAAAGATATATGGCGCCATTTGATATAGGGAATAGGGTGTCATTTGATATATGGAATAGGGTGTCATTTAATATAGGAAATAGGGTTCCATTTGATGAAGAGAAAAGGGTGCCTTTTGATATAGGGAATAGGGTGACATTTGATATGGGGAATAGGGTGCAATTTGATATAGGGAATAGGGTCCCATTTGATATAGGGAGTAAAGTGCCATTTGATTTAGGGTGACATTTGATATAGGGTGCCATTTGATATAGGGAATAGGGTGCCATTTGATTTAGGATGCCATTTGATATAGGGAATAGGGTGCCATTTGATATAGGGTGCCGTTTGATACAGGGTGCCATTTGATTTAGGGAAAAGGGTGCCATTTGATATAGGGTGCCATTTGATATAGGGTGCCATTTCATATAGGGTGCCATTTGATATGTGGTGCCGTTTGATATAGGGAATAGGATGCCATTTGATATAGGGTGCCAGTTGATATAGGGTGCCATTTCATATAGGTTATAGGGTGCCATTTGATATAGGGAATAGGTTGCCATTTGATATAGGGAATAGGGTGCAATTTGATATAGTGAATAGGGTACCATTTTATATATGGAATAGGCTGCCATTTGGGACGCACACGAAATGGAAGAGGCTATACGGACACACCTGGGGCCCAAATTGATGACATATGTCGCACAGCGAGAGTTGAGTGGAGACGAACAGATTGGGTTCAGTCAGTCACCCTGATGAGACCTTCCCAGATAGCTAGTTCAGTCAGTCGTCCTGATGAGACCTTCCCAGCTAGCTAGTTCAGTCAGTCAACCTGATGAGACCTTCCCAGCTAGCTAGTTCAGTCAGTCATCCTGATGAGCCCTTCCCAGCTAGCTAGTTCAGTCAGTCAACCTGATGAGCCCTTCCCAGCTAGCTAGTTCAGTCAGTCATCCTGATGAGCCCTTCCCAGCTAGCTAGTTCAGTCAGTCATCCTGCTGAGACCTTCCCAGCTAGCTAGTTCAGTCAGTCAACCTGATGAGACCTTCCCAGCTAGCTAGTTCAGTCAGTCGTCCTGATGAGACCTTCCCAGCTAGCTAGTTCAGTCAGTCAACCTGGTGAGCTCTTCCCAGCTAGCTAGTTCAGTCAGTCGTCCTGATGAGACCTTCCCAGCTAGCTAGTTCAGTCAGTCATCCTGATGAGACCTTCCCAGCTAGCTAGTTCAGTCAGTCGTCCTGATGAGCCCTTCCCAGCTAGCTAGTTCAGTCAGTCAACCTGATGAGCCCTTCCCAGCTAGCTAGTTCAGTCAGTCATCCTGATGAGACCTTCCCAGCTAGCTAGTTCAGTCAGTCATCCTGATGAGACCTTCCCAGCTAGCTAGTTCAGTCAGTCATCCTGATGAGACCTTCCCAGCTAGCTAGTTCAGTCAGTCAACCTGATGAGACCTTCCCAGCTAGCTAGTTCAGTCAGTCAACCTGATGAGACCTTCCCAGCTAGCTAGTTCAGTCAGTCATCCTGATGAGACCTTATTCAGGTGCGTAACGAGCTTTGCAGACGTGGTTCCCTTGCGGGCACTGCATTTATTTAAACCCTCCTAATTGCTGGCCAACAGATTTTTTTGTGGAATTTTTATTGTTTGAGTTGTCAACTAACGTGAATTCAACTTGAAATCAACAAAACAATTAACCCTGTCATTGGATTTAGGTTAAAAGTTCGGTGAAAATAATATGTAAGATACCTTAGGTTGGTAACTTATTTTAAATCAAATCAGTTTTCCACATTGATTCAACGCAGTCACATTGATTTTCTTTGTTGAAATTAAGGTTGAAACAACATATCTCTTATCAATAGCTCTTATCAATAGCTCTCATCAATAGCTCTTATCAATATCTCTTATCAATAGCTCTTATCAATAGCTCTCATCAATATCTCTTATTAATTGCTCGTATCAATAGCTCTTATCAATAACTCTTATCGATTTCTAAAATACAGTGCATGGAGAATGGTGTTGTATAAAGAAAGTAGATGTTGTTCCACTTGGAGCAACCTTATTCATAATTTCATTGCGCGTAGTAAAGGTGGTGGAATGATGAGGGAATGGATGAAGTCAAGGTCAGAATACAGTGCATCTGTAGACACACCTCCTACACCTTCATTTCTTAGATCTTCACCACAAACGAATAGCAGGGTGAACATCATGCTATTCTCATGCTTTAAGTTCGAGGTCAGAATACTTGTAGAGAGAAAAGTGAATAAAAAGGGAATTACGTTTAATTTACACGCTTAACTCTGGTAAATTACCCCCTCCCTCTCAATAGTGCACTACTTTAGACCAGGGTCCATAGGGCCATGTTCAAAAGAGGGTGCCATTTGGGATGTGACCGAGACCAACAGGATCTTTCTGGGACTAATTGGTGATCAGTGCTGTGGTCTGGGATGAAGGAGCTAATGCATGAATACTGGACAATCCTCTCTACAATCAGATGAACACATTTAAGTCATCAAAACCAAGTCTGTGTTACTCGGGTAAACAACAAAGTACTTTAAGTACTTCCTGTAGCTAGTACTGTTACTGTCAGACTATGGCAGTATATATGTCAACAAGACTGTAGCTAGTACTGTTACTGTCAGACTATGGCAGTATATATGTCAACAAGACTGTAGCTAGTACTTTTACTGTCAGACTATGGCAGCATATATGTCAACAAGACTGTAGCTATGTCACGTCCTGGCCAGAGTTTTAGGCTGGCGTGTTTAGGTTTTGTTTTTGGTGTAGGGTTTTTGAGTTCTAGGTGTTCTATTTCTATGTTGGGGTAATGGTTCCCAATTAGAGGCAGCTGTGTGTCGTTGTCTCTAATTGGGAACCATATATATGTTTGGGGTTTTCATTTAGGTTTTGGTGGGTTATTGTTGATGCATAGCTTTGTTTGTATTGGCAGTCTATGTTTAAGTTACGATCTTCGTTCATTTTGTTATTTTGCCCAGTTACGTTTCGTTTTAATAAACATGTATACTGGATGCCTTGCTGCGCCTTGGTCTGTCACTTATGAGGATCGTGACAAGCTAGTACTGTTACTGTAAGACTATGGCAGCATATATGTCAACAAGACTGTAGCTAGTACTGTTAGACTATGGCAGCATATATGTCAACATGACTGTAACTAGTACTGTTAGTTAGACTATGGCAGCATATATGTCAACATGACTGTAGCTAGTACTGTTACTGTCAGACTATGGCAGTATATATGTCAACAAGACTGTAACTAGTACTGTTACTGTTAGACTATGGCAGCATATATGTCAACAATAGGAGTCTACTATAGCTAGTACGAGCTACATTGTGGGACAGTCAGAAAATCACTGTGTCATTGTTTTGATTACGGCTTATAACATACTGTATGTGAGAGGGCCAGTTTTGAACATCAGTTATACTGGCTATATAACATACTATATGTGAGAGGGCCAGTTTTGAACTCTCAAATCAGTGAGAACCTCCTACTGGGAGAAAGAAACATGTAACATTCATGATGACCTCCATGGAAGTGTCCCAAATGATATCCTGTTCCTTTTGTAGTGCCCTACTTTTGACCAGACTATTCCAGTAGCAATTCTGAGACTCTTAAAGTTACTCTTAGACTGAGACAGTGAACACTGCAAGGAGTGGTCAACGTGTTCCACGAGCGGTTAGTTAGGGGTGGTCAACGTGTTCAAGGAGCGGTTAGTTAGGGGTGGTCAACGTGTTCAAGGAGCGGTTAGTTAGGGGTGGTCAACGTGTTCAACGAGCGGTTAGTTAGGGGTTGTCAACGTGTTCCACGAGCGGTTAGTTAGGGGTGGTCAACGTGTTCAAGGAGCGTCTAGTTAGGGGTGGTCAACGTGTTCAACGAGCAGTTAGTTAGGGGTGGTCAACGTGTTCAAGGAGCGGTTAGTTAGGGTGGTCAACGTGTTCAAGGAGCGGTTAGTTAGGGGTGGTCAACGTGTTCAAGGAGCGGTTAGTTAGGGGTGGTCAACGTGTTCAAGGAGCGGTTAGTTAGGGGTGGTCAACGTGTTCAAGGAGCGGTTAGTTAGGGGTGGTCAACGTGTTCAACGAGCGGTTAGTTAGGGGTGGTCAACGTGTTCAACGAGCGGTTAGTTAGGGGTGGTCAACGTGTTCAACGAGCGGTTAGTTAGGGGTGGTCAACGTGTTCAACGAGCGGTTAGTTAGGGGTTGTCAACGTGTTCAACGAGCGGTTAGTTAGGGGTGGTCAACGTGTTCAAGGAGCGGTTAGTTAGGGGTGGTCAACGTGTTCAACGAGCGGTTAGTTAGGGGTGGTCAACGTGCTCAACGAGCGGTTAGTTAGGGGTGGTCAACGTGTTCAAGGAGCGGTTAGTTAGGGGTGGTCAACGTGTTCAAGGAGCGGTTAGTTAGGGGTTGTCAACGTGTTCAAGGAGCGGTTAGTTAAGGGTGGTCAACGTGTTCAACGAGCGGTTAGTTAGGGGTGGTCAACGTGTTCAAGGAGCGGGTTAGTTAGGGGTGGTCAACGTGTTCCACGAGCGGTTAGTTAGGAGTGGTCAACGTGTTCAAGGAGCAGTTAGTTAGGGGTGGTCAACGTGTTCAAGGAGCGGTTAGTTAGGTGGTCAACGTGTTCAAGGAGGGGTTAGTTAGTGGTCAACGTGTTCAACGAGCGGTTAGTTAGGGGTGGTCAACGTGTTCAACGAGCGGTTAGGTGGTCAACGTGGTTCAAGGAGCGTTAGTTAGGGGTGGTCAACGTGGTTCAAGGAGCGTCGGTTCAGGTGGTCAACGTGTTCAAGGCGTTAGTTAGTGGTCAACGAGTTCAAGGAGCGTGTTCAAGACGAGCGGTTAGTTAGGGGTGGTCAACGGTTCAAGGAGCAGTTAGTTAGGAGTCAACGTAGTCAACGGTGTTAGTTAGGTGGCCAACGTGTTCAAGGTTAGTTAGGGGTCAACGGTTCAACGAGCGTTAGGTGGTCAACGCGTGGTTCAAGGAGCGTTAGTTAGGGGTGGCCAACGGTTCAAGGAGCGTTAGTTAGTGGCCAACGTGTTCAAGGAGCGTTAGTTAGGGGTGGCCAACGTGTTCAACGAGCGTTAGTTAGAAAATAACGGTGTTCAACGAGCGTTAGTTAGGGTGGTCAACGTGTTCAACGAGCGTTAGTTAGGGGTAATAACGTGGTTCAACGAGCGGTTAGTTAGTTGGTCAACGTAACTTAACGAGCGGTTAGTTAGGGGTGGTCAACGTGTTCAAGGAGCGTTAGTTAGGCTAACGTGTTCAACGAGCGGTTAGTTAGGGGTAATAACGTGCTAACGAGCGGTTAGTTAGGTGGTCAACGTGTTCAACGAGCGTTAGTTAGGTGGTCAACGTGGTTCAAGGAGCGGTTAGTTAGGGGTTGTCAACGTGTTCAAGGAGCGTTAGTTAAGGGTGGTCAACGTGGTTCAACGAGCGTTAGTTAGGGGTGGTCAACGCGGTTCAACGAGCGGTTAGTTAGTTAGTGGTCAACGTGTTCAACGAGCGGTTAGTTAGGGGTGTCAACGCGGTTCAACGAGCGGTTAGTTAGGGGTGGTCAACGTGTTCAACGAGCGGTTAGTTAGGGGTTGTCAACGTGTTCAACGAGCGGTTAGTTAGGGGTGGTCAACGTGTTCAAGGAGCGGTTAGTTAGGGGTGGTCAACGTGTTCAACGAGCGGTTAGTTAGGGGTGGTCAACGTGTTCAACGAGCGTTAGTTAGGGTGGTCAACGTGTTCAAGGAGCGGTTAGTTAGGGGTGGTCAACGTGGTTCAAGGAGCGGTTAGTTAGGGTTGTCAACGGTTCAAGGAGCGTTAGTTAAGGGTGGTCAACGTGTTCAACGAGCTGTTAGTTAGGGTGGTCAACGTGGTTCAAGGAGCGGGTTAGTTAGGTGGTCAACGTGGTTCCACGAGCGTTAGTTAGGAGTGGTCAACGTGTTCAAGGAGCAGTTAGTTAGGGGTGGTCAACGTGTTCAAGGAGCGGGTTAGTTAGGGGTGGTCAACGTGTTCAAGGAGGGGTTAGTTAGGGGTGGTCAACGTGTTCAACGAGCGGTTAGTTAGGGGTGGTCAACGTGCTCAACGAGCGGTTAGTTAGGGGTGGTCAACGTGTTCAAGGAGCGGTTAGTTGGGGTGGTCAACGTGTTCAAGGAGCGGTTAGTTAGGGGTTGTCAACGTGTTCAAGGAGCGGTTAGTTAAGGGTGGTCAACGTGTTCAACGAGCGGGTTAGTTAGGGGTGGTCAACGTGTTCCACGAGCGGTTAGTTAGGAGTGGTCAACGTGTTCAAGGAGCAGTTAGTTAGGGGTGGTCAACGTGTTCAAGGAGCGGGTTAGTTAGGTGGTCAACGTGTTCAAGGAGCGTTAGTTAGGGGTGGTCAACGTGTTCAACGAGCGGTTAGTTAGGGGTGGTCAACGTGGTTCAAGGAGCGTTAGTTAGTGGTCAACGTGGTTCAAGGAGCGTTAGTTAGGGGTGGTCAACGTGGTTCAAGGAGCGTTAGTTAGGTGGTCAACGTGTTCAAGGAGCGTTAGTTAGGTGGCCAACGTGTTCAACGAGCGGTTAGTTAGGGGTGGTCAACGTGGTTCAACGAGCGGTTAGTTAGGGGTGGTCAACGTGTTCAACGAGCGGTTAGTTAGGGTGGTCAACGTGTTCAACGAGCGGTTAGTTAGGGGTTGTCAACGTGTTCAACGAGCGGTTAGTTAGGGGTGGTCAACGTGTTCAAGGAGCCGTTAGTTAGGGGGTATCAACGTGTTCAGCGAAGGAGCGGTTAGTTAGGGGTGGTCAACGCTCCAACGAGCGGTTAGTTAGGGTGGTCAACGTGTTCAAGGAGCGTTAGTTAGGGGTGGTCAACGTGTTCAAGGAGCGGTTAGTTAGGGCTGTCAACGTGTTCAAGGAGCGTTAGTTAAGGGTGGTCAACGTGGTTCAACGAGCGGTTAGTTAGGGGTGGCCAACGTGTTCAACGAGCGGTTAGTTAGGGGTGGTCAACGTGCTCAACGAGCGTTAGTTAGGGGTGGTCAACGTGGTTCAAGGAGCTGTTAGTTAGGGGTGGTCAACGTGTTCAAGGAGGCGGTTAGTTAGGGGTTGTCAACGTGTTCAAGGAGCGGTTAGTTAAGGGTGGTCAACGTGTTCAACGAGCGGTTAGTTATGGGTGGTCAACGTGTTCAACGAGCGGTTAGTTAGGGGTGGTCAACGTGTTCAACGAGCGTTAGTTAGTGGTTAACGTGGTTCAAGGAGCGGTTAGTTAGGGGTGGTCAACGCGTGTTGAAGGAGCGGTTAGTTAGGTGGTCAACGTGTTCAAGGAGCGGTTAGTTAGGGTGGTCAACGTGTTCAAGGAGCGGTTAGTTAGGGGTGGTCAACGTGTTCAACGAGCGTTAGTTAGGATGGTCAACGTGTTCAAGGAGCCGTTAGTTAGGGGTGGTCAACGTGTTCAAGGAGCGGGTTAGTTAGGGGTGGTCAACATGTTCAAGGAGCGGGTTAGTTAGGGGTGAATAACGTCGCGTGTCCACGGCGGTTAGTTAGGGGTGGTCAGCGTGTTCAAGGAGCGGTTAGTTAGGGGTGGTCGCGTGTTCGGAGCAGTTAGTTAGGGGGTGGTCAACGCGTGTTCAAGGAGCGGGTTAGTTAGGGGTGGTCAGCGTGTTCAAGGCGGTTAGTTAGGGGTGGTCAAGCGTGTTCAACGAGCGGTTAGTTAAGGGGTGGTCCCAGCGTGTTCAACGAGCGGTTAGTTAGGGTTGTCAACGTGGTTCCACGAGCGGTTAGTTAGGGTGGTCAACGCGTGTTCAACGAGCGGTTAGTTAGGGTGGTCAACGTGTTCAACGAGCGGTTAGTTAGGGGTGGTCAACGTGTTCAAGGAGCGGTTAGTTAGGGGTGGTCAACGTGTTCAAGGAGCGGTTAGTTAGGGGTGGTCAACGTGTTCAAGGAGCGGTTAGTTAGGGGTGGTCAACGTGTTCAAGGAGCGTTAGTTAGGGTTGTCAACATGTTCAAGGAGCGTTAGTTAGGGGTGGTCAACGTGTTCAACGAGCGTTAGTTAGTGGTCAACGTGGTTCAACGAGCGGTTAGTTAGGTTGTCAACGTGTTCCACGAGCGGTTAGTTAGTGGTCAACGTGTTCAAGGAGGGGCTAGTTAGGTGGTCAACGTGTTCCACGAGCGTTAGTTAGGGGTGGTCAACGTGTTCAACGAGCGATTAGTTAGGGGTGGTCAACGTGGTTCAAGGAGCGGGTTAGTTAGGGGTGGTCAACGTGTTCAAGGAGCCGTTAGTTAGGGTGGTCAACGTGTTCAACGAAGCGGTTAGTTAGGGGTGGTCAACGTGTTCAACGAGCGGTTAGTTAGGTGGTCAACGTGTTCAAGGAGCGGTTATTTAGGGGTAATAACGTGTTCAAGGAGCGTTAGTTATGGGTGGTCAACGTGTTCAACGAGCGGTTAGTTAGGGGTGGTCAACGGTTCAACGAGCGGTTAGTTAGGGGTGGTTAACGTGGTTCAAGGAGCGTTAGTTAGGGGTGGTCAACGTGTTGAAGGAGCGGTTAGTTAGGTAACGTGTTCAAGGAGCGGTTAGTTAGGGGTGGTCAACGTGGTTCAAGGAGCGTTAGTTAGTGGTCAACGTGTTCAACGAGCGGTTAGTTAGGGATGGTCAACGTGTTCAAGGAGCGGTTAGTTAGGGGTGGTCAACGTGTTCAAGGAGCGGGTTAGTTAGGGGTGGTCAACATGTTCAAGGAGCGGGTTAGTTAGGGGTGGTCAACGTGTTCCACGAGCGGTTAGTTAGGGGTGGTCAACGTGTTCAAGGAGCGGTTAGTTAGGGGTGGTCAACGTGTTCAAGGAGCGGGTTAGTTAGGGGTGGTCAACGTGTTCAAGGAGCGGTTAGTTAGGGGTGGTCAACGTGTTCAACGAGCGGTTAGTTAGGGGTGGTCAACGTGTTCAACGAGCGTTAGTTAGGGGTGGTCAACGTGGTTCCACGAGCGGTTAGTTAGGGGTGGTCAACGTGTTCCACGAGCGGTTAGTTAGGGTGGTCAACGGTTCAACGAGCGTTAGTTAGGGGTGGTAACGCGTGTTCAACGAGCGGTTAGTTAGGTGGTCAACGTGTTCAAGGAGCGTTAGTTAGGGGTGGTCAACGTGTTCCACGAGCGGTTAGTTAGGGGTGGCCAACGTGTTCAACGAGCGTTAGTTAGGGTGGTCAACGTGTTCAAGGAGCGGTTAGTTAGGTGGTCAACGTGGTTCAACGAGCGTTAGTTAGGGGTGGTCAACGTGTTCAAGGAGCGGTTAGTTAGGGGTGGTCAACGTGTTCAACGAGCGGTTAGTTAGGGGTGGTCAACGTGTTCAACGAGCGGTTAGTTAGGGGTGGTCAACGTGTTCAACGAGCGGTTAGTTAGGGGTGGTCAACGTGTTCAAGGAGCGGTTAGTTAGGGGTGGTCAACGTGTTCAAGGAGCGGTTAGTTATGGGTGGTCAACGTGTTCAACGAGCGTTAGTTAGGGGTGGTCAACGTGGTTCAACGAGCGTTAGTTAAAGTGGTTCGCGTGTTCAAGGAAGCGGTTAGTTAGGGGTGGTCAACGTGTTGAAGGAGCGGTTAGTTAGGGGTGGTCAACGTGTTCAAGGAGCGGTTAGTTAGGGGTGGTCAACGTGTTCAAGGAGCGGTTAGTTAGGGGTGGTCAACGTGTTCAACGAGCGGTTAGTTAGGGATGGTCAACGTGTTCAAGGAGCGGTTAGTTAGGGGTGGTCAACGTGTTCAAGGAGCGGGTTAGTTAGGGGTGGTCAACATGTTCAAGGAGCGGGTTAGTTAGGGGTGGTCAACGTGTTCCACGAGCGGTTAGTTAGGAGTAACGTGTTCAAGGAGCGGTTAGTTAGGGGTGGTCAACGTGTTCAAGGAGCGGGTTAGTTAGGGGTGGTCAACGGTTCAAGGAGCGGTTAGTTAGGTGGTCAACGTGTTCAACGAGCGGTTAGTTAGGTGGTCAACGGGTTCTAACGAGCGGTTAGTTAGGGGCAACGTGTTCCACGAGGCGGGTTAGTTAGGTAATAACGGTTCCACGAGCGGTTAGTTAGGTGGTCAACGTGTTCAACGAGCGGTTAGTTAGGGGTAATAACGGTTCAACGAGCGGTTAGTTAGGTGGTCAACGTGTTCAAGGAGCGGTTAGTTAGGGGTGGTCAACGTGTTCCACGAGCGTTAGTTAGGGGTGGTCAACGTGTTCAACGAGCGTTAGTTAGGTGGCCAACGTGTTCAAGGAGCGTTAGTTAGGTGGTCAACGGTTCAACGAGCGTTAGTTAGGGGTAATAACGTGTTCAAGGAGCGTTAGTTAGGGTGGTCAACGTGTTCAACGAGCGGTTAGTTAGGTAATAACGTGGTTCAACGAGCGTTAGTTAGGTGGTCAACGTGTTCAACGAGCGGTTAGTTAGGGGTGGTCAACGTGTTCCACGAGCGTTAGTTAGGGTGGTTAACGTGTTCAAGGAGCGGTTAGTTAGGGGTGGTCAACGTGTTGAAGGAGCGTTAGTTAGGTGGTCAACGTGTTCAAGGAGCGTTAGTTAGGGGTGGTCAACGTGTTCAAGGAGCGGGTTAGTTAGGGGTGGTCAACATGTTCAAGGAGCGGGTTAGTTAGGGGTAATAACGTGGTTCCACGAGCGGTTAGTTAGGTGGCCAACGTGTTCAAGGAGCGTTAGTTAGGGTGGTCAACGTGTTCAAGGAGCGTTAGTTAGGTGGCCAACGTGTTCAACGAGCGGTTAGTTAGGGGTGGTCAACGTGTTCAACGAGCGGTTAGTTAGGGGTGGTCAACGTGTTCAACGAGCGGTTAGTTAGGGGTGGTCAACGTGTTCCACGAGCGGTTAGTTAGGGGTGGTCAACGTGTTCAACGAGCGGTTAGTTAGGGGTGGTAAACGTGTTCAAGGAGCGGTTAGTTAGGGGTGGTCAACGTGTTCCACGAGCGGTTAGTTAGGTGGTCAACGTGGTTCCACGAGCGTTAGTTAGGGGTGGTCAACGTGTTCAAGGAGCGGTTAGTTAGGGGTGGTCAACGTGTTCAACGAGCGGTTAGTTAGGGGTGGTCAACGTGTTCAACGAGCGGTTAGTTAGGGGTGGTCAACGTGGTCAACGTGTTCAACGAGCGGTTAGTTAGGGGTGGTCAACGTGTTCAACGAGCGGTTAGTTAGGGGTGGTCAACGTGTTCCACGAGCGGGTTAGTTAGGGGTGGTCAACGTGTTCAAGGAGCGGTTAGTTAGGGGTGGTCAATGTGTTCAAGGAGCGGTTAGTTAGGGGTGGTCAACGTGTTCAAGGAGCGGTTAGTTAGGGGTGGTCAACGTGTTCAAGGAGCGGTTAGTTAGGGGTGGTCAACGTGTTCAAGGAGCGGGTTTCAATCCTTTTAAAAGGTAGAAAGTATCATCTCAAAGGTCCCAGATAACACCCTATTCTCTATATAGTGCACTACTTTTTGACCAGGGCCTAGTGCTCTACATATTGGGAATAGGGTGCCATTTGGGATGCAGGACTAGAGAATGTGAGAAGCTGTAATCAGGCCTGGTTTAGAAGGAGATCTGTATCTGTGTGTGACAGAGTAGGGAAAGCCCCACTGAGCAGCTCCATGGTGGGTGACAGATTAGGGAAAGCCCCACTGAGCAGCCTCCATGGTGGGTGACAGATTAGGGAAAGCCCCACTGAGCAGCCTCCATGGTGGGTGACAGAGTAGGGAAAGCCTGAAAAGATTTGGCATGGGTCCCCAGATCCTCAAAAGATTCTACAGCTGCAGCTCTTCAGGATTTGTGGGTCCCCTGCGGGACGGTTGAGCTAACGTAGGCTAATGCGATTATCATGAGGTTGTAAGTAACAAGAACATTTCCCAGGACATAGACATATCTGATATGGGCAGAAAGGTTACATTCTTGTTAATCTAACTGCACTGTCCAATTTACAGTAGCTATTACAGTGAAAGAATACCATGCTATTGTTTGAGGAGAGTGCACAGTTTTGAAAGTGAAAAGTTATTAATAAACAAATTAGGCCCATTTGGGCAGTCTTTGATACAACATTTTGAACAGAAATGCAATCATTCATTGAATCAATCTAAAACTTTGCACATACACTGCTGCCATCTAGTGGCCAAAATGTAAATTGCACCCGGGCTGGAATAATACATTATGGCCTTTTTCTTGCATTTCAAATATGATGGTACAAAAAAGATACAAAAAAACTTACGTTTTTCTCTTTGTATTATCTTTTACCAGATCTATTGTGTTATATTCTCCTACATTCATTTCACACTTCCACAAACTTCAAAGTGTTTCCTTTCAAATGGTACCAATAATATGCATATCCTTGCTTCAGGTCCTGAGCTACAGGCAGTTAGATTTGGGTATGTCATTTTATGTGACATTATTTTTAAAAAGGGGCGGCTCTACCCCCAAGCCGTAAGACTGTTGAACAATTTTAATCAAATGGCCACTCGGACTATTTACATTGACACCCCTCCCTATTTGTTTTTACACTGCTGCTACTCATTGATTATTATTTGTGCATTGTCACTTCCCCTCTACCTACATGTACACATTACCTCAACTAACATATACTCCCGCACACTGACTTGGTACCCCATATATATAGCCTCGTTATTGTTATTTTATTGTGTTACTTTTTATAATTTCTTATTATTTTTTACTTCAGTTTATTTGGTAAATATTTTCTTAACTCTTTCTTGAACTGCATTGTGGGTTAAGGCGTTGTAAGTTAGCATTTCACGGTAAGGTCTACAGCTGTTGTATTCGGTGCATGTGACAAATAAAGTTTAATTTGACTTGACAGAGTAGGGAAAGCCCCACAGAGCAGCCTCCATGGTGGGTGACCCTGACCCAACATCGCAGAGCCACAGCCTGCTTATTTAGGGAGTCACAGACCAACGGACCTCTCTGGTCTCCCAGGGTGATAAGGACAGCTGCACAGAGAATGTATCTCTCTCTCTCTCTCTCTCTCTCT